>VXAZ01009650.1:0-118517 GCA_013399875.1 Gymnorhina tibicen
TCCATTCATTCTCCTTTCATTCACCCACCATTCATCCATTCTCCTTTCATCCATCCACCCAGTCATTCTCCATCATCCTTTAATCTTCCATCATTCCTCCACCATTCTCCTTCATCCATCCATCACTCTCCATCATCCATTCAATTCTCCTTTCATTCATCTATCCACCACTCCCTATCATCCAACCATTCATTCATCCATTCATTCTCCTTTCATTCATCCCTCCATTCATCCATCCACTCTCCATCATCCCTCCACCTTTCTCCATAATCCACTCATTCTCCTTTCATCCATCCATCCACCACTCCCTATCATATCCATCCATTCTCCATCATCCATCCACCTTTCTCCATTCCATTCATTCAACCATCCACCATTCCCTATCATCCATCCATTCATTCATCCATCCATTCTCCATCATCCATCCACCTTTCTCCATAATCCACTCATTCTCCTTTCATCCATCCATCCACCACTCCCTATCATCCAACCATTCATTCATCCATTCATTCTCCTTTCATTCATCCCTCCATTCATCCATCCACTCTCCATCATCCCTCCACCTTTCTCCATAATCCACTCATTCTCCTTTCATCCATCCATCCACCACTCCCTATCATCCATCCATTCTCCATACTCCCNCATTCAATTCTCCTTTCATTCATCTATCCACCACTCCCTATCATCCAACCATTCATTCATCCATTCATTCTCCTTTCATTCATCCCTCCATTCATCCATCCACTCTCCATCATCCCTCCACCTTTCTCCATAATCCACTCATTCTCCTTTCATCCATCCATCCCCCACTCTCCATCATCCGTTCATTCAACCATCCACCATTCCCTATCATCCATCCATTCATTCTCCATCATCCATCCATTCACCATTCTCCATCATCCATTCATTCTCCCACCATCCATCCATCCATCCATTTATTCACCATTCTCCATCATCCATTCAGTCATCCATCCACCACTCTCCACCATCCATCCATCCTTCTCCATCATCCATTCATTCATTCATCCATCCACCATTCTCCATCATTCATTCATTCATCCATCCACTCACATCCACCTTTTTCCTTCCTCCATTAATTTTCCTTTTATTCACCCACCATCCATCCATTTGTCCACCACTCTCCATCATCTATCCATCCCCCATTCTCCATCATCATTCATCCGTTCACTCATCATCCATTCATTCTCTTTTCATTCACGCACCATTCATCCATCTACCCATTCATTCTCCATCATCCATTCATCTTCCATCATTCATCCACCATTCTCCATCATCCATTCATCTCCCTACCCTCCCTCCCCCCTTCCATTAGAATTATGGTAATCTGCTAAACTTACAAAAATGTATTCATCGCATGTGGGGGTGGGCATTTTTCCATGTCTGCCCCTGGAGGCCTCCAATAAAGTCCAGCTTTTGTATTACCTGCTCAACCGATATTGTCTGGAAAGTGTTGCTTTATTTCCAGGTTCTTTATGCCATGGCTTCCACCAGGTTAGGAGTTGCTTTAGTACCACTGCAACTAAAACTTTGCATTCACTGCAGGCACTCACTGCAATCCACTCATGTGAGTGTGTTAGTTCACTGGCAGTCACACTTCATCAACTTGCCAAGCCAAACCTTTTAATTACTGATCCATCTTCATTCTTGACTTCTCTCTCTACCAAAGCAGGGACATGGACTGTCATGTGGTGACCTGTATAGCTCAAAGCCTCCAACGCAAAGATAAACCTCACATTACAACCCCAAACACATGGAGCTCTTCCTACCTAAGTCCTTTGTATTCACACAGACCAATGCTGAGAAAAGGCTGACTGGGCGCCTCAATGACTCAACTGCATCCCTTAAAAGCGTCCCTCCCTCCCTTCCTCTGTGTATACACATCAGATACAGTTTCTTCTATGGGGCAGTTTGATTTCAGTACTAATTGGACCAAAGCAAGTCTCAGTACTGGTTTCTCATCCCGGCCATCCAGATTTCTGGAATTACGGAGGTGGTAGCTGGGAACGAAATGTTCCTCCCCAAGCTGTCTCTTCGAACCTCTACCAGACAGTTCTCGCCCCTTGTCTGGGCTCTGTGGCAAAAGCAGGACCAGGCTGCTGGTCTGGGTCCCTGGTTATGAAACCCAAACTGCATACATGTGTCACCTACTGCCACACAGCTTTTATCTATTTATCTACTTTTAAAGTATTTACTTTAACCTCTAAGACGTGCTATTCAAGGGGACCATAGACTGGATTCAGAATGAAGTGCTATCAGTTGCTTGTAGAAAATAAAAAACTATTTGCATCCAAGATCACTTTTCTCCTACTAAAATGTCTCAAGCGATCAGAAAAAGCAGAACACCAGAGAAGTGTTCATCAGTTTAGTAGCTGTTTTGTCCTTTTGAGGAGGAATACATCCATTTACCCAGGGTGGTAACCATAGCCACTTCTAAAATTAGCTCCACAAGTGGTAACACATGAATGAACTTCAACTGCAGTCACACCCAAGACTTGTAAGAACTTCACACAAAGCATCATACCAAGTTTCCTAGCTAATTCTGCAAAGTCAGCTTTCCCTACACATTCTTTACACATGCATCTTTTCTATCGCGGCGGAGTATAACAAGAGTTGGACTCAGCTTTGGACTCGCCAGTTGAGTCTCGTGTACCACCAACACAACCTTTCAGGAGAACAGAGTCTGTCCCTGGCGTTGTGGCGACACTTGCTGTCATGTTTGTATATGAAAGCTATCTTTACCTCTTCGAAGTCCTCTTTGGCTGACGGAAGATCAGAAGCCAGGCTGGCATCCCCCAGGTGTTTCTCCGTCCTCTCTCCGTGCACTACAGTGGTCTTTATGACTTTGCTGACTTTCCGGCCCTCCACTGGTTCGGACTGGAATTTGGAGGCACTAGACAGAATGGCAGGTTCAGACAGGGTCACCTGCAAGGTTAGAAAGCACAAGTTAGCTGGAGATGAACTCCACGCTTTGTGATGTGCACTGGCAAAATGACTTTCGTATCTATGGGCTCCATACAGTAAAGTGTAGCTCTGTTAGGGTCAGCTTACTGGGGAAAGAAAAAAAAAAATTAAAAAAAACAAAAAAGGGAAAAAAAAGAAAAATTAGGAAAATGAGGAAAAAAAAAGAAAAAAGAAAAAAAAAAGAAATGAAAAAAGAAAAAAGAAAAAGGAAAAAAGAAAAAAGAAAGGCAAAAAGGAAAAACAAAAAAGAAAGAAAAAACAAAAAAGGAAAAAAGGAAAAAGAAAAAAGGAAAAAGAGAAAAAAGAAAAAAGAAGAAAAAAGAAAGAAAAAAGAAAAAAGGAAAAGGAAAAAGAGAAAATACAAAAAAGAAAAAGGAAAAGAAAAAAAGAAAAAAGGAAAAAGAAAAAAGGAAAAAGAAAAAAGGAAAAAGGAAAAAAGAAAGGAAAAAAAGAAAAAGGAAGGAAAAAAGGAAAAAAAAAACGAAGGGAGGAAGGAAGGAAGTTCTTTACTCCTAAAGAATTAGTTCTGATGAGTAATTCCAGCAAGAAAAAGTACCAGTGACGTTTTTCCCAATTCCAATAACCGCTTGCCACACCTTGCTTTTGGCCCAGGACTCTGAAAGCACACCCTATTGCCAGCCTCCGGCCCTCTGTCACAACTTAGTTACGCTGACCCAAATGTCTGCAGGGCCACACGCTGACGCAGGAAAGCACTTACCTTTTGAGGTTGCCTTTATTTTTAATTACCTGGCTCTAAACTGCTTTTTGGCTAAGTTATAGGTGCTTTTAGCCTCTTCAAAGCAAGAAGAGACCAGTAAGGTAAACATACTGTAACTGGGCTTCTAGGACCGAGTGGCAGAATGAGCACGCTAAGCTGCAGTGACTAAGAGCCCTGCTGGATGCTGCTGCTCTGTGCCACGGCAGGCAAAGCACACCCTACCTCTGAGTGCTCACTGCCACTCTTCAGCACAACCCGCTTCACCACTTTGGAATAACCATCTCCCTCTTCCACAATGACGGGGGCTTGAGGTGTCCCCTGCATTACCACTTCCTCTTTTTCCGTGCCATCTGGAGCAACGTATCGCCGGATGATCTTCCGAGTCACCTGAAGGAATGGAGTTTAGTCCCCAAAGAATTAGCAGTGAAATATTCCTCCTTGTTCTCTATCTAGTATTTTCTACTCAAAGAGCATTTTTTCCTACATGAAAGAACCTGCGTAGATGGTTCAGTGTTCTATTCTTCAACACCTACTCAAGAGACTCATCTGGTGCTTAAGCTCTTGAGGCACTGGCAGGCCAAAGCAAGAAGAGAATTACAGGGTTCAAGATGTGAAATTTCTCAGGAGGAGGGGTGTGCATCCCTCTGTGGATGACCCGAAGCCTTACGTGGAACGGTTCAAGGCACAGACCTATCCGTAAGAACAGTCGCGCTCGCTCCTGTGCAACAAGACCAAGGACTCTTTGGCCGTTTAACAGGAATTCAAACAGGTTCCAGAGACAACCTATCCAGCTGAGGGAGTGTGATGACTTCTCCAAAGACAGAAGACGGAGTTTGCCACAAGCCCAGCTCAGCCAAATGCTAGACAAAATCACTGAGCACCAAGTTGACAGATAAAGAAAGGAGAACAGAAGTTCCCCCTTCACCTCTGTGCTGTGCAGAATTTGCTTTTCTAAGCATGATCTGATTTTGAAGATCTAGAGTCTGGGTTTATCTGACTCTTACAGACCCAGCTTTCCATTGCTTTCATTAGGACAAGCAAACAAAGGTCCCAGATAAGATTGTGGCAGAGTGGGTTGTCTGGTGGGGCTTTTTAAAGGAAATAAACAACTTTCTTCTAAAAAATGTTGATCTATGCAGAATTTTCATTGGCTTTAACTCAAAATAAACAAAAAACATCATGTTAGGCTATACACCGTAACACAGAATGATTTTGAGAATCTAAATAATTCTTCAAACTTTGGTGTCTCTCATGAGCAGAAATTCTCATTCCTTCCACTCTTCACTCTTCAAATCATGCCCCTTCATAGCAAAAAGTTTGGCATTTCTGCAGATTTTTCCTTCCCTTTTAGGAAAGAGGAAGAAGGTACCAAGGGGCAGAACTGACAATACCTTCTTTACCACTGTGTGGCCATGTTCATCTGTGTACTGCTCTTCTGTGACTGTTTCTGGTGGCATTTCAGGCATACTATCAGCCTGTACGACAAAGAACAAAGTTGTGTGAAGCAAGGCCTTCATGTGGGTCTTGAAATAAGCAATTTTAAAATCGGTTAATTGGTTACAGAATGGAAAAAAAATCAGCAATGTTAGGGAAAAAACCTGCTCTGCAAACAAATCCTTAGAAAGGCATGCAAAGAAAAGTGATGCCACAGCACACGGGCAAAGATACGTTAGTTGACCTTGCTGTATACGGGGCTGACAAGCCTTCATCTTCCTCCTACCAAGGCATCCAGGGGAATTTAGAGTTGGGTTAGCAGTGTTACTGGAATCCTAAGGTATTGGAATTGCTTATCCAGTGGAGATGTGTTATTTGGGAGCATCCCAGCCTGAGGTGCAACACCAACTCAGGGCCTAAGGCAGCACAGGCTCGTGCAACACTCGGTACCTGAATAATCACCCGGCGCCGAACGACCCTGGTAGTGACCATCTCGTCATCGTCTGAGCTGAGCTCCAGCTCACCTAACTCCTCTGCTAGCTCCTAGGGGAAGCATGGAAGCAGGGCTCTGTACATGGTACTAGCAGTACCTACAGCTTCTGTCTTCTTACACCAGCTCTGCAATACCTACACTTTGCAGGCGCTTTCTGTGTTAATTACACAGAAAAACATAGGAAAGCCTTTGAATCCTCCACAGGGGGCAGTACAGAACACAGTGTACAGAGAGTAGGATAGGACTGAACAGTTTTAACTAGAGGACAGTGTAGCAGTAGCCTCAGCACTAGAAAGATCAGCAAAAATTAGTAACGAGTGTTTACGTTGTCTCTCCTGTGTAGAGAACAACTAAAAATTCAAAAAAATGCATCAGAAGGCAAAGAGAGGCTGAAAAGAATGAGGTGGGAAATAGCTATAGTATAAAAAACATAAAGGGGAAAATAAATAAGGGGGCAGTTCTTTTTGGTGGTACCAGTTGTTGTTGTTGTTTCACTTTAGTAAAAGAACTGGAGAAAAACAGCAGTACATTGTTTCGACTGCAGCCTGTCCTCCAGCAGCCCTTGTACTGAGTCCTGCTGCAGATACTCTTTCAATCATCTGACACACTTCCACCTTTTCCCGAGATCCCACAGGCAGAGCGCTGAAACCCTTTATTCTAGAGGTGATACCTTTGGCCACAGAGTAGCACAGACAGAAGGGATTGTTTCTAACTAACGTGATGGTGAAACAATTTCTGCTTCAGTAGCGCTGCACCTTCTCTGCTCTAACTAGACTTAAAAAACTAAATTTCCTGCCCAAAGATGCCTTCTCCTTTTACTTCCACTTAAAACGGGCAAAGCAAGCTGTTTATTCGTAAACCTTTATCTGCCAAGAAATTTTAACTCTCCACTAAAGCCATCTGGTTGCTCTCTTTCCTTGCTGCTTGATGCCTTCCCCCCTCTGAACACTGCAATAAAGTCCTTTTGTCTCACACAACCCAAGACCTGCCCTGTTTTTGATGTTCTCCTTCCTCTCCTGTCTCCGTATCTCTTTACTGCCTGCATGCTACAAAAACACCATTCGTAGTTTGCAATGCACAACTGCTGCCTCTTTTCCATCTCACTGACTTTACAGACTTTTCATGCCATTTCTCATGCTGCTCTGGGTGAGCTTTGCCTTTCTTTATGGGCTTTACTGTTATTACTTTGCCCACATTACATCTGTTTCAGCTTTCGCTTGTACACGGTTTGTTTCTGCCCCAGTTACTGACACTCTGTCTCTCTCAGGCACAGATGGCACTGCCACAGGCCAAAGGACAGAGAAGGCTAGAGCAGAACCAGAATGACCAGTCTAGACTTTGGGATCTGGGGTTTGCTTCAACTTTGAAAACCTCAAGAGAAAAGCCTTTACCTGACCCTTCTAACCACAGAGGGAAGAAAAAAAACCTCAGTGCCAGATGCAAATTACAAATATTCTCATCTTAAGGAATGAGTGAGACATAAAACTCGTTTTTTTGTGTCAATTACTTTGAGGTAAAATTCTCATTTACCTTTTCTAAAGATTCCTCTTCACAGCCCCTTCCAGACTTCTCCATCTGCTCCTCAGCTGACTCCACTATGACGAGACTAGATCTCCTTGGAGAGAGCTGTTCCCGGTGGAGCTGGGGGTCCTCGGGCTCTTGGATGATGGGGGAGTCGCCCCTCTGCGCAGAGGACGGAGGCTGCAGGAGCGCTCTCTCCGTCTCTCCCTTTGCCGTGCTTGAGTGCGCAGATTTTCCGCTTGCTGCTTTTCCAGCTCCCGCGGACTGCTCCGTTCCTGGAGTCGTGACGCTGTGAATTACAGGTCCAAGCGAGTTACTACCGTGCAGTGCTTCCCAATTTCCGTCAATGGAATCTTGGGCACTGACTTCATATGGTTATGTTGTCTGTTGTCTGGCCAAGTCTAGAAATAACTGATACTTCTTGATAGGAACTGCAGAGTAGTCTGGCTGGGAATCCCACTCATCTTCCCAAGCAAATCTCCAAATGGACATCCAAACCTTGCACGCAGTTTTGCAAAACTTGGAGAGAGCTTTGCTGTCACTTATGCCCTCGCATCTCTACGGACTACCATTTATTTCTTTAGGGAAAGAGCCTGGATAACTACAGAAGGATGTGGGGCAGCTAAAACACTGAGCACAAGCTGTGCAGTTGCAAAGTGGAGAAACCAACTTTCACGTAGAATTCTGGAGCTTTAGCAAACAAATTTAGAAGAGGTTCAGGTTCTGTTTGTAATGTTATTTTCAGGGTTGAACCCTGCTATGATTAATCACTGCCCCAAGTTAGTTTAACCTATTATGACATATGTTACTATGTAACACATAAATAAAGGAAATACATCTAATTCAAGCATACATCCATTCAATATCCTTGTATAATTCCTCTTGGAGCACGTTCCTTACAAACTATTTAAATCTAGCCCAATTTCCCGCCTAGCTCAAGCCAGACCTGCAGTGCAGTGATATCCCGCGGTCGTCACTACTCTCGAGCAGTGTTGGCAATATTGTCTCACAAGTATTCTCTATTCCTCACAGACATGCATTTCCTGATGCACATCCTGAGGGAGCACCGGTATTTTTGCCTAACACCGCAACAGAAGCTCTCTTAGATGGTATATTTTGTCTCCCACACTCTCTCCCGGCATATGCTGAGTAAAGAATCCCCCAGAGTCCATTTGCTGGACTCAGCTGCCCTTTGACTGCTGGGAGCTGCATCTCCACATCAAAGCTAATCACCTCCAGGAAAATCACTTCTTTGGATACGGATTCTTGGTATTTCGCTTGTTTATTAATACCTGAATCTACCCTGCAGAGAGGTCTCAGCATGGGCACATAATCAGGGAAGCTGTGGGGAAATAAACACTATCTATTTGGAATTCCTTTTTAAATGACACTAACCCCACTGACAGCCCCACCTAAGAATTCAAGATTTTGCTGCACAGGTCTTCTAAACACGTACTCTATCATGTGTTATTCCTGTAAGTCCTTGTGCCTTGTCTCTGTAAAACTCTTGTTTCTGTTCCTGTGGCCATCTGAAATGCACTTTTAAAACTCCAGTTCTTAACAGAATACTTACGAGTTTTGAAAGTAATGAATAAATTGAAAAAATTTTGCCTCCATTGAAAAAGCCATCCTGAAGTTGAAGAAAGGGTCCTTTAAGATTACTTTCATTAAGACACCATCCCATCACTTGTCGTCCAAAACATCAAAAATATACGTAAACCTCCCTTCACTTCTCGATTAACCCTCTTTTCTTTGCTACGTACCAGACACAATTATTGCTTTGTGTTCACAGTGACAAACTGACTTTCTCTCTTAAGGCTTCCTCCACATGGATTAAAAACTGAAAACCACAATTGGAGGGAAATTCTAGCGTGTTCGTAAATTTCAAAGGACGCTGTAAAATCCTCTTATTACACAGAGAAAAGAGAATCTGTTCCCTATGGTTTCATCCTGGCCTTTTGACACTTACAAATATTCCTGTTGTGAAGCAGATGATTTCCCTGGCACATCTTGGGGTTTCCCTGAGAATTCAGCTTCTACTTGTTCCTTGTGTGCTTGCCTCAGAAGCTCAGCCATGGACACGTCCGCCTCGCTCCTGGGAGTACTGTCCTGGAACGGGGAATAACTGACAGACACGTCTTCCTCGGAGACCAGAGGGGGGTGTTCGGTTGGCTCGCTGTCCTTAGATATTCTCTGCTGTTCTTGCTTGTGCCTCGAGCTGTACACTTCTTCCTGCAGTGCAGAGAACCCTTGCAGACAGAGAGAGGAAAAATATCGTTACAAGTCTTACCAGAATGCAGGAAGTCCTTCCCGTGCTCTGTGTGCATTTCAAATCCCTGGGCACGGCACGTTACCTGAAATTCTTGTACACCTTGAGTGGGAGGGGACCTGGCCTCTTGGAGTAGTCAAAGGAATGCTGGATTGCCACTGCTATGGCCAGATTTGGACAGTAACAGGCAAAATAACTTTTACCCAGAAATTTACCTCAAGCAATTAGGCTTGAAACCCTCAAAGTATAGAGGAAGATTCACAACAGATTTTTTTTCTGGCAGATTAGGATAGATTTCAGTGACTTGTTCCCCCACACTTGTTATTTATCCGCTTCTGGAAAAATTAACAGTACAAAAATAGACAAAAACGCTTCATAGAGGACTAGGTGCAAGAAGTAGCTCATTTATGTGGCATATTCACTGGAAGCCTAGTGAACTCTGGAGAAAAAGTTGGGGGGAAACAGAAAAGCTTGTGCTGAATTTGAGCTGGACAGAGAGGTTAGCATTCTAAAACTACTTGGCTGTGATATGAGAATGCTAATTGTAACAAACAGCCTTCTATTCCTACATTCTCTTCCAGATGGGACCTTTGCAGCTGTCTAATATGCTTCAATATTGAGTTAGGCACACAAAAGGATCACTTCTGGAAAAGAGAATTTTATGCCAAATAATCTGGAGGTGTTCCTTCAGTTTGCAACCACTGGATCTAATCCACTGAATTTTCAAACTTAAGAAACGCCATAGCATCCTCACAGAACTACAGTATCCTGGATACTCAAATCCAAACGGGTTTGTGTAAAAGCACGGAGTAGATCTCCTTTGACAGATCTTGGTCAAATTCTAATGCAACCTTCTGAGCTTTCATGAAAGCGCTTGTATAAGCAAAAAAAACCAAGGTAAACTGGGCAAACATTGCTGGCCACATTATTTGTTTCTGATTAATCAGCTAAAGCACACATCTTCTACCTGGTGAAATGTGACCCGCGTGACGCCGTGCATGCGTTCATCCACACTGTCTCTGCTTTCAAAATGGGATTCTAGTGCCCTAGAGAGCTCACAGATGACCCTGGGCAAACAGTGCGAGCAGAGTGATGCTTAGCGAGGTACCCCGGGCAGTTTGGGTCGGGAGCCATTTACCTTCACTGTGGTCCAGTGCCATGGACTGCTCCGTGTCCGCGTACGTGCGCGTGCCGTGGCCCTGCACGGGGTCTATGCCGCTGGTCTCCATCAGGTGAACGATGTCCATGCGGTTGATTTTCGTGAGGCATTGGGTCAGATTTGTATCTGTGGCATTGGAACGACACCGTGCAGCCGAGTTAAAAATCACACACGCACACACTCTCCCTTCTCTTTTCCATAGGAAGGGCATACGTAGGATACTGACCAATATCACATATAAGTTACAGATATGTTTAGGAGCAGTGCTATGTAAAATCTAAAAAGAACTGAATGGCCACCTATAAAAATTAGCACTCTGCTTTTTTCCTTTTAACAAATTTGTTGAGTTGCTATGTTATACAGTCAAGACAAGAAATAACACTGAGTACAGTCCATGGCCATCCTTTCCGTAGCCTGAATTTTCCCCAAATTTTCTTTGTGATTACGACACACACCTGTCACCTCAACTAGCAGACTGGAGACAGCTACACACAATAACTGGAGACAAACCTGTTGCATGTTTCCCATCCCTTTCAAGCCAGTATTTGAGGAGTGCGTGGCTCTGGTCTTGAAGCGAATTGGGGTTTTCAATTCGGATCTGGTGAATTTGCTCCTCTGTGAAGTCCAGTTCTCTTGCTAGCTCTGAAAAAGGAATCCATCTCTGTAAAGAGGTCTACTACTACTCCCCTGGTCTAATTTAATTCAAAGAAAAGTAAATGTCTGTGAATTACAGTTTGAACCTGAGAAAACCCATGAAACTAAGAATAAGTGATGTCCTTCCATTACAGCACAGGCTCAGACTGCAGTCCAGACAAGAGAAATGACTTTATAGTCTGTAACATCTTTCTTGTATCCAAAACCAGGGGCAGCTTTCTGCCATCACCAGACTAACATGCAACTGTTGAAATGGCCACAGAGAATTTGTGAGATTCCTACTGTTATCCTGCTTCAGGTTCTACTCCACTGCCATTATGCGTGGACTTGATTTTGGAGGGTGTCATGTTTCAACAAGGCAGAGGGAACCCAGCCCCAACTTCAACAAATAGAAAGTAACTACACATGAGACTCAAATCCTACCAAGTCCAATGAGTTTGAAGCAAAACCAACCACTACCTCGCCCACCAAATCTGGCAAAGTTATCTTTTACGAAAAGCAATCTTTACCATAATAAAAGACAGGAATATTTATGCAGGTCTACTACCCTGCCCTCCCTAAAATGCTGTAAAACATTAATTTGATGAGAATCCATTTTTTCTAGTTTGGTTTTCATGGCTGTCTATTCACTTCTATTAAATTTTCAACATATTCCTAATCTGTTACTCTACACAGTCCAAGTCCTACTGATTTTGAGATAATCCATGCTGGGATGAGTGGGTCCCAGTTACTCTATGGATTGAAGCAGAGGACAGTAAAGGAAGATGTAACATAACAACAGTGAAGAGCATAATCTTCATTATCGAGGAGTTAAAGTATTTCCCCTGGCATGCAGCTCTTCTTTAACTCCTAGAGCCTGGCTTATTTGCAGGAGTGTGATACTGGTCTAGCAAGAGACATAAAAAAGTGTAGACCCTACGTGATTTTTTTGCAGCATTTTTTGTGTAGACCACGTAGTTTGACACAGCATGAAGATTTCTGCACAGGTCTTTCTCCTTTGAAGAGGCTTTAAGCTGATTGTCAGTGACATTTGCATCTCATTCCATGTTACTCTCACTTGTCTCCACTACCGTTAGCTGTCTCAGGTCTATTAAATCCACAGTATTTAAGTGATTGTTTAGGTTCCTTGTGATCCCATTTAGAACTCTTAGGATCCCAAAGACAGTAAGTTTCTGAAATATTTTTATAAAGCATCTTCATATAATCAGAAAATCATCCAAAATAAACATGAAAGGAGTGTGGACCATTCCCCTCCTTTCTCTCTGGAGCAGACAACGTCCGTTTTACCTGTCCAGCTGAATCCAAGATGATCCGCGATGTGGGCCAGTCTTTCCTCTGTCTTTTCCTGATCATCCTGTTGATCTAAAGGTCAAAGAGAGCTACAAGTTGCCTTTTGCAAGTTAAAAACCATTTCCATAGGAGAGAGAGCCCAAGAAGGGGAAGTGCTGGTTTTTCCTAACTGCTGTGTCTAAATGTGGACAGGCTGCATAACTCAAGTGAGGCCTGTAAAACCCTAGGTTCAAAAATAAAACCAAAAAGCTTGGTTTTTCAAAAAGCACAGGACTACCTAGTTTTTCCACTTGAAAACCAGGCTTTCATGTGAAAATGCAGTCTATGACTGAAGCACCTACTATGTCTATTTTGGCCAAGCATTTTACTCTAAAACTTCATTCTAACGTTCAGTTGAAGTTTTCCATGCCTCCTCAGTAAATGCCAGGGTTGAAGAATTCATTGGGGATCGGTGCTTCAATTGTGTTCTTCCTGTTGTAGGGCAAGTTTTGTTCAAACAGTCCACACAGCACTTCAGATTATGGTCTGTATTTGAGATACTGTTAATGTCAGTGTCTTTGACCCTTTGGACAGGGAGTGAGACAAAATACAACGAAGGCAAGGAAAAATCAGATGGTCATTAGTCAGTCCTCATTCCTTTCACTAATGGTGAGACTGACAGCCCCTCCCCATCCCCAGAGCTAATCTGAGGATGGCAGAATTAGAGTTTTGATTTTCCCTGAATGCACACGCGGATTGCGACGCCTCTGAATCAGGGAATTGCTTAGGGTTCACGACATGCACGTGTCATTTCAGTTCCTGATTTCCATTAGGGCTACCCAGCACTAGCACATGAGTAGGTGAGAGGAAAACCAAGCACCAGAAAACATGTACTAAAGTTACTGGTGACTCAGGGTTTTCTTCAGACACAGACTGTCAAAAAAAAAAGGAACATAAAAAGCTTCATTCTTTACAACTCCTTCAGATCTTTGTGAACCAGCTCAAAAGTCTATAAATTTGCCTGTCTCGCTTTCGATCGATGCCCAAACATTTTATTATTAGTAGAAGTTAATAGTTAGTAATAGGGCCAGGGAAAATCAAAAGCTAAAACGTGCATGACCTAAGCAATCAGTTTAATGATAAAACCATACATATTTTTAGAAGTGTTTTTGCTAACACTTAAGGTAACACTTCCCATAAGCATTTATGGTTTGCAATCTTGAGATCGTTTCACAGACAAGAATACAGACACAAAACAAAAAAACCCAAACACAGCTCACAAGGGAAAAAAAAGCACAACTAACCACCAAAAGCTGAAAAGAAAATGCCACAAGCATTACACCTGTACACAAACGCACACGCACGCACACACCAAAGAAAACAAAAAACAAAAGAGTTTAATTCATGACATGCGTCGCACAGGGAATCCCAGTCGTTGGCAAATACCTTCAGCACGGTCATGGACATTTTCGTCAGGGATACGTTCAATCTGAGTCTCTACAGACTCATCCCAAATGGGTCTGATGTCAAAGATGTCTTCAGGAACTGACTGCTGAGTCTCACTGGATGGCATATTTTCAATAACTGAAACTTCTAGGGCACTACTGCTTTCATCATCTGAAACTAATTCTTGTTCTCTCTCTGACTGTGTGAGTCTTTCCACTAATTTAGAAGCTTCGTCACTAATTTCTTCAAAAAACTCTATGGAGTTTTTGTAAAGATCAAAAAAATGGTCCTTACTTTCTTTTGTGGGACTAAAAGCACCGCGGGAGCCTGTAGCGCTTCTGCTTTTAACTGGCAACCGTGAAGAAAATACCTTCGATCTTGCTGTTGTTGCCTCATCTGAGTCTAGCTCAAACTTCATCTCGCTCTCCCTCTCCCTGGCCTCTGCGTCTGCCTCAGCATAACTCCTAGCTTTGATGGAACGTTTGGTCTTTGGGTCCACGGGACTACTGGCGTCAGATTCCGATTTACTCCGGCTGTCTGGTTTTGCAGGGACTGCGCTCGTCATGTCGAGCGCTTTGGGTGACTCTGGCTTGTGGACGGACGCGTCCACGTACGAGTGTTGCGGCTCGGCTTTTTGGAAAGCGGATTTCACGGGAATTTTAGACTTTGGTTTTGCTTGGCCATCTTTTCCTTCACACTGTGAACTGTCGAGGAAGTCGTCCGGGGAAAGGCTCTCGTTTTCCAGTTGTTGCGAGGATTGCGATGCAGCAGCAGCTGTTCTTACAGGGATTTTGGATTTGCTTTCAGAAGAAGGCACACTCTCCATTAGAGCAGTGGGGATTTCAATCACAGATCTCTGTTCCTCTGGGGAAGAGTCTGGGGACTCCTCACCCTGTTCAGAACTAACTGACTGAGTGACTTTGGAAAAACCTAATTCATCTTCTACCGCACACTGCTCGGGAGAGATGGGGCAAGGCACCTGACTGCTATCGACCGTGTCAGTCTCTGTTCTGGAGAGGGGCTCAGCTTCAGAGGCAGCGGTTTCTTTCTTTGGTGATTTTGAAGAAGCTGAAATACCCATTTTAATCGGAATTCTGGATTTAAGATCTGCTTTCGCAGTGCCTGTGCTGGCACCTTCACCCATCATTTCTTCAGATCTATCACTAGACTCGGGTGATGGGGGTGAATATTTCAATGCATCTTGTTCTTGTATATCTGTCTCCTCTGACTCTGAAGGTGCAAATGGGTCTGGTGAGCCCTTCAGCTTTGAAGATTCCACCTCTGCTGCTTCTTTCACTTCTTCACATAAAGAAACTTCTTCCTGAGGCTCCTGCCCCACCTGGAAGAAGTGAAAGCTTTCATCTGGGTAGTTCCTTTTGGTCATGTCAATGGCTCCACTTCTAGTCATCTCAAACAACTTGCCTTCCTGAAAAAGAAAAGGATTTTGTTCACTGAGTGGTGTCCCTTCTTCGGTGGGTGTCCTGGCTGGTGTCGTGTCAGGGGTTGTGCCTTGGGATCGCCTGTCTACCATCAACCCAAATATCTTTTGTTCCTCTTCTTTCACCCGAGCTTCAAAAGCTTCATCGTCTTCACGTATTTCACTCCACGTGTCAGAATCCACATCGGTTCTAGTGATGACAACCTGACCCATCAATTTCTCTGTTTCATCTCTTACATCCTCAAGGGCAGATTCCGATAATTTTGTTGAATCTGAGGCCGGAGACCCTTGTGACATTGTTTGAAATTCATCCTCTGGTTTGGGCTCTATTTCCATGTACACTTCCTCTGAAGAGCAACATTCACGGCCCGTGTCCCTGCTAAGTAAAGCTTCGCCAGTCTGATCTTTCCCTTCTACAACAGAATAGGTTTCACTAGGTAGCAGGCTTCTACCAGATCCTACCTCACTTTCAGAATCAATAAAGAAATGTCCAGAAGACACATTTTCGTAAGGGCTCACTATATACGGAGCACTACCATCAGCAGCATCTGCTGCACAGCTCTCAAGTTCCACTGTGTCAGGGGTTAGGGACGAATACTCTGGTAAGGGCTCCTCAGCATGACCAGCCCTGTGAGATGTCTCACAACCTGTATGTGCTTCTCCCGAATCCATTGCCAAAGCAGAATGGTCAGTGGCGTCACCTTCGGCCAGTTTGCCATCGCGTGGAACACAGTACTCGGTGGTACCGTGTCCACAAGAAAGACCATCTGCCTTCTCTGACACATCTCCCGTAGAAATGAGATCTCTGCGTGGTAACGCTGCCGTGGGTTTGACATCTTTGTCAGTAGCATCGCACCGCTCAATTGTTAGGGAAGACTCAGTGTGAACCTCTTTTTGAGAACTGTCACCAACGGAGTGACAGGGAGTACACCCAGACTGTGTGACCGGGGCATCGCGACTGACTGTCTCACAGTCGCCTGTACTGTCACAACATTTTGATTCAGCACTTTCTGCTGACGCACAACCGTCGGAATGACAAGTGCCCGTGGAAGGCTTACAGCTGCGCCCAAGGATAAGCGGCTCCTCTTTGTCCCCTGTGCTTTGTGCTTTAACCTCACCTATCCTGACAGAGCACGGCTGGGAATCAATGGGTTGGAAACCTGCTTCGTCGGGGCTAGAGCTGGAGTCAATACTGGATGGTAAAGGTGAGGGTGGCTGCACTCGGATCACAGGCTCCATTAAGAGGCCTGAGTCGGCTTCTTTTTTGAGCCGAGTCAATTCTGGCTCGCTTTCGGAAGAGGAAGAACTTTTTCTAGATTCAGCTGCAGGTGTCACCACTGTTGGTACGTCTTTCTCTCCTACAGCCGCTGGCTCTGGTGCTTCAGCCTCACGTGAGGCTTCTGAATCGGCAATCACAGAAGACTCGTCTTGCTTACGACTCTTTTTATAATCTCTCTTCTGTTTTGCTTCTTGTTCCAATTCATCAAACATTTTTATTTTGGTCACCATTTTAAACATCTCTTCTTCAGGGGTGAATCTCTTCTTTGGTTCACTTTCCGAATCGTCCTCCGGTTCTTCGTTGACTTCAGGGATGGTGGCTGACTTGGGTATGTCTGCCATTTTAGGTGTGATTTCATAGCTAATTTCTTCTGAACTAGGAGTTTCGGGTGAAATGGGGCTTTTCCCCGAACTCTCCATGAGGGATGTTTGCTCTAGACTGTCATCATCGGCACTTCCCTCAGGGTCACGGAGAATCCTGGAACGCACCGATGCCAGCTCTGGGCATGCTTCTGCTTTGCTAAGAACAGACTGAAGAGGACCCTGCCCCAAAATACAAGCCTTCACTGTTGGTTCTATGGGGCTGCTTTCAAGTGAATCACGGCAGGGGGACTCTTTCATAGGGCTGGGCTCCAAAGAGTCAGGCGTTTTGTGCGATGAGTTATCTTCTAGCACTGGGCTTGCTTCCAGGGAGTCTTTATGACTTATAGTCAAAGAGTCATCTGCAACTGGGCTAAAGCCTTCACTATCATGGCTAGCAAGTGCAAGTTCCAATTTCTGGGGACTTCTAACTGTAAGACGGCGTTCACAGGCTACATCTTTTTCTTTCTCTAAAGCAGTGTCATGTGTTTCAGAAGACTTAGTGAAATGTGCAGTGGTTCTGGATTCTTTATCCCTGTTAATATCTTTCATAATGGAAGCTGAGCTACTTCCTTTAAGTTTATCAGCCTCTTCTTCAGAGGCTGGAGGTACACGCTCTTCTGATACATGGTCAGAATGAGACTCACTGGTCTCGGTAACAGCATCTAGCTGCCTCTCAGTAATACCTTTTTCATCTTCCTTTGAGGAGAGTTCCTTCGGAGAACGTGTTTCTGCTGTTGTGTGTACTCGAGCCGCTCCTTTAGAGTCTTCAATTTGCCCATCGGTTTTCTTTGGTGAGAATGAAAGGCTTTCTGGGCTCGTTTCGGGAGTCTCTGCCAGACCCTCATGCTTGTAACTTTCCTCCGAGCTGATCTGAGGGGTTCCGTCAAGCAGGCTGCCTGGAGAGTCAGCCACACCTTCGTGTTTTAGGCTCTCTGAGCTGCCATCAAGAGCAGCACTTTGCAGAGAAAGAGCAGGAAGGAATCCATCTTTCCCATACTCCGTGGGAAAAGCAGCACCGAAAGGACTGGTCAGTACTTGCTCCAAGTTAAGCTCTCCCTCCTCTGTCACTGAGAGGTGTCGGAACTGTTGGTATTTATCATTATCCTCCAGTTCTTCTTTAATGACGTCAGAAAAGTCTGTTGAGGTTTTCCTGTCAGGGCTGATCTGGAAGTCAGGATCTCCTTGATCGTCAGAAGTCCTGCCCTTCCCAGCCGCTGTTTCTTTGGCACTTTCGGCAACTATTACCGGAGGGAGAGGTTCGATTGGCTTTTTGCTGCTCTGCTCTTTTACTTGGTCTTTGCCACCAGCTTTCTTGGCAGTTTCGATGGTAGAAGTTTGTGGTTTTCCTTTCTTTGATTGTGGCTCTTTCTCTGCTTTTGACACTGTGCTTGGTTTGTCCTTCTGTTTGTCTGTCTTGAGGTTTGACACTCGCCTCGTTTCACTCTGCGAAGGAATTGTTTTCCTGCGGGATGTTTCCTTCTCAGGAGCCTGTTGCTTCTGTTTGACAGATTTGTGCTCAAACAGTCCGGAAATATTCTTGGACGGGTCTTGCCCTGACTGGAAGGCTTTCATCAGTTCCCGAACGGACATGGTCTCTTCGAGTCTCTCTGTCTTAGAAGAAGGTGAGACAGGCGGCTGGGCTTTGTGCGCTACTGGTTTTTTGACTTGCGCTGGTTTTTTAGGCGCCTTTTCGGCAGGGCCTTCTTTTGCCTGAACTCTGACAGGCAGTTTTGACCGTACTTTTTGCTCATCTTCCACACGTTTCTGAAGAGCTTTCACTTTATCTTTTATTGAGCCAATGGGAGTTTCCTCAATAACAGGGGACACGGCTTTAGGCTCCGGAGCAGCTGTCACCTTTAGGCCAGGCTCCCCAGCCGGTGCCTCGTCTGCAGTGAGCTTAGGCAGTCTCAGTTTCTCTCCGCTGCTGTGCGCCTTGCCTTCCTTTGGCTTTGGCTTTTCTCTTAATTTTGCCCTAAGGGGCTTTTTAACGTCTGCTGCTGCCTTCTGTTGCTCCTGCGAGCTTGGTTTCCCAGTTTTTGGAGAGTCTTTTCCTTTTTTTTCAGAATCCCTGCTTACTACTACAGCTTCAACTTTCTCTTCTACTACCCCTTCTTGTAAGGCCTGTGACTGTACCTCATGAAGTGAAATGGATGGTTTTAAATCCTCTGCAAGGTAATCCACCATTCCTGTCATGTCCGGCTCCCCCTTTTTTGTTGTCCCTTTGTCTGCCCTGACTTCTACACGGCTTGGCTCCGTGATTTCTGATGGAGCGTTTCTTCGGGCCTCTTCAATTTCTTCATCACTGACAATGATCCATTCTTCTTCTAAGGGTTCTTGTTTGGAAAGGGACTTCTGCAAAACATGTTCTTCTCTGGTATAGGATCCACCTCTCAGAATTTCATTTACTTTTTCTAAGTCCTCTTTCACTCTTTCAACTATTTCAAAAGGTTCTCCTGGCTCTTCTTCAGCGGGCTTTTCAAGATCTTTCACTTTAATGGAGCCTGATTTATCAGAAGGGTCAGTTGTCAGGATGGCAGTCATTTTGATCAGATCCTGTTTCATCTCAGAAACTTCAGACAACAGGTCTGGACTGGCTAGTACAGGGACTTCATTAACCAGATGGCTTTTCAGGACAGATGTTTCTGTAGATTCTGTCTCGTCATCTTTGATGCGAATGAAAAACATTGAAAGTAAAATGGAAATCAAAAATAGAGATCGGAAAATGTAATCAGGACTGAAAATGACAGTCTTTGGCTGTAGTGGTAGGAAGGTCAACAAAATGGGCTGGGAATGGTGGATCCACAAGATCTGAGGGTACGAGAGCAAAGCAAAGCTAACGGGGGAGGGGGAGAACCAACTGAAAAGGAAAATGGCAGGAAATAACTTGCTTCACTTTATCGCTAGAGCACAACCACACATACAGTATCAAAGCTGGAACAAACCAAACCAGGACACCACTAAAAAAAAACCCAAAACAGCAACAACAAAATTTCAAATCAAAACCAGAAGAAACACAGTGAAGTTACACAAAGAGAGGCATCTCAAGATTGTTCAGATGTTACAGATCAATGTTCAAATAAAAAGAAAAACAAGAAAAAAGGGGGAAAGCATTAGAACTGATTGAAAGTCGATTTCCTCTAAGAGAAAGCCAGTGTTAGCAAACTGTCAGAATAACATTGGGTTAACAGTTTTGTTTTTCTTAATGACCAAAATAAAAAGTGAGAAGTAATTCTGCAGTAATCTAAAATATGATCAAATACGTAGAGATCTGAATCAGCTGCAAACCGGCATTTCATCTAAGGGGATTTCACACCTACACAATGAAACAAACAGGCTTTTGTTTTAAGAGGCATGGTCCTTTCCTTGGAACATCCTCATTGACAACTAATGAACTGACTGAGGAAAGAGAAGACAGAGAAGAAAAGGAGAGATAATAAGAAAAAACTGTGAATCAACTCAGAAGTGATTTCAGAGTTTTAAAAAATGTAATGTATGGCAACCCAAAGTCACAGACAGTCACACTAGACGCATACGTACAATTCATGTAAGGCAAGTTATTTCCATGCAAAGCAAAGGTGTTGCAAATGCTGCTGGGTATGTAGCTTCAGTTAAAAACAAGAGCTCTAAAAATTAATCATATAAATTAAAGGTACATGAAAATACTGTAAAACATACTGTGGTGAAATATCGTCTAATCTGGCAATCAATATACAGGAATGTGGCTGCAGCTAATTCCCATTATGCCGTAACTGCCTGCTGGTAATATTTCATTTCAGCAAGGCCTAGCAGAAAATGGATATTGAACAGAACAAAACAGTGGAGAACTGAAGCAAGTTACAAAAAGAACACAATGCTTAGGAATTACTAAGGGACATTTTCCCTTTAAAGGTAGCACATCACATGGAACTGCACATTTCAGCACCCCAGAGAAAGTCAAAGCACTAATGCAAATAAGGAGAACCTAAGCAACACATAATTAGCTGTCTTTATCTGTAAAAAAGATCCATTTTGCTACACTGTTCTCCCGGGTGTAACCAATGCTAAATATTTGTGCTGTACATTAATTAGAGCCAGATTGCTGCAGGGTATTTTGGTGCTGAAAATGTGGCCTTTTGGTGCTGCTGCCTTACAATGAACTGTCTGGTGCACACTGAAATGCCAGCCAGTAATTTTGTAAATTTGTAATATGTACTTTCATAAATATCAAATGTATGACTCTCACTGGCCAATAACTGAGTTAATCAGCCTGAAGCAAAGCAACTCCAGTGGGAAATAAATTGCAAGTGCTATCCAGACAGCGTGTGGCTGGAGCAGGAACACTCGCTGGGGTTCTCTGGGGCCCTGGGGGATTCAGCAGTGAGGAAGCGGCAGGAGGACAACGCAAGACATTGCACTTCAACTGCAAACAAGGCGAGACATTGCACTCCAAACTGGAAGCAAGACAGATGTCATTTCTTTCCTGAACAGATCCAAGAAATGGCTGCATTTGGAAGCAGCTCTCGTTAGGGACACTTCAGAGTGTGCAGAGATTTGATTTGCCTCTCCTGTAAAGGAGACATTTGTGAACCCCTCGCCCGCGGTCTCTCACGGTCACGGCCTGATTGTGCGTGCTCAAAGGGCGTCTGTGCCGTGCCGAGCTTTCAGGTCAGATTTACAGCCATATTTCACCACAGTAAAGGGTGGGGCAAGGGAGGGAGGGTTAAACAGCCTGATTCCTTTGGACAGTATCACTTTCTGGCATGACATTAATGAAATCGGTTCGAGTCCTCATCAGGTTTTCATTAAAAGTGATACTGTCATCTGTCTCAAATATGAGGCAAGAATGTGTGTCAACAAACGGAGAAAACAAAAAAAATGGAGGGATGAGCATTCATACAAGCAAAATAGCAATAGCGGGATCACTAGGGATGTCAAAGGAAAGTAAATGCTTAGATGAACGGTTTTAAATTGTATTACTTGTTAATTTACATGTTAAAGTGTATTTAATTGGATAGCTGCTGAGATACTAAATAGTTTTCTATTACGTTTGTAAGTATTGATGTTATTAGCAATAGCAGTTAAAACTTAGCTCTCTTTCATGCTTATCTTTACTCTTAACCATCTCTCATACAAACTGCATTATAGTATTTTCAAGAAAAAAAAGAAAATCTTACTTTTTTCTGAAGTCATATCAACCTGGAAGAGAAAAAAGCAGGAGATTTAAAAGTTCAAATATAATTGCCATACAGAGCCACGAGTGAAGTGCTAGTTGTATGGAGACACAGGGACTTAAATGGAACCAAGAATGCGCTTAAAATAACAACAAAAGCATGGCTTAATTTATTTAAGGTCTCTAATACCAGAAAAACTGTTACGTTGCTATAGTTATGGTCAACAGTAGATGCAAAATGTTGCAGTGTATTTTCTTTAAATGCTCTTAGCAAGTGTGGAGGACCTAAACTTTTGCATTACCTGGTATTTTGTTGCATTGCTCTTAATTTATTTCTTCCTGGCTAAAGCAAAATACTCCAATATGGTTATGTGACGGCATATGGTCCATATGAAAGGCAACCAGCAAGTTTTACGCCTTGTGTTTCCTTGGACACGTTCATTCTGAGAACATGGATTGCGCTTTTGCCTCTGTGCTCAGTGGTGATGAAATGCAGGTGCACAAATGATGGCAGAACTGCCCAAGGCATGACCTGGGGCTGGATGCCACTAATAGCTATTGATTCCTTTAAATGGAAGCTGTGATGGCCCTCACAGGCCACCTTTTTGATTTTTCAGAGTTCTTTTGGTACAGATCAAAAAAGCCATTCAATTTTAGTCTTATTCAAAAGAAAACACAGACCTTGCCAAGAAGGAGTTAAACAAAACACGGTGTCAGACTACGAAAATTCAAGAAGCAAATTTTTGAGGTTGCCTTGTAATTTCAGTTGGTTTCAGTTCTGCTAGCATTTGTCCACGCCAGCACATGTTGTTTAAGTTTGGCTATGGAAAAATAAGCAAAGTCAGAAGTAGCATCAAACCTTTAATTTCCTATACAAACTTGTGGTAGGGGTAGGACAACTGTGAAGAATGCAAATCAGCTGTGCAATACTGCTGATACAAGATAACTGTGTATGGTAAAGCACCCAAGGTTTTAGTGAGTGCTGGAAAGGTTTAAATAGTTCAAACTATTCTTTATAAAGATAAATGCGATATACTGTCTTGATCAAGATGTTAGGAAATCCTCGCCCTTCCATGAGCTGACAATGAACAGAAGGAAATCCCTGGCCACACGCGCATGTTCGTACATGCCTGGCAATCCTTTAGGCTCACATAATTAAATCTTACATTCAGCAGTGTGTGTAACAGATCCATAATAGCCTGAATTCCTGTGATGCACAGATTGCCCTACATAATCCTGCATCCCTAGGATGTTCTAGCTTTCCTCACTTTCAGTTCTTCCAGATCAGTCCAGATTTATGTCAGCATACTAATTAGTACTATTAACATAAAAATTAATGAAGTCAACAAAAAATAGTTGAAAATGCTTATAGCCATCAATGAGCTTGCCTTTCTGTGCTTTAGTTTCCTATACAAAAATAGAAGTCATATGTACCATAGGAGTGGTAAATATTCTTGTAATGATAATAGGGAACTGCAACTCGTGTCACAGAACTGCTGAATCTGTTGTGCAGTGCATGGAAAAGATGTCCATCCTCTTTGGGGAGCTGGCTATTCTCACAGTGTTTCCAACAGCTGAACATCATCAAAATGTGGGGCTGCTTTTCTAACGTTAGCCATTCACGTAGGGGTCAGAGCTCAAGCAACATAAGTGCCAGAACGGGGCTGGGAGCTCAGGGGGGAGCTGATGCAATTTAGTTTATGCTAAAGATGAAAATTCTAAACCTTTTACTTGTGACTTCTGGGTTAACGCTGATTCTGGACTCGATGTCAGTCATCCAGCTCAGAAACCTGTAACATCCAGTCTATTGGATGTTATAAATGGAGAAGACTGGTAATTTTAACATGGGGGAAGTTAACTCTGTCTATTCCCAAAGTGAGTCTGTGCAAGGCCCTCTTCACTGTGTTTGCAGCACTGAGCTAAGGATCAATCTTCCCAGTTGTGTCTGTTAGTTGTGTTTGAGCAGTGTGCATAGGCAAGAACATGCTGATTTAGCAACATTACCTCTTCTGGTTCTGGATCTGAATCTGATTCCTTTTGGTCCCAAAGTGCCATGCAAAAAGAGAAGGGGGAAACAGAGCAGGCAAAAGGCAATTTTTTTTTAGAAGAGAGTAGGAAAAAGTAACTTCCGACAACATTTAACAGAAAAGAAGAAAATGCAGCCTGTTTCTGCAGTTGATTTCTTATGTCAAAAAGCAGCAAAACTAACCTGTCAATTTAAACACAAAAGGCTACAGAACCAAGCAAAATACAAACGGAAAAGTTAGACATCTAGTGATCCTTATTCGTACCAAAACTTTAAATATATTCATGCTTTTTCACCCATAAATTAGCATATATAAACACTTAAAATATTCAAGAACTATTACCATTTGAAGTTAAAATACGTCGAGACGCTCTGTTTTAAAATTACACTGAAATGCTATAATAAACATTTATTACATTCTAAAAATGCCGACCATTTTGGGCAAATACATCCCTAAAAGGCATGCAGCTTCTAATCTGATCAGGACAGAAAAAACCTCTGAGTTTTCAGAGACTAAACATAAACTGATGCTTTCTAAGGAAACCAACGTTTCACATCTGAGAGCACTCCCACTCATCTCTCGTGAGTCCGCAGGAAATACCTGATGATGCCTTCAAACACTGGCATTAGGAGTACCAAACCCAAGACACCAAAAGCCCTCGGGTGGAATTTTTTCCTCTCTCAAATCCCTGCCCACAAAGCTTTAACCCTGTTTTGCCCTCCTCCTCATTTCTTGTTTGTGTCATAATGCTGATGCCTATGGCTGGGTATAATTTCACAGTACCTTTGTGTAAATGGGTAAAGTGATGTTTAAATTACATATGGCTTGATGAACGAGGCCTCTGGTAGATTTTGGCTCCTTCATGAATGATAATCGTCCACAGGGCTCTTGAGTGCTATCTCGGACCTGGCACAGCAAAAACACACACATTTAATCTGCTGGTTTGCTGTATGAGCTACTTGTGCCTCTCAAAACTGTTCAGCAGGAGGGACCAGAAGGGGGAGAAAATGTCCACATAGGCAAAGCCAACGTGTTTCCACTTTTTCCCCCTGCTGTTTGTAAATTTACCTACGGATGTATTTGTCTATTCAATATATGGTAGAAAATTCAACAGCGGGGGAAATATGCAAAACCAAAGGAAGGCAGCGGCATAGATAAAGCTGTAAATTATAACAAGCTTACAAAATATTGCTGAAAAGGAGGGATAAAGTTTAAAATTTGTCTACGAGCACACAGCAAATGCAACACAATGACAGAGTGGGTTGATTTTCTCCACTTACTGGAAGTTTCCGTTCATAAATCGTTTCTCTAAGACTGTTATTTATGTAACGGTAATAGATTCCTCCATTGTAGTCAGAATGTCCAGGTAGAAGGAAAAGTTTGTGGGAAGAGGTTTCCAGTGCTCTCGAATTTCCCTCTCAGAAGAGGTGGTGCTGGGGGCTCGGTGACAGCAGCCCTTCTGACCACAGCGGGCTAAAGCATTACTTAATTTTGGACGAATGGACAGTTTTTACTTTGGCTTTTATTTTACAGATTTTCCTGCTCATAAAAAAGTTTTTAAATGGAATAGTACAGGGATAAAATTATTTTGCAGTTGGGAATTTATATGAATTAACTAGTTTGGTTTTCTTTTGTTCACAAAAAAGTATGGTGAAGTGATAACTTGAAATATCCAAAAAAGAGCTATCAGCATTACCTTAACGAACAGAGGAAGTCTATTTTCTTTGAAGGCAAAGAAACTGAATATATGGTGTTGTCCACTCTTTGTAAGTGGCACCAAATTGCCAAAGCAGTCAACGTAGATGGGTTTTCCTTCTAATACCTGTTGGAAAGGAAAAACAGCAAACCATCAATCCTTGTGAGGTGATTAGGATTTCTTCTTAAGGATAATTGTACAATAGTTACAATCAATTTCTGGAATTGTTAGGACTTGTCAGCATTTACAAGATTTGTTAGGTACCTAAAATGCGTGGAAACATTTCAGATTACTAAATTCCAAAGAGAATAGATTGTTAATTTAGTAACAATAGTGCAGTACTTTAAATGACAAAGCATGACTCAGTGTCAGAAATCTGGGCAAACTTTTAAATCTAGATTTTAATTTGGATTTTCGATTGACTCCAATTTTAGCAAACTTCGCTAACCTGGCCTCACCACAGTCAAAGAAATATTTTCTTCAGCCACCAGAATTCAGCATGTGTACCTACTGATTCCATTTATTTCAGCTGCATCTGGAGAGGCCTAAGAGCTTTTGAAAGGCAGGCCCTAGGTAAATACCTCCCTGAAGTGTTTCTACAATGGCATCACTTATATCTTCCGATTGCTGTTGTTATGGCCCCCCGACACATTTGAATATCAGATCAGCAGTTTGGGAGATGTTCCGTTCAAAGTGCCAATCCATTCATGGCTCATCCTTACTTTCCAGAAATTCAGCCTTGTCATTCAGTTTGATAAGCCCGTACTTTATCTTGCCGCTCTGCACAAGAGATGCCCGTCAGAGCTTCAGGAATAGCGAGGACAATTATTTTAAAGGTAGGATTCTCATGGAGAAGAGACTGAACTAAGCAGAATGTGCCATGTAAGTTAAAGCACCTTCGATTTGTCATCCCTTCTGAGGAAGCTGACAGAGCCAGAAAAATTGCATTTAGCAGGCAGTTTGCTGAATTCCACATAGGAAAGCTTTTGCCTGCTCAGCAACAGATTTATGTAATTTTATTTTTCGTGAGGCAGAATATTAATCAAACCCGCTACTTTAACTTCTTGGTATGTGAATGTGCTGACAAACTGTGACCACTGTCAGCTGCCTTTCTGGTTAGTGATACGCATTTATGGGGTTACTGAAATTTGGGATTTAGCCATCATTTTTGGCTTCAACCTTCTCCCTTTAGCCCTGTGGACTGAGTTTGGTAGCGGCCCTCTGGGAATAGGGCTTCCTCACTACTTTTTCCTTACACCTGACAAAAGTCCAAGTTTCCATGTTATCATGGTTGCTGATACTGCATCGTGACACTACTTGTTGGCAGATTATTTTTCAGACCTTGTGGCAGATAGAAGGCAGAAAACATCAGTTTAAAAGCAGACACTAGAAAATGGAGAAAACTTAAAAGTCTTATACAGTACCTCTACGTCCCTGCTTCTGGCAACTTCAGCAAAGTTTTCTTGTTGTTCAAGGGTTTTATCCACCTTGTCATCCGTCATGCAGAAACACCTTAACCGTGCTTCAATGGGATCATGAGATTTGGCAAACACCACAAATTTGGCCATGTAGGGGACACAGATAATTTCTCTGTACACTTGGGAAGCAAAAGTAACAGATTCCTGTGTCTGACGACAGTCTATCAACCAAAATCTGTAAAACAAAATGAAGAATTGCGCCATCAGCGGAGAAGGATTTAAGAAAGGAAATTCTACGTTTCCCCATCCTGGCAGCATTAGCTGGTAACCATGGCAATTGGAGATAAAAAGTCAGAATAGAGTACAAAAAGAATTGTCACTCTTGGTTTTTGTCGGCCATCCAACTTGAAGGAAATAGCAGTCAGTTCCTTACATACAACAGCAAAACCTGAGGTCTTTAGGTGAACGTAAATGATTTTGTCTGCTCTGCAAAGCTGCATGCAAAATCAGAAATTATTCCTATGTGAATTTAGTCACCAAGCATTTTCCAAGGAGTAACACGTCCTGCCTTCTTTCCCAGCTACCACTTGAGTTTCTCTGTGGAGCTGATGCCATTTCTTTTCAATAAAATCCACTGTGTGGGTGGAAAGCTCGAGTTTCCCAGCCAGCGGATGAAGGCGGAAGTCAGGAGAGGTCAGGGGCAGCTCAAAAGCTGCTCGGATCTATAGGGGGGTTATTGCTCACGGTGGATCACATGGCATTATAAGCCCAAAGCACACCTTTGGAGTGTGACTGCTCCGCACTTACTCATCTGCAGCTGAATAACAGCGAATTTCGTGCCGTGCTGATCTTCAGAATGCTTAACAAACGCACTGCTCAAAACCCCAGGCTGCTGACATTTGCAAGAGGGAAAGCATGTGTGCTACAGAAAGGCTCCGCACACTGATCCTTTCCTTTTCCTGCGTGGGAGAATTATGCTGTGCTGGACTCCAACTGGAGAGGCCACATCCTCTGAGAAACCACCAGATGCCTCAGTGATTTGCTGTCAAACACCAGCGGCTAAAAAGCCCCAACAGATATTAAATCTTTTAAAAGCTGCAGCTCAGGAAATGGAAAACAAACACTGTGCCTCCAAGTCTGCAGTGTAATTCACGTGACAAATATATCTCTTTCCCGAGCTCATTTTGGACAGCATTAATTTCATGAATGGTAAAATTGTTGTCCATCATTAATGACATAACTAGACATAAAAAAATTACTGTGAATAGCAAAGAGTCAGAAATTAAGATGAAAAATCCCATTTTTTAACTTTACACCAGCATTTCAGATCATGTTTGGGGCAAAGTAGGTAGCTGAACGCTCATTTAGATTAAAAAGAAGAGGCAGAACCCATTAAAATCCCTACATGGGACCCTGCCTGTATCACAGAATATTAACAATAGTAATCAATTTTCACGTCATCATCAGGATTTGGCAAGATCCACTACAAATATGGATTGTAGGACCATAAAGTGCCAGCCTCATTCTGACTGTCTATCACATGTAGCCCTGCTGGGGACTTCACAATCTTAGGGACTTGGACTTCTCAAACTCTGCATCGTTTCCACGTGTGGTTCTTAAATTAGCCTTTAATTCCTGCCTTTGCACAGACCTCTGCAGCAGCAGCACTGGGCTGAATGCACTGTAAGATCCCCCTCTGGTGGTCACTGCTGTCACAGAGGAATGTTCAGTTACACCACACAGAAATGCGCATCAGCAAAGCAGCCAGCTTAACGGGAAAACAGCCCGTTCTCAGCCGAGAAAGGATAAAAAACCAGTACTTTATTTCACCAAATGTTAAACTGGAGGTTGGACTGCAAGAGCCAATCTCATTTTAACAGTGAACACACTATTTCAATAAATAACAAACCTAATCTAACAGTAGTAACTGCCCCAGAAGCTGAATGCTTGCACTGAATTTCACGGGCAAGTTATCCACGATTCTTTTAACTGTTTGCTGGACTACACAGCCTAGATGGAATACTTTCCAGGTCATGAATTGCATCTCCTGTTACAGAGGAAGAGATTTTTGGGCATTTCTGTGATACACATCATGGACAGGATACAAACTAAAACACACACATACATACTTATATATTATTATTTTTTTTAAATGAAAATCTCTTTTCAGTAAGAGAGTAGTTAAATCTCATCACAAGAACAGATGTATGGAAGAGACACTTCTAGATCCCAGTTTTGTACACCCACAGGCCCTTTCTGCCTGACTTCTCAGTTCTGGATATTCTGAAAGCAGTATCTCTTACAAGATGTATAATGAGGTACCCAAATAAGGGATTTCTGTTTCCATGGAAATCTGCATAATAATCAACATCTCTGCTCATTCTACTCCCCAAACTAAAATACTTTAACAGAAATATTTGTGGAACAAAGCCATGCATTTGAGAGTATCCCTGTAAATGTCCTGTTTGGTTGTGTAGGTACCTGGCAGACACATTGGTCGTGAAGGAAACGCATTCATTAACAAATGTCAGCGGTGTTGTCCCGGTGATGTCTTCCCATTGGGCAGGGGTGGTTCCTCCTGAAATGACAGAGGTTTAAAAGTAAAATCAAAACCAAGCAAGTTTGCAACTTTTGGCTTCTAAGAAATATTTTGCAGTTTTTAATTGCCATGAAACCAATAACAACCTCAGAAACGCCCTCTCCTTGGGTCCACATTATTCCACTAATGCTAGTGGGACTGGATGGGCTTACCCTGAAAAGACCAAGTCCCCAAATGATTTTTAAGTAATGAGCCCTGTAGCACAGGATTAAATTAATTAATTAAATTAAATGCTAGCAGCTCATTTCTGTCTCTTAAGGGAGACTGAAGGAGATGATAAACACTTTGGAGTCATGGCAAGTAAACTGTTTAATTTCAGTATTTTCCTCGTAAGCACTCTGCAACATTAAGTCTGTACTACACTTACTCTGCCAGGCAGAGGTATGCTGGTTCCCAAGAAACAAACTCTAAGGAAAATGCAAAGAAACCACCAAGCCCAAAGTCTGTGATTATATTACACATCTCTTGTTAGTGCAAACAACGAATGTTATTTACGAAGGAATTGTTTGGACAGTAGTTTATTTTCAAAGCTTCTCGCCCCAGTCAGGTTTCCACCCAGCTTCCCCTGGGTGTAATCAGTTCAGCATTTCCAGCCCCCAGGGACTGACAGTTTCAGGATGCACATGGGAAGCTCCAGGACGGGCAGCCCACCTGTTATGCTGCATAGTAACCTCAGAGTGGGCGTGTCGCCTCCATAGCCATTCATGAGCCCATCACTGGAGGCCTTGGGCACGGGAATCGTCATCGTGATGGGCTTATGGAATTTCCTTCTCCTGGGCTCCAGTGTGACTATAGGGCTGAAGGTAGCCTTGTTGCCCAAAATCTTCTTTGTAAGTTCAGTGTGCATAGGTTGAGCCTTTCCAAAGTAACAGAAAATAACAGAGCAATTACTGAAAACAGTCTAGTGATTGGTAAAGAACTGGGTCTGCATATTGCCCACAAACCCCTTTAACTTTTCAAATGGCACAATTTCCCATGGAAATCTGCAGACAGAAGAACTCACTGCCAGCGAGAAGGGGAGACCTCACTTTTCTAACTTTCCCATGTCTGCCTCCTCTTCCTATCCCCTTTCTTGTTGCTCATCAGTTTTTTACAGCATTAATTTAAATTCACTTAACCAGTAGCAAAGAATAACCTGGTCACTTTTTTCCCCTGAGAACAAACTCTGGCTGTTTTACTGTGCTATTCAGCTAATCCCAGGACATTTCAACAAGCACAGTCTCCTGCACAAGGTAAACTGAGGATGCATGCAGCAGGAGGACAGGATGGAGACAGGGGAAAGACTTCCCTGTCTCTGAGGGAGTGAACTTTTATGCTGGTTTCTTCACAGTGAAAATCTGTACATTTAATAACAGCAGCACATTTAATTATTGCAGCTCTTTGTACTTCTCTGATGTCTTTCACAAGAAGTATTGAGGAAATTCTATGACCTGCACTAATATTAGCATCATCACCAAAATTGCTTCCCAAAATTATATAGACCGTTAACAGACAAGACTCTGAACTAACTGGAAAACCCAAACCTTTACCACTTGCATTGACTTATGCATGGATTTCTTTTCTTTTATTATTTTTACTAAAAGCACTGTAGACAACCTAGAACACGATAAGCTGCGTATGCTGGGTGTCCATTCAAAAAACGGTGATTTTTCACCAAAAATAAAACCAAGTTAGACTTTGTGAATGCTTCACTGTACCTGGAGGCCAACGCGAATTCGCTTGGTGAGAGCCCCTTCTGGGAAGACTGCCTGCACCTGTGGGACCACAGTGCTGCTCAGCACCCCTCCTTCGGGCCCAATGAGGTTGCTGTCCTGTTTGATCCGGGACACCACAGCGAAGTACTGAGGGAAATCCCGGGTGATGATGCGGCAGATCCGCTTCTTCTCAAGCTCCTCTGGAGTGTCAAGTACTGCGTGCAAAAGAGGGGATGGTCAGAAGACCAGAGAGCTTCGCAGAAACTGTACAGCAACCTTCAAAATGCACTCAAGCTTTTCACAGTTTGGTGCAGCTTACACAGAGTATTTTGTCTAGAAGTAACGGGAAAAAGAAACACACCCCCGTGTTCAGCTAAACCAGAGCAATCAAGAAAGGACAGAGTCACGAGCTGAAGGAAGCTTAAGGTAGAACACATTGACAACACCTCCAAAATCAGCAGTCAAACAAGCAAAGGGATTGGTTCCAGCCCCTTCTACCTCCCATATTTACCATGTCCTGAACTAGCATCAACGAAAGGAAACTTTGAAACACTATCAAAATATGAGTTGAGCTTCAATGCTGTGAGTTGGCTTGTTTACTTTGGGATTTGTGAGGTTTTTTGAAAAAAACCCCAAATTAATAACAACTTCTGCAGTTCCCAGACAGCCCGAGGCCATTCTGTTCTCTCAGAAAGCAAGAGTACCCATGACTGACATTTCCTCCCACACATGGAGCTGAAAGGATCTGTATGGTAATTGCCTTGTTTTGGAAAGATGTTTGCTATGGAAGCTTTTTGTTTAACACTACAAGGAGGAACAGGAGAAAACACAAGTCTGGAGTCTATTCTCAGCTTCACGAAGTGAGATGTCCTGTCCCACTGCTTCAGCAGCCCATGAAAGGGAACTGAGCGCCACGGTAAAAGCTGCTACCCCCCCAGTACAGAAGTCACACAGAAGCAGGATAGGAAACCAAGTGCCACTGGATACCTTCATCCATCCCATTCAGGATTTCGTTCAATTCATCCTCAGTGTATTCACAGAAATGCTCCTTCCAGCTGTCCCCGTTCTCGCTGCGCAGGATCACCAGCTCTCTCTCCTTGCCACGCAGGGCAGCAAAATGGGGAATCTCCACGATCACGGGCCTGGCACGGCAACACAGCGCATTAAATGCACACAGGAGAGAGGAAGAAACAGGATTAACAGCAACTCTATTGAATCTGCCACAAAGTGACCTGGAATTCTACCTATTTGGCTGGAATACATTGGCGTAATCCTAAACTAGTAAGCCACTAACACAGACTAGATTTTTACAGGGACCCAGTAAGTGCTGAAGGACAGATGAAAAAGTGCATTCACCTCTTTCCACAGTGTGAATGAGATTTGGTAAGATAATAGTGCTTATCCGGAAATTTGGTGATTGTTTTTGCAAATCCATCAAAAACTCATGCTCGTTTTAGTTGTCACTACTGTCTGGGTTAACCTGTGCAACTTCATTTCAAAGAGAATCTACTGTAATGTATAGGAATAGTGGGACAAATTCTGATCTCACTTATACTAGTGCAAATCAGAATAATTTCATTGCAATCTGAAGGCGACTGTGTCCTATGCCAATTTCACTTCTTTGCAATTCTATATATTCCAATGAATTTATTCCTGATTTACACCCTGGGAGAGATACAGGAAGTCTGAGGAGATTGTCTGGGTTTCTATTGCAGTATAAGAGATAAGAATTTGCCTTGTTGCCTTGCAAGTCAATATCTGCATCAGCGTATGCGCCCATATATATATATACACAGACACATATACAACACATGTGTACATATAATATATCTGTATCGAGATATACATACATACTCTTAGAAATAAGAGAGAAGATATAAAGATATTTGTAGATACGCTTCTCTAATTAGAGGACTCACACAGGTTACCAAGTACATAGTAAATGCCATGTGTTCTATCACACTGGTGGTATCCAACATATAACTTATTGATTGATCGGTCCTTGATACAAAAAGAACAGTTTAAAATTTACAGTAGATTCTTTTTTTTTGTGGTTCCAATCCAGGTTGCTTTGCTACAGACATCAAGCACAGAACTAGGAAGATTCATGCCAAAACAAAAATGAAGGCCACAGTACTTGAAGAAAAAGATACAAACATACCACCAAAACAAAACCACAAACCACAAAGGTTGAAAAATGGTCCACTAAGGGTTAAGTGTACAAAATTTCAAATGATAGAAAGGGACAATATCATGGGCATAATGACATAAAAAAATCATATTGCAGAAGGAGGAGAAGAATGGGGAGGTCAGCATCCATCAATTTGTTTCAAGTCTCTCCTACCCAAGGAATTTGGTCCCAGGAGGCCCCAGCTGAAGGATTCGGCTGACCAAGCTTTCTCCCTCATTAAGTGGGGGAGGAGCCGTAGGCAGATGAAGTTTACTGAGTGCATCCAAAGCAGCAGTGAAAGAAAGAACATAAATAAACTTTATGTATTTTTTGTGCCAGAACGCCAGTGCCACTGTCTGGTCCACAGAGTGGAATTAGGCTGTACACTGAATAAGGTTCCGTCCTAGCCATGACAATTTGGTGACCCAAATCAGAAGATTAGTTTTGTTAATTTAGGATCTTTTCTTTCTTACGGGGGTTTTGGCCGGGTGCTCAGTGGGAGCAGGATCTGGACATTAGAAAGCACCTCTGCAAACAGCACAGTGATTTTCTGCTCTCACTGCCAGCGCAACACCTTGGAAAATGCTTGCCGGAAGGGCACAAAGATCTGAGAATAAGTAAACTACACTATATGCTTGTCTTGCAGGGGAGACACTCTCATCAGATAGGAAAACCATTAAAAAAGAATGGGAGACATACTTAAAATCCATTTGTGTGTGACAAAGATAATGGGAAGACCGAATGTGACAGCACAGTATTTCTTCTGCTCTTTACATTTCTTTCTCCTTCTTTTTAGAAGTGACCAAGATGTGAAAAGAATAAGTGGTAGCACTAACAAAGATGGTGGCTCTGATGACTGCCTGTTAAAACAGGATTTTAAAGCAACTGAGTTGTTTCCAAATGGATTTAAACTACTGCTGTTTACAGTCACTTTTTTTACAGTTTCTGAATGAAGTTATTTACTGCATTAGAAGGGGTTCCTTCAATCATCCACTTTTGGATGTCACAGTTGATAGGGAAAACAGCTGGTTTAACAAATTTTCAAAAGTGCAGGTAACTGCTGCTTTCAGCTGAAAATTGCTAAAATGAGCTCAGCAGCAGACACAAATCTGACCTTTCTATGGGCTTTGCATCATAGGAAGAAAGAAATGGCCAAAAATTCCAGAGTAGTCCTACTGTTTCATTTAGCAGTTTCAACCCCAGAAAAATCAGCGGCACTGTGCTTGCCTGATAGTCCAAATTACCAATACCACAATACAAGACTCTAAAATAAGCTCCTGTACCTTTGTGTTGTGTATGTAGCTTCACACCTGAGGTTTAGATCAGCGCAGTACTAATAATTTTTTAAATACAGTATGAACTGCCTTTTCTGGCTGCAAAAGTCTTCTCCCCCCGTAACACCACAACGCTGAGCAATAATTATATCCAAGGAAGCACATCAACCATAGCGCTGATGGTTCAAATACCCATTTTGAACAAAAAGGTGTAAAAGCTTTGCGAGTCGTTCACTGACAGCTGCTCTGCATTTCACACGACTGCTCTGTTTGTCACCACACGATACAGAGATCTTTCGCAGCTCAAGTTTGCCAAAGGAACCGTTTCAGTGCAACGCAAACACAAAAAAAGGCTGAAGGTTTCCCTTCGGGCCACGCGGCCCCCCTTACCCAAGGAACTGAGCCCCAGAGGGTCCCACTTCGATGAGGCGGCTGGCCAGCCCTTCTCCCTCCACCATGGGCGGCATGGTGGCCAGCCTGTGGCGCTTCACCAGGCGGCACGTCACGCGCGTCGGCGCCGTGCACTTGCGCGGGGGGATGATGATGCGCAGCCCGTTGTGCCGGCAGCCCCGCATGGCGCCGCCGCGAGCATCCACCATGAAACTCACCAGGAAGCTGCAAAATCAGGGCAGACAGTGAGATCTGGAGCACATCACCGATTCCCTCGGTTATGTTCTGCATACGTGCCAAACGAAGTATGTAAATAGAGCTCTTGCTCAAGAGGTACAATGAGAAAAAGCCTTTCTCCCATGTGAAGCATCAAATCATGCTGAGTTCATTACTAATTAAACTGGCAACTACTACCTAGGAGTTCTTCACAGAAAGTCTTATTTCACAGTGCTGCTGTCGGTAAAATACCAGCAGACACTAATAAATGTGAACACATGTACCTATTGCAAAGTGCAAATATCACCACTCTGTACCTGTAAGCAGCTGTATTTAAAGTTGGCACTCTTTAAATATTTCACAAGCAAATACGTCTTATTGAAGAAAATTATTTCTGATTCAAAAATATAAAGCCAATTCTGATTGGATGCCTCAGGTTTTTTTAGATTCTCAATATAATTTTCCAGTTCTTTGATGAAATGTAATTTCTTAGAAAAATGGGTTTGGATATTAAAAAAATCAAATTTAATTCTGGAATGCATGAATACAATTCATACTCCATCACTGGGGTTACCACCTATTTGTATTAAAAACCCCAGCATGTCATTATGGTTTGAAGACAAATTTGGGGGTTTGGTCAGATGAGAAGAGCTAGAGTCGCTATATAAGAGTTTTATTTACGCATTTTGGGTTTTCTGTGTTACCTTGCACAGCAATACAATGTCCCACTGGAAAACTTAAAGAGATGCAGGAAGCCATCTACAGAGAGCCTGCTTCTAGCACAAGGTAAATTATTGATTTCTTTTTCTTTAGGAGGGAGAAAAACATTTCATTTTGTTTGGAATTTCTCCTGTGCTACGTTTTTTGTAGTTCCACATATAACCAACAGGTAGATTTTGACAGATTGGGGACATTCTTGGGAAAGGTGTAGAACTACTTCCAATTTTTTTTTTTACTGGTTTATCACAGGATCATGCCTGATGTGGGATGGGAATGTCAGGTTGCTGGAAGTGAAAATAAGAGTAGATGAGACAGAACGGTGTCAGGCCTACTTCTAGCCACTAAAATAGAACCAGCACAATGGGGAGTCGCAGAAATGTTACTGAAGGACCTGCAATAGAGAAAAGCCCTTATAACAGGAGTAACAAATACAGGGATTTTTCCACTGCCCCCTTGACCGTTCTGTGCAACAAACATTGCATCCATTCATTGTCCACACAGCTACAAGAATTCCACATGCTGTAAAAACACAACACTCGACACACCGTGCAGATCAGAGATGGACGATGGGAAGGAGCCACAAGCGCCAGTCGGAAGCACACCATGCACCACGGATGCCAATCTGTCTCACACATGCAGGCTCCTAGTCTACTGCCATTCAGATACCTCTAGGCTTTGCTTAGGGTAAAACTCTGGGTAGTACAACCATTAGCTCATTCCTTAGAGGTTGGTGTTTCTGTGATTTTAACAAGGGGGAAAAAAAGAAAATGAAAACATTTTACAGCTTTGATTGTCTGGGGATTTGTTGAGAAAAATGGGAGCTTCCTTCACAAAATACATTCTTTGTACATGTTAGAGCACAGATGAAAGAAGAGCTTAAGAGACACTAAATGCTCAATTGTTGCACTAATGCTCTTGGCTTGCGCTGCAATTGCCCCTGAAGTGCATGAAGTAGTGTTATCAAAGTGGTTCTGCGTGACGTTTCACAGAACGTGTCCAAGTCTCCAGTACAATGGGTGCGTTTGAGGCAGCCAGTGACACTGCTGGAGGACGAGTTTCTCATTTTAAAGCTACTGCTAAGAACAACACAAACACTCCTCCACAACTACCAGAAGCTAATGAGAGCCCTGACTGAATTAAAGCAGCATTCACAGTTTTCATTGTGCAAGCTGTCATAAACACAATATTTAGGATTCAGTTATTTTCATTATTGACATAATACTCAGGATTGTATGCTTTAACAACAGGATCAGCTTCTTTTGCTGTCCATCACTGAAATATTAGTACTGGGTCACCTGCTGTCCCATGCTCTCCTCAGGTTCTCCCTACATGCCTCAGCAATGCCAAACCTGTTCTTCACCGACAGAAGAACACAGACACACTAAAGGTGAGGATCCAAACCAAGTAGTCTTCCTTCCGACCTTCTGGGTTCTTTTTTTAGTATGGTTGCGACTCCTTCTTTCAGTTTGAGTTTACTGAACGTGTCTGGTGGGTCAGTAAATCTATCACAAAGTCTATCTCACTTCAGTCATCTCTCACTGAAACCAACCATGGCTCCAAGGAGTGGAAAAACAGGCACAGGTAAGTTTCACTGGGAGATGGACACAAAGGTAACAGTGCTAGGATAAAACCAGTAGGATATTATTATTATTATTATTATTCACTGTAGAAACAGCTATTTCTATCATAAAGAAGATCTGAGATAGTTATTCAGACAGCACAGAAAGCCTAGTGACAATTATCACACTAACTATGGAGGAGCCAGTTCCCAAACCCAGCTGTGGAATACTATGGAACTGCTGGAAAAGAGATTTTGGAGAACTAGCATGACTATAGTGCAAAGGAAAGAAACTGAAGGGGAAAATTTCTGAGCTCTAGGCCTGTGGCATAATCCCAGAAGGACAAAACACTGACACAGGGTTTGCAGACACAGAATGTAAAAATACATCCTTTTCCACCATACCACCCTGTTCATTTCCCACCTTTTTGCTACATTCATTTTTTCATCCACTTATTTAATCCAATTTCTTTTCATCCTTTTTTTTTTTTTAATCAGCACATTTCACATCATTTTGGCTAAGCAAGAGAGTGAAGCAAATAATTCATAAGAAAGCATTTTCTGAATCACAGCAGCCTCTTTTTCTGCCTATCTGCTACATAATAGGGCATCTGGATGGTGCCATTGCTGTTCCAGGACCGGAAAAGCTTTTCCCTTTTGAAGGAATGTGTCTATCAATATACAAATAATTCATACAAAACTAATGCATGACATAAAGCATGCTTTCTGAAATGTGCATTTAGGAAAGTGAGAAATTTGTATGACTAATATAAAGCAAATGTAAAATTCAAACTAATTATTTTGTTGCCCACGCACACACGCATTATTTTTCCTCTTCCACCTCTGTTACCAAGTGTTGTTAAGTGACAAGACTGAGATAGGAGAAGATTGCACTCAACAAACAACACTAGCAGGGATAAATGGCAGATGAAGCCATCACTCTGGGAAGTGATACCTTATCATGCTAAATTCCCACGGTCAAAAAGAAAACAGTGCGTAACACTAGCATACGAAAAACCCTAACATCCCATACACTCCCTGAAGCTAAGCAGCAAACTCGGAGCTTACTCCGTGTTCCAACTGCATGGAGCACTACCACAGCACTATCAGCCATCTATGTACAGAGAATGAAGGGGAGAGGGATCATTAAAGAGAAACACAAATGGCAAAGGAGAGTTCAAGAGGAGAAAAAAAAGAAAGAAAAACCCCATTAATAAAAGGGATTAAAGGAACTTTAATTTAAATTAAGTGATGATTGAAAGTCAAAGCAGATTGCAGGTTAAAGCTGCATCTTTCTCAGTACTAGGACAGACTTTGAGTAAGTTTCATTTCCAGATTTCAAGGTTCTGTTAGAAATGAAGCACGACACAAATATGTGACCCTGGCAGTCTTGCCAATTAGACCAATACTGAGGTTTCCTGACCTTTGGCAAGGTGGTAGTAAAATATAATAGCCAAATTGGTGAAACAAATCAGGTTTGAGGAAATCATTGCCTTCTCTCTTTTAAAGAGAACGACGAGGAAATCAGGATTATTTTTCTAAAGAAAAAACAAAATACAAAACCAATTCTTTTATAGGAATCAGTTACAGACTGCAGGGGAGTCTATACATGCTTCTGTTAAACACAGCAGTCAGCTCAAGCATCATCCATTCTTTCTCAATTTAGCAATCTTACTCATAAATTAGAGAGGCCATTTCATTCTCTTCAGTTTTAGAGCAATTAAGAACTACAAGCTTGCCATATGAAAGGCATATCAAATAACACTGGCTGTAGTGGCCTTGTGGTTGAGTACACATAGAAGGCCCCTCAATCCTTCAGGCTGCTTCCACACCTTCTACAGAGCACAGCAAACAGCTCTCGGGGTTTCTACTTGATCAAAACACAGACAAAATATATGCACTGGATAGAAGGGGCAAAAAGTTAGGGTGTATTTTCATAAAATATTGGTATTTTAGATCTGAGCCTGAGTTACTACCTTTGCTAATTTTATTCCTACAGAATTAACTTGGGTTTTTTCTGTATGTATCCTGATGTGAAAGGTAACAGCAGGATGAACAAAGACACTGGAAACTGGATGTGTCAGCGCTGGAGGGGGTGAAGGAAGCTGCTTGTTGTGCGCTTTGTGAGGAGTCCCTGTTGTGTCAAGAGCTTTGCAGAGGCACAGTTTCAGGCGGCCGCAACCGCAAGCATGGGGGCACTCATTCTGCAGAGTCATTGGGAGAGCCATGCAAACCCAGCAGGTGAGGGGGCTTTCTAGGACAGGCAACAGTTCTTGGAACACACGGAACCAAAAGAGGCAAAGTCTCCACCACCACTCCCATACGTTGGGCTCGGGTACGGTTGCTCTTCCCGAGCAGCCGGGCAGGCACACATGCGCTCGGCGGGTAGCAGGGAACACAGCTCCAACCAGAGCACACCCAGTGTAGACACAGTCAAAAACTTTTCAGCACACATTATCTCAATTTATGAAAGAAACTGGGAAACAAGGAGATAGCAGCATTCACTGTTAGTCGCAGTGTGAGAAGCAGAAACAAACAATCAGGGTGCTTCAGCCACTGGAAAGTGTTCAGCGGGAGAAGGAAACCGGAGAGAGGCTGAAACTCAGAAAAAAGGCCTTGATCCAGCTCCCACTGAAGTCAACAGCAAAGTCATTCAACTACCTCAGAGTGCTTTCCAGCAGGCTGCAGCTATGCCATCCAGAAACAAGGCAAAATTCACATTCCAGGAGGACAAAAAACATGATCCTAACATAGGAAACCACTACACTATTAACTTCTGGTAACATTCTCTTCACTGCAGTAGTCAGCTGCTGAGAAATTCAGTGACATGGCCTAAAAATCTGGGTTTGTAGTTTGGGGGTTTAAATAGCAACTTTATAATTTTGCAGACCTTAATATTTAAGGCTATGTTCACCTTCCTAGGGTTAGGCCAAAGGAGGTGAAAAGGTACTGTGCCAATTAACACTCATTTTGCCAAGGGAAGATAAGCTCCTGTGGGAAGGCTCAGCTTCAGGTGTTCTGTGCAGGCTGCAATGTGCCAGTGGTTCAAGCACTGACTGTCACACAAAAAATATGCGTGGCACAAAAAATAAGACATAAGTCTGGGCTGTTATTCTACTAGTTCAAATATGGTGGCACATTTTGGAAAAAGTGGCTTAGAGAGTGGCTCTGCAATATTCTTTATACAGACAAGTGAGATAAAAGGCCCAATTAGTAATAGAATAATTACCATGGTTTGCGTTGAATTATTGGGGGGGGAGATTACTGTTTTAAATACTAATATTAAACCATGCCACCAACAAAGAAAAGGTATTGGTAAATACATCAATGCTTAAAACAATCCAGGACGGCATAAGGAGCTTTGTTAAGACTTTTTGCAGTGGGCTTATTAAGTGCCCAGAATTGTTTTGTTATAGATGACAGAGCAGATGGGAGAAAGTGGACACTTACTATAGGCGAAAAGCAGTGCCATACATAACTATTACTGCTGGTTAGATTTTTTTTTCTCTTGGCTAATGTGCACTATCAGAACACTAAAGCATCCTGAAGTGAGGTAAGAGGGGAAGATAAGTAGGGTGGGTGAGAAGTGCAATGTATTAAAGAAAGAAATTATGCAGAAGTTCACCTGCTGTTGTCAAGATCAAGACATGGAGAAGAGCATCTGCAATAGAATAGATGGTTTAACATCAAAAAGGAAATGAAAGGGGAAAAAAAAGAATGAGTTAAATGAAATACTGAAACACTGGAAAAATGAAACAGATTTCTAAAGCAAACACATGAACATATATATGCATATTCATCACATGTGGGAAGGTAGAAGTGAGTATGGAAAATAAGCCTACGTAAACACCATCAGTTCCAAGTGGTCACTACCAGTACAGCAGTAAAACTGGAGGGATCTGGTTTCTCTACAGACACTCTCACACTGGAAGCCAGACACCTAAAATGCACACTTGGATTCCGAATAAAACTTTCAGAAGCAGATATGGGGAAATGCTGCTTGGTTTAGGTATCCACATCTAAAATGTGGGATATCAAAGGGCAAGGAACCTAAGGTAATTCCAGCCAGCATTCCTGATAGCACAAGAAATCATGTTTCTCTTTTCTTAAAATCCTCTATCAGTACACTGTCCTCCACTTCCTTCCATTTCAACATGTTTCTTGTCCTCCTTTTGTTCTACAAAACGACAAATTTCAAACTCTCATTTTGACCTGTTTAGGCTCTTAGTAATCACTTAGTGTCACATGGACAGTTAGTTTTCCAATGTCCCTTATTATATGGATCTCCATTGCCATTTTCTTCCATTAACATGCTGTGCTATTAATGAAACACACTCACTGTTTTTCCTCATCGTAACTTTCTGAACAAAGGTCATAAAGCTACAGCATAATTTGAAATCATTAAGACTTTCAGATTTAAGAAATGACTATCAGCTGGTCGCTGCCAGGTCCTGTTTCCATAACGATTTCCAGGAAATCAATCTCACATTGGGAAAAAAAATATTATGGGTTTAAAATACAACACTTGAAATATATTTTGTTTACCTTGTTAGCAAGGATCCAGCCTCCTTTTTTGCAGACATGCAGCTAAGAATGATAATTCACATTATTTGTCACAGTACGAGCTGCCCAATCCCTCATCTTTTCATTGATGGAAACAATAACTTCCAGCAAGTTAAAATCACTAATAATATCCCAACTGTTTAATTTATTTCAAGATACAAGTAGTGATACACTCTGACTATTCGTTAGTCAAATAGGGACTTCTTCAGCAAAACATGTAAGAGAAATCAGGATCTTTCATCAAACAGGAATTTAACTGTGAGTCAGAGTTGGAAAACCTGCAGAGCTGCTGCGTATCTGCTCTAGAACAGCAAAAATCAAGTTAATATCAGAGCACGGACCCAAAGCTCCTTCCTCACAGTGCTGCGATCCCGACAACATGTCAGATTTGCTCTCTTATCTACCGTGCGTCTGTCGGGAAATTGCTTAGAAATATAATCTATACAACTAATTTCACTGTATCACCCGAACACAGGTACGAGAACAACGTAGTTTTGCACACCATTAATACTTTAAAAATCTTACAGTCACCCTTATCTTCACCATTCATGCATATTCTTACGGGAGATAAAAATATGGTATTGCCAAGCAATGTCTAAATGCTGAAAATCTTTCAGTTCAGTGATTTTTCTGCCTTCCAACTTAATAAAAATACACATGTTCTTCCACAATCGGATATTGTGTGGTACGAGACTAAAACTGTGAAACTCATTTGCATTTATGTAGGCAGTAGTTCTGTCTCTCACATTCCAGCAGGTAATTATAAATTATATTCCCTAATATTACCAGCAAAGTCATAAAACTCTACCTTCTTGGATATTTAGCACCCAAACTTTTTGGCACACTCAGAGATCCTTAACTTTGCTCAATATGTAAGAGCACATAGTTTTATCAGGAGAAGCAAATCTGATTTGCTGAAAGGGAGTTTAAGTGCAGGAATTTATACTTTTTTCTTCAGCCAAAGCGGGAAACTATCTGGAAACTGTCAGCTGTGTAAAATGACCAGGAGACCTTTATACTGAGATTTAGAGCCCCACAGGAGTGTTACCTCTTAGGAGAGAAATATTTTGGGGGTTTCAAAATGGTTGCCAAAGACTCTGACCAAAGAACTTACTTTTTCTTCCTTCCTGATGAAATTATCGACATATTGAAGGAACAGTTATATTTAGATTTTAAATGGATGGTTAAAACACTTTCCCCTCTGAAATTTCAGACATGGAAGAAGTTTTGGTTAGTTATGCAAAGGCTGAAATACATGCCTGTGAAGTTCCACACTGAGAGAACAGTTCTCTATGAATTTATTCTTTTGCCTGGGCGTGTTACACTGTGATCCACAGAAACACTTCCCTACAAAGGGAGATCAGTAAGAATCCTACAGCAATTTGGGGTTCACCACTGGAGTGGTGCAGGGAGAGAAGTGCCATTTCTCTTCTCAGATTGCACAGAATACAAACTCACTACATTTGGAACAAACAAATTACTGTCTAATACTTTGCTGATGTGTTATTTCACAAAAACACCATCTGAATTCAATACATTTTCAGTGCCTTGGGCAAAACCAAGGCCACACCCATGCACAGGACCACTGACAATGTCTATCTAGGACTTCTTTGAAAATTCTAAGAGTTTTCTTTTATGACAGGTAAATACTACTTCACTGCATGCCCCTAAATGGCAGCAGTGCTGCAGCTTTGTAAGAACCCACTGTGTGTGCCTGCACGTGGAGGGGAGTTTGGGTGATGACAGGGCTATGAATCACAAATACATTTGTTGTTCCAACAGAGTGAGTGCAACAATCGTGAACTTCTACAGCTGTTTCACTTTTAAAATAAGGTCTTACAAGCAAAACTCTTACTACTCAATGTACTTTTCTAAGAAAACAGATGCACCCCAACAGTTTATGATAACTTAATGACACAGACCTATCTAAACAGGATAAAAATGAAGTGTTGTACAGTCTTTTTCAAAGGCTGAGGAATTGTTATTAAAGGTTTCTTTATTACAATACTTAGTGTCAGGTTAGTGTGTATATATAGAAAGAAGAACATAATTTGTGTTGTGTTAAGAGACACTACTTCATATAAGGCTGCAGAGAGTGTTGCTCCTATTAAAATCAGATATTTTATCCTACCACTAGCATCCTGGTCATCCCAGAAGATGGGAATATTACTTATATTTTTTAAAAGAAAACTACAAAATGACTGCACATCCAAGAAATAAATGTCACTCTTCTAGGAAGTATTTAGTTCCTCCTCTGCAATCACAGGAAAAACCTACCTTTCTGGAAAGGAAAACTAATACATCCTTTGGAAAAAATCTGTAAACTACTGAGGGTTAGAATAAAGCAATTTTAAAGCTTTCATACCAGCAGATATATAACACATACATACTTCACATATTAAGTATTTTCATTTCATTTGTTAGTTTTGGTGCTCATGAGAAGCAAATCCAAACAGCGCTGGTCACAATGAACTATCCTACAATCAGCTACAAACAAACGAACTTGTCATCTATGAGTCAGTTTGGCAATATTGTTCCTCCTCTAGATCAGGACTGCCTGTCATTCCAAATGGAACTCCAGTGCTGTTTTTTGAAAATTCAGACTGTAAGATAGTGGCAAACTCATTTGAGATTAAAAAAAATAATCTTTCCCCTTGTGCTGTCCAGTCATGCTGTGTACAGAGCCCACAGACATTAAATGCTTTTTAATCACTCCAGTTTCTTCTGAATTCACCTGCACATTCCCCATCCAATCTGATGGCAGGACACAAGTGTGAAGACTAAAATTACCTAAAACACAGTAAGTAAGAGCATTTAAAACAAATGCAGTCACAGACTTTAAGGCCTGCGAGGATAAGGTTTGGAAATACGAACTTGGCTGGGCCTACATTTTAACCTGCCTTACGCCACGATAGTGAGCTTGCCTAAACACAAATGCTTACAAAGAGTCAGCTGTGAGAATATCTGAAGAGAGTGGTCAAATATGTGCAAAGCACGTGATATTTAGGTTGCTTGTCTATTCATGTAATTTAGAAGGCAAACTCGAGCGGGTGCTCACCTCAACTACTCCACCAGCACAGTAAGTAGTCACCATCTGGAGCGATTAAGCCCTTGGTCTCAATTACTATAAACTCTAAATGCACTGTACTTATTTTTCCATAAAATGCAAACAAATGCCTGTGAGTACGTGTCATTTATCACATTCATTCCCCTTGAACTTGACTGAGGGCTCAGTGACTTGCACTGATTTCAGTGAATAGTCTTGGTATTCAGGCTTGCTTGGTTGTCAGAGCTTAAGAGATCGTAACAATTTATTGACAGCTTCAGGAGGCAATGAATTAAAATACAGGTCCTAGTTAAGCATTGTTTGAAGCTGCTGTCACTGCAGGTACTCTGTTTCTCACTTTCTAGTGTAATGCTAATTGATGCACTCACCCTGAGTGAATAGGGCTGGAAGAAAGAGCCACATTGTCCAAGTTTTCAGGGCCCCAGCTTAAGCGATATGAATTCCTTTCAGCTTCTTTGGCCAGAGTTGTTACCTTGGGAAGCAAAAAAACAACCCCTTTTTACTACAATGAAATAAATTAATGAACGAAAAATAAAGATGTATTTTGCATAGTAGTGCCTAAAGCACTTAAACATTTTTTTAAAAAACAAAGGAGCACTAATAGCATTAAGGTATTAGAAACACTTACTGTAGCATTTTGTATTTGCCTAAAGTAATCCTGTGTTAGTGGTCTCAGTGAAATGAATGCTGTGATTTAACCAAGAAGGCATTTCCCAAATCTCTTTTTTTTTAACTACAAGCATGTTTCAAGACAGTAACTTTTAGGACAATGGCTATGAGTTCATTACATCCCTGAATATCTAGCATGATGGCTGTTAGCAACATTCAAACATCAGTTAAAATGACGAACATTAAGAACACAGTCCCTGTGCTATATTCACACCGCTCATCCGTTTTTTTTGGAGTAGAGTTCAATACCGTACAGCACAATATGCCATTAAATATGCCTGGAAAATCGAGAGATTTGTACTCAAACAGAGCAGCGTACACCACACAGTCGCATCGGAACAAACTGCAGTGCAACCTTTCCCTATTTTCTACGCAGCCCAGAAGAGGGTTTGAGAGGTTTGCTCACCTGCTGGCTGGGGATGACCACGGTGTCGTCGATCATGGCGCTGTCGCGCAGGTAGGAGGCGTGGCTCAGCGTGTGGGACCTGTCGGAACTGAAGGACCGCAGGCTGGGAGGTTGGTAGGATGCCAGAGCAATGCATCAGCAGCACACAGGATGTTGCAAAGGTGTCATGACAGATCGAGTGGGAGAATGAGAAAAGCGTGCTATTAGCAACACCATGCAGCTTCCAGGGGGAGCAGAGCACAGTCAGGGGAAACACAGCTTTACACGCCTGTGTTGTGCCACCTGTCTGACCACAGACCACAAATTTGCTTCCAAATGCAGAACCCTAGAGATTAATCTAGATGACAGTTTATTTTATGCTCACAAATACTTTACATTTGGCTTTGTGGCATGATGGTTTCCTTATAATAAAGAGCATTCGTTTCTGTTAAGTAAAGCTCTTTGGAGAAGTTCTCTGCTGCATCACACAAGCAAACCAATATGGAAAACCGGAGTGCCACCACCTGAAGAAAAGCTGCAATGACTCTTTCTGAAGCTTTGTTAGGACCTACTCTCTCCCCTTAAACTGTAAATCTGTAAGCCTGACATTGTCCCCTGGAAGGTACACACAGCAAGGTGAAGTGTGGCCAGCCGCAAGCTCCTGTGTAAAACACAATCTTCCTCTGAATGCCAACAGCATCTGCGGGGAGACAGCCCCAGTGTGAGCACTGATCTCACTGTAAGTACACACAGCTCTACAGAGCAGCACTGGTTGCTGTAGCAATGAGAGTTGCAAGGCAGTAAATAAGCTGCTTCCAAGCACTGGCTCAGAATGTAACTGCAGTATCCACCAGCAAAAAGCAAAAAAAAAAAAGACAAGTAAGACACCACAGAAGGACGTATTCAGGTAAATGGGGTTTCTGCTACCAAACAGCATGAGTTTTGTCCTTTCAATATTCACTAGCTGCAGTATGACAACAGTGATTTTTAAAAACAGATCATCCACCTTCACATGTTGTGCGTGCACTCTGTGATGTTGATGTAGACCTTGAGGAATATCATACCCATCACTAAAGGAAGCAGTTTTGTGTTGCTGGCTTACACATCCGTGAGTAGTGCTCATAATGACTAACATGCTGGATCAGAACAATAGGCCATTTATCCAGACACACAGAGTTTTAAGTGATAATTCATTTTCAGCAGTTAGCGATAAAAGTCATGCGTTCGTTACAGACATGAGTTTCACATGCTTTAAGTGCATATCAAATACCATCTGATTCAGACCACAGTCTTTTTTCACAATAGCTACATTCACTCAGTATTTTTTGGATCCATTTATAGAAGCAAATGTTTATCTTATATTTATTAGAAATATATGACATTGAAGAATAATCAATGCTGTTGATCATTGGCTTATACCAATGGCCTGTTCAGCATCCCAGATGGATTGTACAAAACTGGAAGCAAAGGTAGGCATTACACAACCATCAGCCTTCAGAAAGCCTTGAGGAAAAAGCAAACCAAAAATGAACATTTTTTCTTTGGTTGAAGAATGAGCCTCAGTAGCAGACCCCATTTGCCATCATTATCCCGTGTTCATTTCCATGTTTGACACCTCCAGAACTGCTTTGCTGGGCCATGCAATGCTCATGAGAGAGTCACCATCCAAGTTGTAGGTTCTGCTATTGAGCTAACGCCACGTCCTGGATAGATACCAAATGAAGGGAAGTCTGAACTGCATTTGACTGGTTATCCCCATGGTGATTCTGTCCATCCTCACTGCTACTACCACCACTACGAGTAGCCCAGTGCTATTCACTGTGTAGTACCTGTACGTAAGCTCTAACAAATACATCAGGGGGATGGGCTTTATCTGCAGACAGGGTAGGCACACTCATGACTGATGTCTGCAGGCAGTTACAGGTTTAAATTTCCTGCTACACTCAATTTAAAAGTAGAGTGCTGGACCAGCTCAATGAAGAGCAAACCGGGAGTTAAAAGGTCTCCGCTGCTCAGACTTTGGAATAAAGGTACTGATTGAAATGACAGTCGATTTATGGACTGAACATGGAATTTACTGTTTATTATTGTCATAAGTATTCAGGAATCCTACTAAATACAAAAAGCCTACCTAAATCAGACACAAGACCAACATCTAAATACAGATTCTTCTCAAATGTGGTTGATAAACCTGAAGAGCTACAGGACCAATAGCACTCAGCCCCAGAGACAGAACTGTGGAACCCATGAAAGCTGCAAAGCTCCTAACATAAGAGTGTGTCTTGCCTGTGTGCACAGGCCCGTATCACCCACCTCTAAGCCCTGAGTAGGGCCCTGGTGGTATCCAGAAAGTAGGAGCAGGATCCCCAAGTTTCTACTGTGCTTGACTGAGGGACTTGCAGTGCACACCCACTTCCCAGCCTAGACAGAGACCTAACGAGCTCTAGCCCAGGTGAACATCTCTGTTGTTTACTTGTAAGTGTATATTTACATAAGTTCTTTCAGAAGCTGAGCAAAAACCCTGGTGTCACTGAAAACTGTATAAATCAACCTTGAAAATGTTTCTCAACAGCAGCACCATTCCTTCCGTTCTCCAACTCAACTTTCTGCGTACAGCAGGCCTCCAAAGTGGATGAACAGAGACAGGTGCCACAGGAGGAGATAGAGACAACAGGTGTTCATGCTATGTAATACCTACCTGGGCATGATGCTAATGAAAGCATATGGAAAAGAAAAATGAAGGGGAGAGAGAAATAAAATAAACAGGGAAGATGGTTACAAATGAAAAATACATGTTTTTAAATCAAATTGTTTAATGTGTAAGATTACATGAGTCTAGACTACTAATACTATTTTGCTTTACTGAATTTCCTGAAAAACCAAAGTCATTATAATGCAATGAAAATCACATTTAAAGGAAATGCAAAACAAATGAAGCGGTCTCTGTGAAAATCCTTAAAATCAGTAACCTTAAGGTGACAGAAAATGAGACCATGGAGTTAGAAAGATGTCCTTCTTTATTTATATCTCCCTTCAGAATTTTGCTTCATTTCAATATAATTTTGTCCGATACAGGATTTGAAATAACTTTCATACAACACAAAATAAACCACATCAATGACATGTCAGCGAGAATCTACTGAAATCCACTGACAAGATTTAAATGCTAAAATATTCTAAATGGGAGCTTAACTTAAACTGGCTGAACACTTGCCTGCACAATCACTTGCATACAACAACTTAAAATCTAAAAAGCTCCCAAACTTTGTTACCATTAAGGGAATAAAAGGTTTTGATTTTAGGCATTCTGATGTAGTTCATAAACTTCCTCTGAGAGTTAAAAAGCCACACAGTCACTTTGTTTTCAGCGGACTCACTGGAACTAAAAACCAACAGAGACTCCAGGCTTGCAGGACCTGAATGATGGCATTTACACATGCTGTGAGGCAAACCAAACTGTTTCCTGACGTCTTTTGTTCCAGAAGCAATTCACAGCCTACTCAAGTAAACAGAACGGATCCTACTGATTCCACTGAGCTTCGGAAACGCTGCCAGAGTAACGATCAAGACTGGAAAATGAGGTAGCTTTAAAATTCTGTTGCCAAGATTTCAACGTTTTTTCTTTTATTCCCTTTAGCGTACCCCAGTTCTGAAGGCAATGAGTCTGGAGACAGTGCTGATTACACCCAGGAATACCTGGGTGGCTATTCTGAACTAGAACTGTGGGGGTTAATCTGCCATCTTGAGCCTACACTTATGCTCACTAATGAAGGCTCCCCTTTTGGGAAGGGAACTCCATATTTTTTGTAGACTATAAAGACTCCCAAAAATCTAAAAAAAAAATTAAATCAAAGCTACAGGCATTATTATTCCACAAAGACATCCAGGCTTAAGTTCAACTTGTTAAGATATAAGCAAATCAGTATGTTGTCTGGACTGAACACATAAATATTTCCATTGTATTATTATTACAGTTGTGTCAGTAGAAGGACAATTATCCTCTTTCCTGCTCATTCAATCATGAGGAATCAGAAAGAGTGGATGTGCTTGCTGACAATATACTCACTGCCAATCCAGTGCAGAATGACCAAGTCCACTGCTCCTCTCCCGGTATCTTGAGCCAGCAAGCCCCTCCACCTGACGCTCACCTGATGCTCAAAGCCCTGCCCACCCATCCCCTGACTCATGACAGCAGGAGATGAAGACAACCACACCTTCCTCCTGCAAAGTGGTGACTGCCCCGCTGACACACCAAGTAAACAGATGCTGACCAGTGCACCCCAAGCAGAGAGAGCCTGCAAAGGGAATTCACACACTTACAGCAAAACGAGTGCAGAATTGTCATGAGGAAAGTTATGTATCTGGGCAAATACCTGTCCGAGCGTCCTCCTTCCAAGCTGTACCTCAGGTAGTTCATTCCATCTAAGAACTGGCTGCTCGGCAAAGAGTCATCTCCCAGTTCCCGGAGGTCTTCCGGCCTGAGGTACTCCCCTCCATCTCCTGTCATTGTGTCATCACCTGTAAATCAATCACACAAGGTATAAGCACACACACAAGTTTGATTCCACTGGCACGTCAGGATCTAACAGCTGGAAGGCATTTTCCACTCAGGAAACACTGCAAACCACAAGCAATTAATGTATTTAATGAAACTGGCACACCAAGCAAGATACTTTAAAAAATAAAATTGAAATCCAGGTGATTAATCAATTAGATTTCATACATTCTTTGCTGTTGCACACACTGGCAAGGGGCACATTTCTTTGCTATGCTCTAAAGTGTGGTCTTTTTGTTCCTTAATCCATTTCAGCTTTCTGGACACAGCTATGCTGTATTCCCAGCCTGACAGTTCATGGTTAAATATTATCTGACTGTAATCTACATGTTTTCAGATGAAAACATGTTTTCTGTGGCCTCATGCCTTATAGTCGCAAAGGCTAATTTAAACTCTACTATCCAAACTCCACATCATATGAGGCTCTGTCACCCATATTCCAACATCTTTCTGCGATCAGCAACAAAATTCGTATTTCTAGAACATGGCAACATCCAGAAACTGGAAATAAGCTCACTTGCATCGACTGGAATGATCATAATTCATAATGAATCCCAGCCTAAATGATCGTTGGTTATCTGACACAGTAACCTTTACGCATACACTCTGAATAATGAAATTTAATCCTTTTTTTTAGGCCCAAAATTCTTTTCCCCAGGAAATTCTGTCTATATGAAGTCACAGTTTGCTTTTCCCCAGCAGAATAACAAAACAGATTCCATTGCCAAGCAACGTGTAGATGTTTCTTTTCATTCCCACTTGCAAGACGCTTCCTCTCCACAGTTTCTGCCTGGATATTTCAGTCATTGTCCTACTGGTAAATTAGTGCTGTGTGAGCCTGCCAGAGGCTTGGTGTGACCCACAGAGCCACACAACATGACCCCAGGCCACCAAGAGCTTCAGCCCTTCTCATTTCCTAGGCAGTGTGGGCAAACTGAAGCTCATCTTGATACTTGTTTACACAAAACAAGTCAAGCCATTTTTTCTAACTTGACATTTCAGCTCAGAAATAATTAATTTATTATTTGTTATCTAAAACTAAGGAAACTTGGGGGGGGGGTTAAGACTTTTATGCATACACAAATATATGTAAAAATGAGTCTTGAATCTTTTCAGTGTAACAACAAAAACTCTTGAAAATTCCATCTGCCCACATTAAGAGGGAGAAACTGGGCACAGTTTCACAGAAAACAATAAAATGCATTTAATCATTTTATGTTTCCTGTCTTCTGACAGATGATGCCTCCTGTTTCCTGGGAATGTCACACATTAAAAAGCACAGGGCTTAGTGAAAACTCAGAAGATATTAAGGCAATGCTGTTAATCAAACAGTAAAAGGAATTTCAAGTTACATTTCAAATAAACTAGATCATTATAATCATGCCAGACATTCCATTTATAATAGAAACAAAGGCAAAATCTTTACCACTTTCATCACACCCACAAGCTTTAAAAAAACCCCACCAAATCCAAAGTCTACTCTGATTTCAGCTTTGGCCTCTCATCTGAGAGTTGTCAATAGCAGGGCTAAGTCGCAGCGTTTGATGGGACATCTGCAAACAGTAACCAGACCATGCACGGATATCTCGCAATAGCAGGCGAGGTCTGAGAGAACTCCCCGGCAACCCCCTGTGCCCTTCCATCTTCCCTCCCTGAGATGAACGCCCCAAACACGCAGTGCCTGCTAGCATATAAAAAGTAGGTAGTTAAGTCTAAATGACTGCATGTTCAGCTGACCAAAGGCTTCCTGACACAGCAGGTCTTAGCAGATGGTCGCTTTGTGGCGATACAGGAACTGCCCTTTTTCATCATGCCAGAAACAACCCGTCTGCCGTCTCATTCCCCATCAGATTATTGCCAGGAACATTTCCACCACTTACTAACCACTTTGTGACAAATATAACCCTTGACATTGATGCTCCACGGTTTGCAGTGGCCATCTATGAATTTGCAAAATTGCAAAATACAACTGCTGTATGAGAATTGCTCTGGAATTGTTTCTCACAAAACATAGAGAAAATATAGACAAAATTTACAATAAAACAATAAAGAAAAAGGGGCTGTGTCAAACTGCCAGAAATTGCTTTTAATACATGTTTTTAAAGCCAGATACGGTTATATGAGTTTACCAAAATTATTGCTTTCTCTGCAGCAGGCAGATAAGTCTGAAGTTCACCACAGAAGTGCCGCAGATGGAGAAATGACAACTACGGCAATAATGATCTTTATGGAATATATATTCCATAACTGCAGAGTTTCTCTGACACTTGGTTTGGACACCTTCACTTCCCTAAGTCAATCCGCTATTTAGTGGCCCACACCAGAAGCTTCCCTAGATTACAGTTTGGCTAATGCTTCAACTTTCTTTATTTTTAGCCAGATAGAAAAGTGGGGTTTCACAGGTGGTTTCAGATATCAATATACGACTAAAAATGAATCATCATGTCAGCTATTGGGAGCTTAGGGCAGCACTCACAGAATGGCAGAAGGTGAAGCAAATCTCAAATAAAAGAAGTGTACTTCTACTCTCAAGGACCTCTGGGGAGGGAGAGACACCTTGGTTTTGTTTTCTTGAATATTAACCTGTCACAAAATGAATTCCAGTACTTGACAGGTGGCTACTGTGGTATTTAGGAAGTTGTTAGGTTGCATCTAGGTAAGAAAGAATAAAAGGTCAAACTATCCCTACATCCCTAAGCCATGGAAGCTTTACTTCTGTAAATCAACATCCTGTGGCTACATTTTATACTACCGGTTATAAGGTGCTTTATTTAGAGGATGAATTAATTCAGCCGTGCTATTCTAAATTTACTGTGTTTCAATGTGCAGCAACAGCAACTTAAGTCTAACCAAGAACAATTCCTGGCTGCAACTTTAACTTCCACGTTTAATTAAGGAAATTAAATTTTCCCACTAATTCAGGTGCTTCTTCAGAGGAATTAAGTGCATGTACAATAGCAGTGGATTCTGCCCAAACTTAGCTGCTCATTTCTCATACATATGCAGCAGCATTAGCTACTCCAAGGCCATGTGTGGGGGCACTCAGGAAATTCACTGTTGTATTTAAGCACCGTGGGGGTTTTTCTTTCTAATCAGAAATGCGATGCAGCCAGATAACAGGATCATCTATGAGCTGCTTTCTGGAATCCAAGGTCACTTGGTGGATGTCCTGAAACAATGCAGTAGTTCACAGATACGACACCTTGTCCATGAACTCTGTACATGACAACCTTTGTTTATTCTTTTCTCTGCAATTGCAGTGTCAGCACTAACTACAGTTTGGTGTGAATCGACTTTCCTGGCTGCCATCTCAGGCCATGCTGCTCCTGACAGTGGTGTTTCACCCTCTACCTCAGTCCTTCTATTCCCTTCTGCCTGCAGAAGTTGTCTGGCTGGAAAATAACTCATCAGGACAAACAAAGAGATTCATTTTCAGACAGATCAGTTCTCTGGGCTGGGTCACCACATGCTGAAACGTTTGTGCTGCCAGATGGAGGATGTGGGGAAGCATGGTTAGAGCTTGACAACTTCTGCAGCAGACAGAAGTTGGTCTCAAACAGACAATGAAACTACAACTTCCGAAAATTAACTGGTGATAAGGAGACTCAAAAAGAAACAAATGAGAGCTCTTGAACAACCCATTTTACTGGTTGTATTCTCTCTCTACAGCACTACCCTTACTGCACTATTTCCCATGGGAGTCTCAAAGATAAACCACTGTTGGTTTGTGCAGCTCTTCTGTCACAAAAATAAGGCATGAAATGAGTACAGAGGAGCATATTAATATATGGGACATTAAGAAAGAAACCAGGCTTCTGCCTTTTCTAGATTTTCCTGTGTGTCTACATGGACTCAGCCCTAGTAAAAATATTTGCCTGTGCTTAACTTCACTAATTCTGCAGACATCACTTAAATGCATTTCACAAGACGCTTTGCAGTAATTTCCCTTTACTGCTCTAAGGATCCCTCAGGCGCAAAATGATTCTTTTGTGGTGACACCTTTAAAGCAACTGAACATTGCAGCAATACAGCCAAGGCAGATATAATGATAGAAATGTACAGGGTTTTTTGTGCACCCTCATCCACACCGAGCATTTCTGCTGGCAGAGGTACACATTGCACAAACCACATCACTTAATAGCTCTACCTATGGGAGTCTGTAGTGCAATACCCATGAATGGGGATCAAATGCCATTTTAAATAAAAAATACAATGCAATTCCGTTCAAAAGAAAGATTTGGTTTTGCAGGTACCATAAAAGGTAAAGAATTCTGAATAATAATGAAAATTTAATAAGAATTAGTGAGACTCTTGGGCCATTCAATATATTTTAAAATAGGCAACACAGAGCAGGACCTTCCATACTAAGCTGAGCTATTTGATAGATATTAGGTTTTTATTTTACACTGCTAAGACTGGATTTTAGGAATACGAATACTACATTAACAAGATGACAGCATACAATTATGCAATCTAACTGTCATCTAAGCAAAATGCAAAACACCTATCACCAGTGATGAATATGCTCCACAATGGGACCTGAAATACTTCTTTGCTCAAGTACTCTTGAGTTCACCTTGGTAATTATATAAATACAGCTGGCAGGTTTGCAGCGGCACATCAATTTACTTCAGAACATATTGTGTCACTTGAAAGAACACAGCATCACAGAAACCTTACTGCTAGCCTCTTACAAAGCCACACCACCACTAAAAGGTTCATCCTCTCTATTAAAAAAGTTTTGCAGCCTTCCAGTCCCCAACTATTTTAAGTTGCTGTGACAAGCACCATCCACGTTAGGAGTTCTTGCAGTGAATGCTAATTCAAAGCACTGGAGAGCATTAGTCATGCGGGACGGCCCCTTCAAGTTGTGCCAACATACTCATGATATAGGTAATAAATCTGAGATTCTCTGGCTTCCCTTCTTCCTCCCACCTTTCAGGAAACACACACTCAGCCACACTTCCAAAGTAACAGAGAGGAGTAGTGTTAGGCACCCAGATTATGCAAACTTGTGTTGTTTCAACACAAGAAATGAACCAAACAGTTAAACAAAAAGAGAAAGTCTGTAAGTCTTACTCCACGAACTCCTGCTAACAGCACCCGTGCCACTATATGCTTCCCCATCGCTGAAGGGTTCATCATCAGAGTGTTTAAAGGCTGTACAACACACAAATTGGTTTGAGAACAAGGGAACACCCTGGATTAATCCTGTAGAAGCAGGAAGACATACTAGGCTTTGTGGATTTAAAGATTATTCAATGGTAGATCAAAAGACTGGGAGAAAACTCAAAAAGGTGAATGCAAGGCAATAAGCAATTTAAAGGCAATTCAACATAATAATTACACAAGCAGTTGAATGTTACTTAATCAGAGACAAAGTAGAAAAATAATTTCACTGGTCATGATGCAGCAGAAAATAATTGGTTTTGAATCACACTTGTTTGCTTCTGCATTTTAAAGCAAAAAGTTGCATCTGCAGCCTAAAGCATCATATTTTCTCAAGAGTGTAACTCATTTATCAGCATAAATCCCATTTCTAAAAGCAATACAAGCACTTGTAATTAATGAATGCCATTAACTTCATGCACCATTTAGAACCACAAGTGCAAAGGTGTTCTTTGTAAAAGAAACATACCAGTCATGTAACCTGAGTTCCCAAAGTCCCTGGACTTTCTGGAAAATACTCACCATACAAATTACTTGCGTGAAATAATAACCACCATAAAATGGCATACATAGGATATTGTAATATAAACAGTGCCAAGTGTAAAAAGGACCATAGAAAATCCTTCCAAATGTGTTTGTATTTATTGATACTGTTACTTGCAAACTCTTGGAAAGGGACGGTTTTAGGCCATTTCTGCAATTCTGAGCTGTATAAAAGTGTGATACTTTATCACTCCTGCCAAAAGTTCACAGAAATTTTCTTGGGATGTAGCTAAGTGGTACAACACATGTCTCCTGTCTGTACATGCAAAGGCCTCTGAAACCCAAGTGCCAAACTTATTAGCATGTTGTTACTTTCTATCATGCCATGCGTATCCCTGAGCCCCGGGTGCCAAAAGCTCCCTCAAAGGAATGCTCTCCTCACCCTCCACACCTTATGCATCTTCTTACTCAAATGTTTCCAATTAGGTAAACTTCCTAGATATTTGTATCTGATACAGGTGGCACAGATCCAAAAAACTTACTGCTCAGATTCCTTTTTATGGGAGGGTCAAAGCCAGCTTTGTCACAGTTCCACACTGAAATTTTAAAACCCGTTGTTGGGAAATGTTCTCATTTGCCAATTTGGTTCAGATAAGCTTTTTCCGAAAAAGATGTAGGGGTCCGGGATTTTGCTTTATGTCAAATCTTGGCACCTATGCAAATACCATAATGATTACACCATTTAAAAAAGAACTTCATTTCAAGCAAAATGAAGATGTCGGAGCACTGAAGCAGTTTCTTAAGCCTACATAACCGGTTACATAGGTGATATGGAAGAGGAATTTATCAAAATCGCTCACCTTCTTCATCTGACACATCCAGGACCTCAGTCATTGTCTCGGGTACATTTAGCTTGTGCTTCTCTGTTACAGTCTGCAAAGACAGAATCATCAGTCCTCAAATTAAACACCGAACAGAGGAGCAAAGTTTACAGCAGGGTATTTTCAACAGAGAAAGCACTGGGATGTGCTGAGGCATTTCACAACCTGTTTTCCCTTTCCCTTTCGTTTTCATCTCTATTCCAGAAACTCCTATTCACAGTGCTGCATAAAACAACATTTCTTCCGGCAGAAAAGTACGAAAATGTGAGATAATGAGAGGAATAAGATTTATTTATAAACGGTGCGTGTAGAACAATTCAGGTCAATGTTTCCAATATGATTTTAAAATGAATTAGGTAATGTCTACAGAAGAGCTTCAGGAAGTTGTATGTGGCATACGGAAATTATTAAATTGTAACGCATTTGGAAAAGAAGTTATGAATGATGTGAAATTCCTAAACTAAAAAAAGATGTGAAGGATTTACACAGATCACTTGAAACACTTATCCCCCCTCTCCAGAAAAAGGTGACTGCAGTGCATATTAATTATATCCTTTTCATAAATCATGTGTATTCCCACAAAGCATGTACACATCAGAGAAAAAAAAAAGTTGAAGATTTTGAAACATTTTGTGCACTTAAAAGCTTAAAATATTGTGAATCACGGCAAGTATGGGCTGAGGAATAGTAGGAGGAATCTGGTTAAATACCAGAGCACAGAGCAGGAAAACGCTGAAGTTTTTTTTTAATATAATTTTATCTTCATAAATGACTTCTGGGAGGACACAAATGTCCAGGGGTGCTGAATCAACAATGGGGACACCCTTTAAGCATCCAGATTTGGACTGGAGAAGGAGATGAAGAACATAATGACAGAAACCGTAGGAAGTGCGAGACGCGAAAAAGTTGCCCGCAGGGAACTCTTCGGTGTGTTACGATACAGGGGACAAAATGCCAAGGGCTTCAAAAGGAGCAGTGATCGGAAGTTCCTTACTCAGAACCTAAAGGTACCAATTTCCCTGGCTCCACCCAGCTGAGCTGGGGAGCTGTGGAGGGCAGCTGGCACACGGCCCTTAAGGATGTGTGGGAGCACAGGTGCCCCTCTGGCACGGAGAGGAGTGCCAGGAGGCCACGTGTCTCCCTGAGAAACCCCGTCTGAGGCAGTGCTCGCTCCCTGCCGCAGATACCGTCTATTGTGCATAAATTAACATACACCAAAGGAGTGAAAGCATTTCATGTGAGGGATAATTAAATCAGCCAAAGCCTGAGTTCCCTATGCAATATTCTTTTGGGAAAATGCCTGCTGCTATCAAGCAGTGAAGTCAATAGCAGCTTTTGTTGCAAAAAACTTTCTAGTTATTTCCTGATCCTGTTATGTACTTCTCTGTTTCTATCCAACTGACAAAGCCAGCATTCTTGCTTATTGTAAAATACTGCACTTTCATAAATAACTAAGTTACCAACCGTGTAATTACTTTGGGAATTTGTTTTACAAGTCTGCTTTACATTTCTGAAATCTATTTAACTGTGACAGCAGTTCCAGTTTACCCTCCTGAGGTACAGGGAAAGAACAATGCCCTTTACCTCAATTGGCAATCCCAATTAGGTTCCTAAATTCACTCTTCCCCATGAGTAAAAACAACTAATTATTTCTGTTGCAGCAGAACACATGTTCGGGGTTGCAAATTAGTTTATATTCATCGAGTGCCCCCACCACCATGACTGACTTTCCCCTCGTATTCCCATGGCTTGCCTGGGATAGAAATGTCAGGCAGCAGTGGGGTGACAAGGCCAGCGATGACAGATGGGGACGTGCTGCCCTTCAGGTGGCACTGACTTTTTCTCTTCAACAGCAGAGTTAACAAGTAAGTTCAACAATCAGCTAAGTTAAAGCACAAGCTGCAGGTAGAGAGGATCTCTGTCCACTTTTCTATCACCCAGGTAATCATGGTTTATTGACCATTACATCTATCTATTCATTACTTAGGTTTTTACAGGCTCCCATAGAAAAACAGCCTGGTCTCTAAGGCTTGTAGACATTATTACCTACTTACAGTGAAGCAAGGATACTTTATTGACTTCCTGACTTTCCATCAATAAGAAAAAAATTACTACATAATTTAACAATTGAAACGAAGCTTGGAAAAGAGATCCAAAAAAGTGTGTGCGTACATGCACGTTACAGAAGAACAAAAAATCTGCAATGCCATCTTTGGAACACTGAACTCAGCGAGAATAGTTAATTCTACTTAATTGTTAATTCCACTCAATCATTTAATTCTATATCAATTCTAATCCACACAACTTCTGTTCGGAATTAACGTTTTTAAAGGAACTTCTAATGTGATATTAAAATCTTTTTAATTGATAAGCACATCAAATACTCTCAACATTTAAAATCCGCATCTAGCCCCACAAATGGCCCACACGGAGAACTGCTCACTGTGTATTTCTAAAACTCCCTACTGCTTAGTGCCACTGAGAATTCCATTATGGAGTTTACTTAAGGCTTCTGTATTTGAGCCTTTCATTGTAAGGCCAGATTTTCATCGGGTGGCATGGAATAATTCAGATATATAATTCAGGCATATATACCCGTATGTGCTTTCAGCAATGACTTACTCACAGCAACATACTGTAAACAACCTGAAAGCTCCTCATATATTCATCTGTCCACAGGAAGACTACGCTTGTTTGTATAAATGGCCCCAAACTTAATTGCATAGCAAACCCCCAAAGGTCCAGTTTATTCTGATTTATTTCCTATTGCTCTCTAATCTTTCAGTAAAGAAAGTGCACTTTATTCTCTCTATTGCTTTATATTCATGTGGCTCCACTAATAACAGCACTAATGCAAGTAAGAGGAAGATTTGTTCCAAGTTAGAGCAAAGAAAGGCTTTGGCACTGGAGATCCTTCCCTCATCTCAAGTGCCAGTGACTTGAATATCAATCAAGCATGAGGCTGTGTAACGTCCTCGGTGCAGGGCTCAGCCCAGGCTCAGAGAGTGAGGTAGCTATGGTGACAGCACCTTCTCTCAGGGCTCAACGCTGTGCTCAGGTTTGGCAACACCAACCTCACCATCTGGAGAACCTGACTGCAGGGAGTGCCTGCTACTTACCCCTCCTTTTCAGGACTTGTTCTAAATTATGTTTAATCAACATCCCCCACCACAAACACCACCATTCCATATATCCCTAAGGTAAAAGGGTTAGATGAATTCATAGCTGGAGAATCTGCTGAGCTTATCGAGGGCTCCCATCTGACTTTTAAAGTATGCAGACACAGAACAAGATTTCAGATTTCTCTTACGTGCAAGCATTAAAGGTCAGCTCTGCAAGTAAGTTTCAGTACTTGATTCAGTCCTAAACCCCAGGCATGAGGTATCTGGTAGGAAAAAAGATTAATCCTCAATGTTTAAAGAATTATTTATCCAAAGTAAATAACTCACAGGTGTCTTTTCATAGCGTAATTCCTATTATTTCAAAGATCTAACACTTACATGAGAGAAGGTACAAGTCTGCACAGTGAAACACAGTGTAAACAAGAAAGCGAGTTACTGCTTTTATCAAACGATAAATGAAAAACGTGCCAGGACACGGCACAGAAGATGTGACAAAGGTGTCCTCTGAAGCTTAAAAATATAAGAGCTAAAGTTTCTCAAAAAATTTTCCCTAGGTTTTATTTTCCTAATTTTCTGATTAGATACGTATGTGTTTATGCACATCCATGTGTGATATGCTATGTGATTAAACAAGAACATGAAGTAGTAACAACAGAAACACACAGTCTTTATTAAGAGACTTCTGGAATTACGCTGGAATTCCTTCTCCAAACCTGACTCAGCCTGATCTTTGCAGGTCATTAATAAATTATGACTCATTCTATTTGTAACCTCATGCCATGTTACCTTTATTGCATCTTCCTCGGTCCGTATCAAGTGGGATTTGCTGTCAGTATGCAACAGAATCTAAACTATTTTTCCATTTCTTTACGAGAGATTTTGGACTTCTCTACTTCTAACCCTCTGCATGACTGAGCAGCGGCATCTTTTTAGTAATCTGTGGATTTTTACAGCTCTGAGCTCCTAAATGTCATCTAGAGCTGATGGATTTTCTAGAGTGCTAATCTTGCATTAAAAAAAAAAAAAAATTAAAATATAATGAAAAAGCACGACCCTACAGCAGTGTTTCAAGATGAATGCAGTAACTAAGATTTAAATTAATCTAATTTAATCTTAATTTAAATTATGCACTTTTTCTAATGTTCTCCCTTCCCAGCTGCTATGACATTTGTAGATGGGAGGTAAAAGTGCAAGAAGGGAAAACCTTCCCCTCCCAGGGTGTCTAAATAGATCAGCTTTTCCTGGCTTAAAGCAGCAGTACTAGCTTGCTGATGTTGAGCATGCACCATTCACGAACCCTGACATCAAAATACAGACTCCAAGAGTGTGGAGCACGCAGAGGACTGAGCCCGTAAGGAAACACTCGTCTGCATTTTGGAAAACAGGATCTGTTTGAACTGGAAGTGACTTGAGTAAGAAGATGATGGATGCGATTCACAGCCATTCAGTGAGCCTCATTAGGCTTGGCTCCAGGCCATGGCTGGTAGACTCCAAACGCAGAGATGCTGCAAGGATTGAGCCTCAGGAGGTGTCAAAAGTGTGGAGATGTAAGGCCAGATGTGAAAGGAGAGGTGAAAAGAGAAACAGAGAAACAGGGCAGGATCTAAACAACAATGCACAAACTTCTGGAAAGTTTGGGTTTGCAGCTCAGACCGAGTTCTAGAAACAAGTTTTACTCTGAAATGTTGTTTTCCATCGGTATGCACACAGATTTTGATCCCTAGCTCAGGGGAGCCTGTTGTCTTGCACACACTTCCACATGCTTATAAGATACACTGAAAGCACTGTAGCAAAAATACAACAGAAAGGGAAGGGGGGGAGCTAAAACCCCCCCAAACAGAACAGAAAAGTAAAGAGATGCATGGAGAGCCTGAGGGAAGAGCAGAAACACAACACTCTGAGTAAAGAAGAGCAACATTTGAATGCATGTGCAACTCACAGTTGTAGTGGTGGTGATCTCCTCCGTTACAACCTTCAGCGTATCGACCACGGAGATGTATCCCAGGCGCCTGGCGATGGCTAAGGCTGTGTTACCATTCTGAAGGGATGAGAGAGGGGGAGAGCGCGCTGAGAGAGAGGGAGGATTGTGATGTGAACCAATGAGATCACTCTCCACGCCGCATGAGCCAGCATTTCCATCCAAAACAAGGCACAGCCTAGGAAAATCTCGGCTTTTTTACCGTTACATCTGACTCTGTCTTTGTAACTTCTTTAAGACTATAGCCCCAGTTGCCGTGGTAACACAACACACTTACATCTGCCAGCAATTCCAAATACTACGTTGCTGTATGGTTTAACCCTTCAGGGTTCACATTTCACTATAAAGTGTGTCTTGCCTGCAGAAGTTTGGGGTTTATTTGCAGAAATACTCTTCTAAAAAATAAAAAGTATTTTAACCTCTTACAGTTTCATTCCCAGTTGAAACTGTTACACCTTAACCAGGTACAATTCCTTATCTGGGGAATACAAAATTACAGCTATGTTGTCCCCATATACTCCTATTCCTTCATACAACAGAAATGTATTTCCATTAACAGTTCCCAAAAGCTAATGATTTAACAAATACAAACCACAAAAGGCTTGGGGGTGAGGAATATAGTTCCATTTAAATACACTTATTTGCAGTTTGAATGTTCATAATATAGAGACATGTCATTCATCAAATGGACATTAAAATAATTTAGCAAGAATTTAGGCCTATTTATCCCCATTTCATCTCCTGGAACACTGGCAGTCCACTCAGGTCCCCATGTCACTCAGCTTGGGGAGCAGAAGAAGGGATGTGTTCTGTGGTTCTTTGTAAAGAGTTCTACACAGAACTGTTTCATGCTATTTTCCACTGAACCAAGGGACAACATGCTGGCCCTCCGGAGGAATCATGGACTGTCACCGTACCACTCTTTGCACTGAAATGATTTCTCTTGTGACCCCGCTGCACCATGCGCGGGGTTATCAGCCTGAGGGCTCTCTCTTCTTTAGCAATGGCTTTAGTTATCTAGAATTTAAACTATTCTGTATTAGTCTAGCTCAGCAACCCTGAAGCAACACAGAGTTTGTGGATTAGCAGCGCAAAATGAACAGATTAGCATCTTCACAGCACAAATAATTTGACTGTTACTGTCACTTGCACATTAGCTGCTCATACACCACTCCAGTATCTCCTTACCAGATGTCTCAGGTTGAAACTCTCTCTTATCTCAAGCTAGAGGTTGCTCTATGTGGACAAGGACAGATCGAGTATATAAGAAAGCAGCCAACTGTGCAGCAAAGACACATCCCTTAGGCTGCTTGGACTTGGGTTAGATTTGGGCATGAGAGCCCCAACGTGAGGACTGAAATCAAGTCAAGAGACCCTCAGCTGAACACGCCAAACAGTACCTACAGCCCCAGAAGCTGACTACAGTGCTCTCTCACTTGATGATTGAGTGCACAAACCGGTATTTTGGATAACTTTCACACAAGATTAGTCCACGTGATTGTTCCAGGACCAAACACGGTGCCAGTGCTGATTTAAGCACACACTGTAAAAGCACACGGAAAACCGATCCACTCTGGGGAATGACAGGAGTTTTGGACACTCTGGCAGTGTTCTAATGATTACCCCATTAGAGGTGACTAATAACAACATTAACTTGAAATAGGACAGTCGCATTCCTGGCTGACTGCGGAGAAGGAGCTGTGCCAGGAGCTACTGACAGTCTTTGAGGAGGTATTAACTTCAGTGGACGCGGTAAGAACCTGAAGCCAATCCGGTGGATAGAGGAGCAGAAATTTGGGTCTAAATTAAAAAAAAAAAGACAATAGCTTCTGAACTGGCCTTGATTTTTACAGGAAACTCCTTCTGGAGATATCAATTTCCAGACAGAAGTGTTGAAGCAGAGGGAAACTGAATGAGCCTGGCACAGCCAGCTGTAGCCAGCCTGATCCTGCAGATCCTGAAGTATCTGCTTCTCTGCCTCATGTTAGCTTAGTGCAGAGTTAGGTCAGATGTGAACTACCTTAAGAGGATAAGGAAAAGCAGAGGAAATTACATTTCCACATATGACAACCAGCTGTATGAGGAATACTTTCACCAAAACAACGATTTGCTCTCGAGCCCTAAGGAGGGAAAGAAAAGAACTGTCCAGGGAAACAAGTTCCCAGTGGCACGTCAGACTTACAGTGGTGATGGCGTTGGGCTTGGCCCCGTGCTGCAGCAGAACATTGATGATGTGAGTGTGGCCTTGCTGAGCAGCCTGGTGAAGAGGGGTGTACCCATTCTGTTATCCACAGCGGTGACAGCAAAAGCAAACAAAGAACAAGAACCAATCATTAGATCAGACACTTCACTTTGCTTCCTTCTGCTCCTTTTGAGACTTTTCAAACATAAATTATAACATCAATCGATCCAAAAATAATAAACCTTCAGTAATTATAATTCTCCTTCAGCAGACTTACAAAAATAAAAAAGGAGACAATATTCTTATTCAAAAATCGTCTTTCTCTCACAATAAAAGAAATCTATGAAAATACATTCTTCCCCCATTTCCTAAATCAGAGGAAGGAACAATGAAGAACAGCCAAGTTAAAGGGGAATGCTGAGGGCATAGAATCATAGCTGAGGCAGAGAACATTCCTCTTCCTCTCACATCCTAGTTTTCAACGGAGGCCCCAAGATTTGCCTTTAAAATATATGAGTCAATTAAAAAACCACACCATTTTTAACAGCAGTGATTAAAGCCTATTTGCTTTTTAAAAGGCTAACAACATATACCTACTACAAATGTCAATCAATTTTAGCTTCATTTTGCCTCCAAAAGGCAAGCTGTAATTACACTTAGAAACATGTACACAGTGTCTGCCTTAATAAACACGCTTAGTTCAATATACTCATCTGCTCCAGTGGTTTGTTCTCATGTCACACAATACAGAAACATAACCAAAGTGTGCTTAACATGGCTAATCTGAGATGGTATTGTGTAAGTCCAGTCAGGCAATTGATTTACAAAATTATTTGCAATTGGCTTTGAAAGCAGGCAGAGAAGAAACTGGAAGAAAACCCTGGGTTGATCTCATTGTACACTTATGTAAAGCCTGGGGCAGGCTCTGAAAATGTGCTCTGAGAGTTATCTCTGCTGCAAACAAATAGATGCCAGTAATGCTTTGCACTGCTAATTAGACGGTGATAGTTCAAAACTGTTACAGTTCTTGTAACTGACAGCATGAGTGTATGGACTGCTAAAAACTACTACTTACTGCAAGTTCTAGTGGGAAGTAAATTTACTGTCTTTACTAAAATATTAGTGCAGTCCTTCAAAAACAGAATTCACGTGTTCCTTGCACAAAGCATCATGCAGGCTTTCTCTGGTTAAAGCCCAAGCTGCAACAGGGGTTACTCATCCTTTAACATGCCTGTCCTGAATCCAGGATTTATTCTTTAAACTGAGTCCACAACACCAGTTGACAGATTGCCAGTATTTTTAGTGGTCCCTAGGCGTGAGATTTTGGAGAACTGCTTCCTCATACAAACTTGCTGACTGTAATGAAACTATTCTAAATAAGTAAACTACCTGGGTGAAGAGAATCCTAATCTGTCCCAGTGGCCCTTTAAACGCAAAGGGAGACCTAATACTAAAGAGACAAGTTTGTCTGTCCCTTGAGTTAGCCTCCAAATACCTCAGCTGAATGTCTTGGCAGCTATAGTTTGGATCCTGCTAGTGTCTCCTTTATTAATTCTCATCAGCTGTTTTTCTAGTAGTGTTGCCTGTCCTTTTGGAATCCCTGAGTTTTTGATTTTGGGTGATCCCATGAGGGATGGGCCAGAATCTTTTATTTGTTTACTTGGCTGTTTCTTACCATATTGAGCTGTGACCACAGTGACAAAATAATGCTTCTTTGAGGAATGAATCATCCCATAGGTCCCAAGTCTGGACATGGGAGCTGACCAGAGGGCCCAGCAGACTACAAGCCAGTGATTTTGATGCAAATTGTAAAATACTATCACCGGGGTGCTTCCTGTCGGTCCCAAGACATCCACCTTGCAGCCAGCAACTGCCTGAAGTCAGCTTTAACCAAGCTGGAGCCCTGCAGCTCCTGAGTTAGTCTTCTCTTTCTCTTAAGGGTGATGTGATGATTTCTGGGATGCAACACACTGTTGCTGCCACCAGAACCTCTCTTCGTATTCTCAGAAGATATACAACTCTTGCTACAAAATGCATCCCATTCAGCTGGTGTGCCCACCAGTTTATCCCAGGAGAAACTGCTGAAGTCAGTGGGCTTTGTTCACACTTCGGTAGTCGGGCCCATTTCAGTATAAGTGGTCAGACTGCCCTCAGAAAACCTCAAACTCTTCTTGTGCAAACCACATTCCCTTACCACAGCTACTTCCTCTCCCAGAGTCATCCCACCCACCCACTGAACAGCAGTAATTCTTCCCACTCTTCTCCCAGCATACTGTAGAGAACCTTGCATCACCCTCAAAGTGTCTGAATTGTTAGTTACTAGTTTGGCAGCACAGTGGTATTACGCTGGTGTAAACCATGTGTAAAGGAGATCAGGAACAAACCTGCATTTGCTAGTTTGCAAGTAATAAGAAAAAGAAAAACCAATGAAATGGATTGTCTGTGTCATTCTTTCATACACCCAAACAGTGATCTGGCTTTTCTTTCCTGAACACCACACCATGAGATGGAGCAGAGAGAAGGCATTCCATTACAGCTACCATATGTTGACGCCTCCCATGCCATGGTTATAGTTCCCAAGGAAAAAAGCACCTATGTCATGTAGGAGTGCTGGGTTACCATGTTCAGAATAAAGAGCAAAAGCAAAGCAATGGAAAATTCTTTACCTTTGTTTTAGCATTGACATTTGCTCCGTGCTTGAGGAGAAAATTCACCATTTTGATGTTTCCATAGTGACAGGCCACAATTAAAGGTGTATAACCAAGCTACAGGAGGAGAACAAAGAAGTAAAACTGCAAGCTCAGTGGAACATTCCTTGGACGAGGGTAGCACCCTTTGGCATGCTCGAGACAGCAGCCACTCTGTGATTTACCTTTGTCTGAGCGTCCTGGTTTGCACCGTGTTTGGTGAGTATTTCGGCTACATTCACTTTATCCTCTTGAGCTGCAAGGTGTAAGGATGTCAGTCCAGCCTGGAGATGGAATATAACAAGTAAACAAACAGATAGGAGTAAGAATAAAACCCTACTTTACATAAGGAATAAAATCTAGACTTTCGCACTTCATCTTTAAAACATGAACAGATCCTAACTATAGCTTCTGAGTAGGGGTGGTGTTTTTAAACAAAGTAGAGTTGATGTAGCTCGTGTTCCAGCTGACAAACAGCTCCGAAACAATTACATCACCAGACCCATAGAGGAAAACGTTCAGGCATCAATGCTCAGATTTTCTACAATAATGTAATTTGGGAAGCTGAGAAGCCCATTAATAAAATGTGCTTCCCACTCCTCAGACAGGAAAGGGAACCTTGACAACTGCAGGCACGAGTCAGAATGAAGACATTAACTCCAGAAATAGGTCCCATTCAAATACCAGGGAAAAGGATGCAGCCTTTAACTGGCAGCTTACTGTGATCACGTGCAGCGCTTTCCTGAGAACAAGGCACTGAACAAATTTTGTATAAGAAATGAAAATCACCTTGTTTCTATTAGCAGAATATATTAACTCCACGCAAGGAGAGACCTGAGCCTTCTATTCTGACTTGTATGAGCAAAAGCTTCAGGCTTTTCACCTGCATAAATAAGATTTGTATATATCCCTGGATATAACCAGTGACCCACGAAGATTTACAGTAATAGGGGTTTTCTTATGACCTTGTTTTCTGTAAAAAATCTGTCATGCACAATCATCAAAAAAAATTTGGAAAGGTCTTCCATAAAATTTTTCTTAGCCTACTCTAGGCAATACCGTTATTTTCTTATTTGCCAAAGAATGTACATTTCTTCACTTAGAAAAAAGGCTGAAGGATAAAGACATTAGGAAAAGAGCCTTTGCTGGCAAGAGCACTGAACTATTTCAGACTGTAGCTCTCAGGTTTCCGGTACATGTTGTTAAATCTACCCATAGACACAACCGTTGCATCTTACTGGATACTCCCACCCATAATACTTTGTCTCCAATTGTGAGTTACCTTTGTTGCCACATGGATGTTGGATCCTTTCTCCAAAAGCAAAGTCACCATGTCAGTGTGACCTTCCTGGGAGGCCAAATGAAGTGGGGTGACTCCCTGCTTGGTCAAAATGTTGGTCTCAGCCCCGTAGTTCAACAGAGTGGTAGCTATCTGCATCTGGTTTTTCTTGGCAGCAATATGCAGAGGGGTGTACCCATTCTGACACCAGCCAGGAAACAAAAGGAAAATAAAGTTACCACAACAGCCATGTAAGCCTAAGAAGTCAGGCACCATAAAACAGTATTATTTGATGTTACCCCCGCTATTAGAGATGAGAGTTCATTAAATTTTCAAGGCCAGACATGTCCCACATGGCCCTGCTGCTGTGTTGCTTTGTCTGTCTGTTATTTTCGCCGTCTAAACCAGAACAAAGCCAGCCCTCACCAGGGTGAGCAGGATTGTTCCACTGATACCTTCAAATCATCCCAAGTTTGACACCTACATTTTGTACAACCTATGCTGCAAAAAACCCTTTTGACAGATGAGTGACATTCCCTGTGATGAGTGATGGCTGCACACCTTTCACCCCATTATGCTTTTTCAGAGCATGTGGGTAGAGATGTGTTTACATATGGAATTTTGATACATGTCAGTCACAGGCTGGAAACAGCAATGGGGGAGAATGTTTTTGTGATCGAATTAACTGTTTAAGCACAGTAGAATGGCATTTTCTGGCAATAAGACAACTTCGTAATTGCTTTATAACACATCGTGAGGGAAAAATCCTGGGTGCCAGCACACAGGTCCTGTGGAGGTACTTGGTTGGGTTGGCCTGCGGTTGTTTTGTTGGGTTTTTTTAAGTGGGAGTTTCTCAAACTATCCTGCTTTCCATGCACTGCCATGGAAACCACATTCCCAATACAATCCCTGAACATTTCCTGGAAGCCTGTAGATCAGCAGCCTTGCACAGAGCAGGACACTCTCTGGTGTTGCACTCATCTGGTCACCATTTTCCCCTTTTAGCAGCTTTTGCTTTACACAGAGCTAGGACAACACCACTCATAACCCTGGAACGGTAAGTATGCATGGTCAGATACACATTTCTAAAGCCATTGCTAATATTGCACAATAGCGAGGTGACTTCCAGCTGTGACCAAAGCTCTAACAGGGCTGGGTCCCCTCAGTGCTCCTCAGTGTCCCCTCAGAGCTCCCCTGACCTGCACAGTGATACCACAACACCACTCCTAACCCCGGAATGAAATTTCTAATGCCATTGCTAACACTGCACAATAGCGAAGTGACTTTCAGCTGTGACTGAAACTCTGGTGGGACTGAGTCCCCTCAGTGTCAGGGCTCCCCTCAGGGTCTCCTCAGGGCTGCCCTCACGTACGCAGTGATACCACAACACTGCTCCTAAACCTGGAATGAATTCCCCTCGTGCTCATTCCCCGTATGCCTGGTCAGAACACGCATTTCTAACGCCATTGCTAATGCTGCACAATAGTGAAGCGACTTGCGGCTGTGCCGCGGCTCTGTCGGGGCCGGCTCCCCTCATGGCGGGCGGGCTCACCTTGGCGGTCGCGTGAGGCGAGGCGCCCTTCTCCAGCAGCAGCAGCGCCACCTTCTGGTTGTCGTAGTGCGCCGCCACGTGCAGCGGGGTGAGGCCGTTCTGAAAGGGCGGTTACGGCGTTAGGGCGTTACGGGGTGAGGGCGCGGGCGTGGAACGGCAACGGGACACCGGGGGGAAATGGGATGGAGGGGACCGGGGTGCGGTGGGATGGAAAGGTCCAGGAGGCTGCAACGGACAGAGGGGATGGGGAAGGAAATGGGGATGGAGAGCAAGGCCGTGGCAGGCAGCTGACTGTTAGTGGGGAGAAGCAGCGTATCAGGCGAACCAGGGTGGCAGCCGCAGGCTTCCATCACACCACACCAGGGGAAACCTGGGCTTTGCTCCTGTGCTTATCCATTGGGAGTTTAGGCAGCTTGATGGAACCGGTGCTTCCTGAGTCACAGACACATACCTGCCCTCAGAGCAGCCAAGGACCCTCCTGCCGTGACCCAAACCCAATATGCTGGGTAGCAGCACTCAGCCATCGCCCGGGGGAGACACAACCCCAACAAAGCCACAGTCACCGTGCAAAAGCAGCTGCAGCCTTCTTGGGGGTGCATATTTCACACAGTTCTTCCATAAGGAAGAATCCAACACACTTCTGACTTTTTCTTCCCCAGCAGTACCTTGCCAGCAGAATCGGGACAGGCACGACGCTGCAGCAGGAGCTTTGCCACTTCCAGGCTCCCATATTTGGCTGCCACATGCAACGGTGTGAATCCCTTCTGAAAAAGTCCAGGAGATAAAACACAGATGTTTGTGTTAAAGGTCATGCTGACATCTCTTGTTTAAGAACTATGTGTTAAGCACTTACTTTTCAACTTCAGAATCGATAGCTGAACCTAGAAAGAGCAGCCTCTCTCAAAAGCACTTTTGAGAAGCATTGAAACACAAGAAAATACTTTCCCTTTTATTATTCTTCCCTATACATGTGCTGTCAGGCTGGCAGACATTTTATCTGATACAGACTGTACTAGCAACACATACTGCGTGGGGGTAGTGAAGGCACTTCTTCAAATTTACACTCCAAACCAGCTTCACCTTTTTTTGTTCCACGGTGACAGCTTTAGAAGTATTCCCTGCATCGGTCATTGCCAGCAACAACGAAACACCAGCTAAATTCATTGAAAAAAACCTCCAAACTCCAAATCCCTCCCTCCATTAGGGTTTGGTAGAAAATTATTTGTATTTAGATTTGTGTATTCATACAGTCACAAAGTTTCACTGAAGCTAAAAAAAAACCCCTTCTCTTTGCCTGTTTTAATTGAAAAACTGCTAAGGAAAGCTCATGGATGTATGACAGTAGGTGGCAGCCTGCACCGCTGCCTGACAGTAATTTTGGGAAGCTGCAATGACCTATTTGCCTGGCACATAAGTGATGTTTAATATTTATTATCATTATCATTTACTTCCATTAATCCCACGTCAAAAAGAGTTTATATTGGGTAATCTCAAACATTTTCAGTTCACAAATCACAGGTCTATAAAGGTATTATCTAGCAGGCTCCATCTTCTCCTTCTCATAATTATACAATGTTCCTGCAATACTAATTGCCATCAAGCAATATGGGAAATTAGGAAAGTATTTAGTGTATTTTTAGCCATTCTAATGTGATTTAATAGCTGGATAAAAGGAGAACAGCAAGCACTCCCAGTAATCCATGGATCATAATTTGAAAATTGCTGGTTTAGTCTTTTAAACCCTAGAAGACACCCCGTTGTTCATAAATATGTTTTAAGCTCCAGCTGTAAAACCAAGGGTACTTTTATAAATAGTGAAAATTGCGTGATTCTCACTTATCAAATGCTTTCAACTTGGAAAAGATATCTTGGTATAAAATTCTCTTCACAGCTATCTACTTTCTTACATGTTCATTTCTCTGTTAGGAATCTATTGGTACCACTTTTGGCTAAAAAACCCACTAGTGATTCTGAAGAGCACTTATTTTATAATCCCAGACAAAATGGCCTGTTGTGTCACATGACACCTCATTTTAGAACCAGTGAAAATAGATTCAGCATTCGATGTGACTGGACAGATGCTGACTTCTATGTTTTAGGAACATTCCTTTCAGCTAGAACAGGGCAGAATTATTTTACTGTTTAAGTAAATAAGGTATTGAAAAATAAAAGGAGGCCTGTTCATAAAAAATGTGTCATTGCCATCCCTTTTTCTTTTTTGGAAATTTTGCCCAAAAAAGCCCTGCCTGTAAGACAAAGGAAAAGGGAGGACGAAGGACATTTTAAACCTGCTGGGACCATGTATTTATCAAGATCTGCATTTGGCTTCAGTGGGAACCAAACCCAATTTTAGATGACAGCACAGTAAGTTGAAATTTGATTAACTTGTGATACATTGCTCCAGTCTACTGAATTGTTGCCAACTAAATAGGAACAAAATTAAAGGCCCAAACTACTTCAGTTTCTCAGCGTGAAGGCACGCTCCTCACTGAACAGACCTCCCCCTGTGCAACACCGGCACAGGATCTGAAGTGTTTTGCCTTACCTTGGTGGACATGGAGTGTGAGGCGCCCGCCTCGAGGAGCACGGAGGCGACATCGAGCTGCCCCTCGCGGGCAGAGATGTGCAGCGGGGTGTAGCCGTTGGTGGTGGCGGCATCGGGGTGGGCCATGTGCTGCAGCAGCAGCTGCACGATCTCCGTCTTGCCCAGGCGAGAGGCGATGTGCAGTGGGGTCTGTTCTTCCTACAACTCAAATCGAGTGGGTCATTAGCGCAGGTGGAGCCACCCTGAGCACTGCTATCTTCCTTGGTCCCCACACACCTTCCTATGCATTTGTCTTGCAGACTCACAGGAAGTGGCAACAGAAAAACATGGAGTAATGGAGGAGAGGGAGGTGGGGAGTGATTGCTTCAGCCACGGTTTTAAGAGGAAGCAAAAAACACTGTAAGCAGAACACCTACCCTGGCTCGAGCATCAACCAGGGCCCCATTCCTCAGGAGGCAGCGAACCACTTCCACCTGCCCGGCACGTGCCGCCATGTGCAAAGCAGTTTCTCCACGCTGCAGGAGAGCAAAATCATTTCAGTGTTCTAAACCTCCACGAAGAAAGAGCTTTGCCAGTGTCAGGCCCACCCATGACAACTTGTGCTGAGACCCATCCTTCTGCCAGCTGAGACTCTGGCTCCAGCCCCAAGGCGGGGTGTGAATACGTGTCACTGTACCTGGGAATGCCTTGGTTTGCCAGCTGGGCAATTCCAGACAAACATAACCTCAACCACTGAGGGACAGAATGAAAATCCCAGCTTAGGAAAATTCTGTCAGATAGACTTGCCCTAGGTGACGTATGTCCCTCAGCTTTCTACATAACAGGGCATCAGCTCGTGTGCCGCGCAGGAGATGAGAGTACACTGAGCCTCTCTCTCTCTAGGGATTGCACGGCACAGGAGCCTCAAGATGGAAGGGGATATTTTTCCAGATGGTCCCTTCCTGCACACTGTGTGGAGCTGGCAGCATTAAGAGGCCTTGCAATGGCTGAGCACAACTCAGCCAGCACATGAAATGTGTAAAATCTGTGCTCAGCAGTGTGGCTCTGCCTCCAGGATGTGGAATCAATCTTGTTTCAAGCCTTTTGTAGCTCACAGAATTTGAAGAATATGAAATTTTGAAAAGCTGACTGGAGTGATATAGAATTTCAGATCAGGAATATTCAAAGCATTTACTTTTTGCATAGGTTTTCAAAGAAACACTGAAAATGAGGATTCCTTGAGACAGCATTCCTAGTTTAACTGGGCTCTGTTCTTTGAGTGCAGTGTCCCAAAGCGGACTGAGACAGTCCCCATGCAGCTCACCAGTATCTGGTACATCAGGTCCTGGGACAGGTGCACAACCAGGAGCTCTATCCATCTGTTATATCACGAGTACACAGCAGGACCCATCATTTACCGTGTTAATTGTTCATTTTTCTTACACCAGAGCTGGAGAATATTCTGCTGTAAGGCCTTTATCCCCTCGACTATCAATTAAACTGCAACTACCAAAATGAACACTCTAGTCAAGACCTTTTACATCAGAATTGGGAATCACACCTTCTTGTCCTTGTCTAGATGTAGGGAAGGAAGCAGCCTAAGCTTGCCTGCTAACAGGAACTTGTAATTACAGCAAACCCTCTTAACCAGGAGCTGATCTTGTCATTTGAAATTAACGTTGTATTACCAGCTGTGATTAGTAAGTATGCAACAAACAAAATCCCACAGCCCTAGCTACAAATCTTAGTAATTCCATCTATATATAATGTTTATTACCTGAAAAATGAGCTGTTTAAGATGTGAAAAACACTCTAAAGATTAAATTTCTACAATGACCCTTTTGTGCTTGAATTAGCAAAGCAATTCTGGTTTTGGAAACAGTAATTCAACAGGGAACCTCAGCTTACCAAGTGAAAGCCAAGACACCTGTGTAGCAGAAATTGCAAAGTGTTAAACTTTGCACACAAACGTCTGGTAACACAGTATTTTTAACTGCTTCCACAAGAATTTTGTGCTGGTTTTTTATTACTAATAAAGTTCTTATATAAAGACTGCTTCTATAAAAAAAGTATGAAAAGTCTGTTTTAATGATTCACATAAACAATTCCGCATGCTCAACAATTTTACTGGGTTCCATGTAAGATTTTTCTAACTGAGAAATCAGTCCAGCGTACCTGGATTAGTATATTTTTGTTGGTTTTGTTGTTGGTAACACTTACCTGTAACCTTATGTACTGTAAAAAGTTGCTTTCCAAGTACAAGCAGTTCCAAGTTGAATATTTGTTTATACTGACAAATTCAAACAGTAAAATCTCTTACGAAATACATCTCAGAAAATTATAATGTTGTTTTTGTTGTTATTTTTCTTGGTAACTAGGCTGTTGGTATACAAACACTGATTTCTATGGTAAGTCAGGTTCTGCATTTTTTGTTATCTCCCAAAGGTCACATTTTCCAGATTTAATCACCAGTTCCTGGAATTTCCTGTCTAAGAGGAACATCTTGAGTTTCCCAGTTTTGCTTTTTGTTTAATTGTTGGGGTTTAAGCATTTTACACTCTTTCACTGACAGGAATGACACAATTTCATGGCAGCCAGTGAAGTTATGCAGGCGGAAATTAAAGCCATTTGGGCTTGGAATTTCATCCTTCAGAACGGAAACACAGATTTTGTGGGATTTGGCTTATAATCCATTTTGGATGTTTTTGGTGAGCTTTGTCCGTTTCTAAGGAAAACTTTACCTACTCAAGCATTGTTGTAGAATACATGAAACCAGAGATGGCTTATGATGACACATACAGCCGTCACTTTCCCCGCTTTGCTAAAAGTGCTACAATAATTTGCCCTAAAATGCAATACAGTATCATTAAAATGTGACCTTGGGTTGAGCCACGTGGTAGACCAGAGACTTTATGCGGGTCCTGAGCAGACGGTTCTAGTGAAAGCCATACTCACAATGTTAGTGACATCGGGAGAGGCTCCGTTCTGCAGCAGAAGGAGGACTATGTTCAAGTGGCCCATAAATGCAGCCACGTGTATTGGTGTGAGGCCCGACTGCGAAACAAAGCAAGAGCAGTTTTACTCCTCTGCACGGCTGGAGGGATGGGCTTCTTCGTATAAATAAAACATACAGGAAAGTGAGGCATGACAGGAGAGACAGAAAAAAGGAAGCAAGAAAGGAAGAGAGAGAGAGAAAAAGAATGTTTCTTCAGGACATGAAACATTTCGCTACCTCTGTTATAGCCTGGATTGAAGCCCCATATTTCACCAGGAGTTCCATGACTTTGATGCGATTTTTCTTGCAGGCAATGTGCAGTGGAGTAAAACCATTCTGTGCAAAAGACAGTGATGTTAGTCAGAAACATGCAGCTACACTTCCCACACAGCTCCATGCTGGCACGCTGGGAGCACAAGGGTTAGACTACCACAAGCAACTGTTCTTTAAGCACAACAGGTTATGAATTACAGACATCTCCCACTATTTGAGGCACAACAAAGCAGTGCTGCTGCTTTCTTCCCAGGCAGGGGAGAGAAAGTGAACCTCCACCTCCACACTTCACATACAGATACGCCCGTCCTGACTGTCGACTGCACTTGTGTGTGCATGTGGGTCCTGAGGCTGCACGTGTGTCTGTAAGGAACCCTCACGATGCTTCCCAAGGTTGCCTAACACAAGGGAAATCTAAGAAATTACAGTGATCACTTTGGAATCAGTGCCTTTTTAAAGCATTTCCTATACCTCTATAGGAGAATCATGGAATCGCAGAAGGTTTGGGTTGGAAAAGCCCATCTCGTTCCACATCCTACCACAGGCAGGGACACCTTCCACTATCCCAGGGTGCTCCAAGCACTGGCCAACCTGGCCTTGGACACTTCCATGGATGGAGCAGCCACAGCTTCTCTGGGCAACCTGTGCCAGGGCCTCCCCACCCTCACAGGGAAGAATTTTTCCCTAATATTTAACCTAAATCTACTCTCTTTCAGTTTGAAGCCACTTCAACTGAGAAAGACAGAGGAACAGAGTACTTCTTCCAGATTCCACCTTAATTTGTCTTTTTACTTGTAATCTAAGCATCTGCGTGTGTTTATTTTTATATTTCTACATCAACCTAAGGTGTAATATCCATGTTTGAGTGTGTGTGTGTACATTCTGAGGTACCTTAAATAAAGAACCACCCTTCAGCTGTGGTGTCATGATAACCTGATGACAATTAATGCAGGTTAAGTGTGTGCCTGAAGCTGAACAAACACATTACTCACCACATGTGAACATTTTAGTGAAAAGCGCAGGTAACATTTTTTAGATAATGTCGAAAAATTGCTCCATTTTCTAATGAAGAGGATCAGTATTGCCAGACAATCAACCAGCAGTAACCAGAACCTAGCAGTGAAATCTTAGTTTATGGGAAGAGATAATCACGTGACAATTATTCTACAGGCTGCTTCTGTTAAAGGAAATGTTAATTACTAGTTGATTTGAAGGTGCTTTAAAGCATACACACATTGAAAAAGCTAAGAACTCACATAGTGCTTGTATCCCCAAAGCATTTTGCAAACATTAACAATTATTTTCTTAAATGTAGCTGAAAATTAATTATTTGTAATATTTATTCCATCACCGGACTCTGCTGAATATTATTACTTTTCTCCAATTTCTAAAGAAAGAATCAAAACCATTTGATATTTTACCTTCCACACAACATCTCTCAATCTATTTCATAGGGAGTTCTACTGTTTCAGAAGTTTCCATATTTTTCACTGAATTTTACCGCCTCAGTTAATTTAATTTTGCTACTTCTATTTAAGTGAGGAACAGTTTGATGCGGGAGAGGAGAAGGCAGAAAAAAAATGTATCACTAACAAAAATTATGAGCTTCATTTAATATACTAAACACTATCAACAAGCCAGAGGCGACAAGTCAGTCCCTGATGGGAGAGAGAGAAAATGAGGGGGGGTGGAGAGAAAACCAGTTTGGTGGGAAGAGAGCAGAGAGGCAGCAGCCTGAGGGTGATCCCCTTTTGTTTCAGATGTTTCACAGGGAGAGAGGAATGGAGGGAGAGGAACAGAAGATATATATTTCTGGAAAGAAAGAAAGAAGATGTAGGGGGTATGTGTGGGTAGCTGAGGAAAGTGCAGCTAGAGATCAGAAGACTAGCACGAAAAACCAGAAGGGATGAAAACAGTGTCAAAAAAGATCACCCAAGTGAACATGGCACTGGGAAAGACAAAGCAAGAGAAGTGTAAGAGGAGGAAGCAAAGGGGGCTATGGGATTTGTGGGTATGGAAGGGCCAAGAAAAATGAGATGGCAGAAGAAAATGGTGTCAGTTCCAAGGAAGTAAAGGATAGGGAGAGCTTGGAGAAAGGATAGGGAGACAGTGGATCCTACTGTGGGCAGGAAGCTGGGGAAGGCATCCGAGTGCCCTGCAGTGGGAGTTCTGTGGAGGCCCCAGTGCAGCAGGCAATGGCAGAACTCTAGCCACACCAGAGCATCTTGAGTGTTCCCAGACTCTCTTTCCCTGACAGAGCACAGTATATTGGCACATGAACTCCCAGCCAGCTAACAGTTCCTAGCAGAGAAAATTGGCATCTTGTCTGGCTTTGGATACATTAAAGACTCTTGAAATGCTTCCAGAGTCAAATGTGCTATTTTTTTTCTCCTTATTAGGGGCAATGGTTTGATCAGTGTGAGTGAAAGGAATCATACCTGGTGTCCTGTAAGCATAAGAACTGTTTTTGAAAAGAAAGAAAAATGGCACCTACAGAGGAAAATGTCATGATTTGATAAATGCAGAAAGATTAGCTTTTTAATATGTTTTCCCTGTGCCAATTAACTTACTGATTCAGTTGAAAGCTCACAAATTACTTGTGTATTGTATCACCCGGTACGGAAAACTGAACCATGAATTCAATAAAACACCAACGCTTACGTCAACCTCAGCTAGAACCAGCTCTGATTTTAGGGACTCTGCAGAGCTTCCAGACCTGCCACGACAGTCACTTGCCACAGGATGTGTTGCATGACCAGGCCCAAGGATACAAGGCACAGCACTGATAACCAGCAGGTGTGACACCCCTGTGGCTACTGCGTGTATTTAAGGCTATGGAGTTTGCTGACAGTTCTCACTGTCCTGGTAAGAGCTTTCCTGGTAAGAGCTACCAGCCAGCTTTGTTACACGACCCAGGTGGGACAGGTTTACCAGGGCACGGGCGTTGGGGTTGGCTCTCTTGTCCAGCAGGAGTTTGGTGACGCGGTAGTGGCCACAGTGAGCAGCCACGTGCAGGGCGGTCAGGTAGTCCAGCGTCACGTCATCCACGGGAGCCTTGTGCTGCAGCAGGTGCTTGACACATTCCACGTGGTCCCCCTGGGCCGCCATGTGGAGAGGGGACAGTCCATTCTGTGACAAAAGAGAATAGAACAGCAACTTCTAGTAACCCCCGCTTAGATTGTGGCACATGTAAGAAGGACATCTGTTGTTGTGAGGTGCTGCTCAGTGGGCTCTGCTATTACACAAGGATCTTCCTCTTGTTAGTTTCACCAAAGAGACAGAATTTGTAGGAAATGCATTAATTTTAGATGTGCGTTTTCCAGATATGAGAAAGAACACACTGAAATAATTTTCCAAGTCTATTTCAGTCCATAAAAACAATTAGGAGAAACTGTCCTTGTTATCTTATATGAAGGATCAGAAAATATGCACCAGCGATCACCCCTCAGGAGTGACTGACCCAGCTTTCACATCTGTGTGTCCTACAGTCTCAGGAAGCAAAACAAGGAAAGTGCTGGCAGTAGCACTCCACATCACGTGTGTACTCTAGTATTAGAGAGAGGGGCAAACAAGTGTATGCTTTTCGTATATTTGGAAAGGGTAGTCCCTCATTATGTAAGAAAATCTTATTTTGGATCATTTACCCATTAATACATCTCCTTTAGGAGGACAAGTATGTTCCTGTCCTCTTCCTTGTCCTCCCAGTGACACTGAAAAGTTCTGTGGAAGGTTACACAGAGGTGTTCGCGTGCTCTAACAGGGCACACACACACACCTTGGTCCGTGCGAGCAGTGGGGCACCTCGCTCCAGGAGCAGCTCCACAACCTGGTCATGGCCACTTCGTGCAGCACAGTGCAGTGGGGTGAGTCCATCCTTAAAGTAAAAGGAGAGAAAACAAATGAGCACGTCCCCAGCTGTCCATCCCGGAACTCCGGGGAACAGCCTTCCAGGAAAGCAGCCCCACATGTGTGAAAAAGCTCCTTTTTTGACTCCTAACTGAGGCTGGCTCCATAACCTGAAGTTTCATCCCTGTTCTTCCTTGCACCAGTAAAGGACACTCTAAGGTTACTGTTGAGAGAGGAAGCCCGTTGTGTGCTGAAATCTCTTCTCAAAGAGGATAATGTGAGGATGCACTGCCTCCTCCCCTCCCCTCCCTCCCCTCTGCATGGCTTTGAGATTGCATTGCCTCTCACTGGGTAATGCCTGCTGGGTTGAGGACGCTCCATAAATCAACCCTTGTCCTTTGGATTGCTTTTGATGCAGGGATGAAACAAGCAATGTTCATATTAGAAAATCTGCTCTGGAATTTTCTTTTGCTTTTAAACAGGCATCAAGAAAAAGAAGATTTTAAAACAAGAGAAAAAGAGAGAAACAAACAGAACCAAATCTTTCATTTCTGAGGCTGGTGGGTGAACAGAGAGCTAACAATTCTTTTCTAAAATTGCTGTGAGACCACCAACTCCACAATAGTTTTTTCCATTGCAGAACACCATTCTGTACTAAAAGACTTGTTCAGGCTACTATTAACAATCACAGCAGTGGCAACAAAAGATGTGTTGATGAACTATTTGGTTGGGAGAATGAATTCTAGGCAGCTTTTGTACAGTTTGGACTTCATGCAAAAAAATAAATATGAGGCTAGAAAAATGGTTGTGAAAGAATATCAGTGCTGAATGACAGAAAAAAGGTAACACGTAGGATATGAAAAGTCAACCTTTCATCTCGTTAGCCCTCAGTACTGTGCAAGCATGCACTCAGAGATGTCATCAACGCTCACTCAAGAGATGGTGGCTTTACAAAGGTGAAACGGGCATAGTTTTTAATCACAAGAAAAGCCTTCTCCCTTTGAGACATGCTGCTCATCTTGGGTGACATCCATGCTATCATTCTAAGGAGCCCACTGAAGAATACAGTAACAGCTTGATTAAAAGGAGAATATACTGGTCTGACTTACTCAGAGACTAAAAAAGTAGCAAAGCTGCAAAAACATGGCACGTTTTTGGTGACCCTGCTTCACACACAGATGGACTGTTTACCTTGCTGGGATTTGTAGGAAACCTGCGTCACTATGTTTTTAAATTAAAAGTAGCTCTAGACTACACAGTGCCACTGCAATTGCAACCTCATTTCAGCAAACACAGCCCTGTATGTAACACTCTACAAAAGGCAGCTCCAAGAAGCAGAGCCTCCCTCATGCCCAGTTTCCAAAACACAGAGTCCTTTCCAAGTGAGCAGCATCACAAAGCTCCACTGCTGCAAGGTGCTGAAGTCTGCAGAAGGAATTTTCCTTTTACTTTGAGACACACTGACAGGGTTAGGGTGTGCCTTGGTGCTCACTGTCTCAGAGGCATCCCTAAATCCCACGGAAGCTTTGCAAAGATGCAAGATCAAACCCAAAAGCAGAACTTGTGGCTTTCAGCACCTGGCAGATGGGGTCAGTGTGAAGAATGAGGTGTAACTACTCTACTCAGTTTTTTATGCACTGAAACTTCAGAGTCCTCTAAACCAGAATCTTTTTGTGAACAAGTGAGGCGTATTATCATCTCACTGCCAGAGGGATTCATACAGATAACTCCCACTGGCATTACAAAGGTAAGAATGTATCCCAAATGCATTTCTAGGGAAGATATTTATTGGTATTTCTTTCCAGTTTCAGCCTCTTGTGCTCAACATTTTTAATCAATATGGGAGGTTGACCTTCCCTATCTGAGTGGTGGCTTTGATGTTACTCCATTTAATAAAACAGCAAAAAAAAGAAGAATCGTGTGAATCCTTGAAGAAAAAGCAGGACAAATCCCGAGAGGGAGAAAAAGAAGAAAAAAACAAGCTAAGAAGGACATGAACTCCACAAGAAGTCTGGCTAAAACAAAAGAAAGCCTAAATAATTGAAAAACTTGATTTCTTTGTTTTTATCTACAATTCCCTTTAAAAGCAGAGATAGAAATTTGCTACCTATCCTATTCTACCCTGCCATAGCTGTTTTGAGGCAGAAAACAGAATCCTCTTCCCTTTGCTCTTTCTGCTCTGAGGAAAACAGCATGTATATTTTAAAATTATTGCATATTTAATACTTTAAATTCTTTTACCTATATGTTTTATTCAAAGATGAGGGAAATTGCAAAGAGAGAGCTGTTGTAGTAGAAGAATTAGTACAGAAAACAATGCAGACAAGCTGACATGAGCCAACATGAAGAGACACACTGGTGTACAAAACTAATCCTTTTCTGCACCATTATCTATTTGCAGTGAGCCTCAGTGCTCTCAAATCAACTGCAGGAGTTTGCCTAAGTACTTTTTCAATCGTTCCTTTGCTCATTGAAGAACATACAGTGACCAATACATCGGGCGCATCATTTGACAGGACAGCCAACCCTGGGTCAGAGGAACACAGACTTTGAAGCACAGATAATGGATATCCCATAAACATAAAGGCTGCTGTGCCAGGAGACAAGAAATTCAGCAGTTTCATGTTTAAAGAAGTTCAACAGTTATCTCCTCACCCCAGATTGCGTGGAATGACGAGTTAAATGTTTCTATCTCCCCAGTGACACCCCACACCTGGTGTTCTGCTGTTCCATATGCGGTACTCTCCTAACTCACACTCTGCGATGTAACTGACAGCTGGGTCACCCTTAGAAATGACAGTACAATCCCCTCTGTGTGCACGGAAGCCAGCAAATTCCATCAATCCTAATTCTCTCTTAAACGTTCGCAAAATATAAGGTAAACTTGTGCCTTTTTTTTCTTGAAAATCAAACACTGGTCATTTTTTAACCTGCAAAATTAATTCTCAATTCTGTGAGTGACTCCTAACTGTAGGGCTTAGAAAGATGAATTATTTGGTCATTGCACAAATGCTTTCCTTCAGCTTACCAGAGACACTGAGACAAAAAGAACCTGTGCTTATGAGGGACTTTTAATGGCAAATTATGCAGGCAGCACCTTCACAGGACAGTTGCTCACATTCAGTGCTCATTAGACCAAAAACTGATGATAGACATGAACATCTAAGGCCAAATTATCAAAGAATTATTCTAAACTGCAGCTGCATGTTCTCATTTTCATAAGGGTGAAGTAAAATTTTAGTATTCCAAGTGTCAAACATGCAAAATTGTCTAAATTTTCTCAGCAAATAAAGGGCTTTTAATTTGTTCATTTTTCATTATGACTAAACCTCATCTCTTTAAAAATGAAAGAGGCAAGTCTCCCTCTTGCTCTAAGCTCTTGGCATAATTAAACATGCTGTAAAGTATTCCTCCAGGTCTACCATTCACAGCACAAATTTGAAAAATACAGTAAAAAAATGTACCATGTGCTTGCTTGAGTAGTAAGATAGTAACATAAATAACTCCAAATAACAGTCATTTTCTATATAACTTGCTTAGACAATCCATACAACACCCCTTCCCACTCCCTTGTAAACATGATATGAAGCCACTGAATCTTTTATAGGAAATATCTGCATTGTGATTAGATATTTATAATCTGACATGGCTTTACGAACAGCAAAAGCTGATGAATTATTAGTGCTCTGTGCATGTAGGAAGATGAAGAGAAAATGTCACAGCAGCATTACTGCAGGAACAAACACCGTACAGAGCACGGTGCCAAGGCAGGGCCAGGATCCTGCTACAGTGGTTACCACTCCCACATGGAAATAGCAGAGCCAAGCCTATTTTGTCAGCATGCAGATCTACAAAAGGAGATATTATCACTAATAAATCTCAATAGGTTTCCAGAATGAGTGTTAAGGGGTGTCTGAAGCACATTCCCCACAAAAAAACCCAAACCAAACCAACCAAATCTGAGTTGCGCCGCCCACAGTTTCCTTCCTTTTGTTTTCCCATTGGTACCGTTCAGCTCCATCACTGACCTGCCAGTCCTTTCAGCTCCAGCTGAGCCTCCTTCTTTCCGTGGCCCTTCTCCAACCCAAATGGTGCACCAGACCTCCTCCCACCATTCCCACGCCTATCCCCGCTCCAGCTCCAGCTGCCACGCTCCGGGCACACGCCATGCTTACTTTCCCACACAATAAGCTTTCCCTTCCAAGACTAGATGCTCTCTTTCATTCCACAGATTTTATTCAACTGTAAATATTCAGGATGAAAGCCTGCAAGAGGAGTCTAAAGAAAATTCCCAAAGCAAGAAAAATCCAATTTCAATGTTGGCAAGATTGAATAGAAAGAACAGAAAATGTGTGACAACTTCAGTGGCTGAGACAGGTGAGAGTGTTCCTCCCCCTTTGAAGGGTGTTTGCTTACTCCCACAAAAATGGAAATTCCAGCAAGGTGATAAAAGCCTGTGAATAACACTGTATTTTAAAAGCAAAAAAGCATGCAGAACCAAAAAAGCCTCATATTCTTGTTCTTTTTTTTCCTCCTACAATTTATAGAGAGAGATGATAAAAATAGAGATAATACAAAAACTGCATTCAGAAAGAATATTCCTAAAACTCTGAAACAGTCAGCAACATTTCCATATTCTGAAGGAATATTGTAATGACTCCATTAAATGGGGACTTTTTAAAATAGAAATATATGCATTTCGGCCATGCTAAAATGGCTTTTAAATGCTGACAATAATTCTCCCTGTAACAATCCTTAGTGTGTTCCAGGAAGGCTGTAAATGTTTTCCTCCCCTCAAAGTGAGAACTGGTAATTGCCACGCTACCCTTGATCACCTGTCAGTGAATTAATCATAAATTAAACTTTCCACCATCTTTCAGAGAAAAAATTTCTGCACAATTTTTCTGACCCCCTAACTCTAACTAACCATCAGAAGTTGTATGGGTCAGAATTTCGGCCAAATACTAAAAATTTTTTTTAAATTATGTCACTGAAATTCTTACTTATGTAAACACATAAAGAACATATGTTTGAGTAAAACTTTGAATATGAAATATTTTAGTATAGGAAATTTTACTCATTAATTATTTAGTGAACAGGAGTCAAGTGAAGGCTCGTACGTAAATGGAAGTTGCAAAACATATACCAGCTATTATTTAATAATATATGGTAAAATACTATTTTAAGATTTTATTATAATATAATAATTATCTATTGTTAAAGATGGCATTTTTATTATATAATATTATAATACTATCTCTAACAGATAGTACTAATAAAAGTACCTTATTATTGTAGTTGAGAATGGAGTTTCCATTTCTGCTTTGGATACAATATAAAAGAGAAATTAAGTTTCACATTGTAAAAGCTTAGTTAGGACTTAATAGTTGAGAAAAATGGTAGAACTTCCCAAAAAAATAAGTAAAACATTATTTTACATGTGTAATTGTGTCAAGAGATTTACCAGCAATTCTACACTTTTAAGGCCTTGTGAAAAATGCCAGAAAATCTCAGCAAATGCATTCTGAAATGTATAGAAAATAAAAATTCTAATTCCTGCAGAAAGCAGGGTTTTCCTCTGACATGGTGCATTAACTATGGAACAGCAGGACACACGCATCATTTGCTCCCTTAGAGGAATATGCATTTTAATTTATATTTTTAGACAACACAGGGGCTCCTAAAGAATCATTCCAGTGGAACATTTTGAAACATTGAAAGCTTTCACAGATTAACTTTGCAAAACTGAAGTACTGAAGCTCATCTGCAATCCGCTAAAATGAGTTTTGCATCTTAATTTATGCGGTATCAGATGTCATGTAACAAAGCAAGCTAAAAATAAACGGAATGAAAGCAGCGAGGACTGTTTTAACTAAAGAGCTTATTTTGATGTGGTGTTGAGCATAAGAACTTGGCAGTGGAACGTCCTAGTATTTTAATTCCGCTGTTTTGCAGTGACTGTGAGCTACTGGAAGAAGGCAGGTATTCCTGGGAAGCAAAGGGAACGCAAGGTGTGTTAGTACCGCGGCGGGGCAGGCAGGGTCTCTCCTGCCACAGACAGAGCACGTGCAACACACCCCTGCTTGCTCCACACCCTATGGACTCACAGCCAGAGCCAAGCACACGAGGTGTGTGGGCAGAGCACAGGGAGAGGAGAGACACACCCAGATGACTTGAACAGCTGACACAAACACACGGAGAGCAAAACCAAAGCTCTGGAATCTTTCCCACCATGAGGCGCACACCACCGACCGCCACCGTGAGCCCTGGAGCAGGGAGGAGGCGGAAGGTGAAAGCGACAGGAAGCTGTGGAGCCTGTGCAAGCTAGGATACGTGTTCCTTAGGATACCTGTATGGGTTTTCAGGGATATCTTTGTGCTGACATTTTGAGCCCGTGTAGCAGCTGACACAGGGCAGGGAGCCAAGAAAATGAGAAGACTCTAAAATTGGCCCCTCCCACCTACGCTGGGCAAATCCTGTTCTTTCAGATTCATTCACAACTGCACTCAACCTTTGCAGGTGAGCATGGAAGGGAAAACACCTTGACCTCTTAAAATCCAAAACATCCCTCACAATCATCTGTGTCAACCTGTCTAGAACAATATCTAAATACTGAACAGGAAATAGGTGAATTCAATACTGCCATTCCACAGGCCAAATGAACTATTTCTGTATGACATGCTTAGGAGCGTGTGGAATATCCTGACTGAAGTGTATTATTAGCATTTCATGCCTCTTTGCCATGAGATTTTAAGATGTTTATTGTGGAAAATGTGAGCAGAGGTGATTTGCTGCACACCTGCTTGAGGCAGCTTTTTCCATCAGCAGTAGTTTAAAAAAAAAAAAAAAAAAAGCGAGATATCATTTCATAATCAGAAACCAAAATCACAACCGCATACAGAGTTCACAGGAATCATGACTGTCTTCAGAGCTTATGAAGCAACAAATGGTTGATGTAATTAATATCCAAGTAACTGCAGAGGTTCAATCAACCCCCAAGGGTAGGTGACTACAGTATCTTCTACTTTCCTATCTTGTTAAACAAAAACTCCCATCTCCAGCTCTAAGCTTTGTGTTCTAAAACACTCTTGATCACTTGGACACATAATTTTGCGGACCAGCTGCCTAAAAAACAGCAGCTCCCAAGAACAAGCCCTGTGCAGCTCAGTCTGAATAAATGACAATGTTTTCTCAGGTGATTCCAAAATCCCATTTGAAATAATTAACCCTGCCCATACATCATGATGGGGTTATTTTTGCCCTGAATGACTGTGAAATCTCCCATAAATAAAGGGCAGAGTGATGATGTGACATTTCAATAGGACAGCTGGGAGGAGGATGCCAGTGAGAGTCACCTAATTAACACCCCATGCTTTGTCTGGGGAAGGGACACGTGGCTGCTGGCACTGAGGAGGTTACTTGTCCCTATATCAGCTCTCCAATAAAAATGGACTGAGCCGGCTAGAGCTCACTAGAGTTTTCACAGGGCACACTGTGACTAGCACAGACATTTATCAATCAGGGGACTGAAAGGCTTAGCTGAATCCAGACCTTCCATTTCCTTCTGCTGTGCATCACACGTGCTGTGCATCATCTTGTGTCATGTAAAGTTGTGTCATGTAAACTAACAGGCTTATTCCCTATAAACCATCAGTTTCATCAGCTTTTTCTTGTATGATATAGGCAGCTTATACAGAAGACTACAGGAAATAGTATTTCTGCCTCCTACTATCACTAACACCAGCTGTTCTTTAGTCTGATAACATAGAAAACAGTCTACATAAAACAAACACACAAAAAATCCCCAAAAGCAAGCAAGGCAAAGATCCCAGTCCATTCTCCAAAAGGGACAATATCATAATCAGGGAATAGAAAAACTCACCCTGGTTTTGGCATCGATCTGCCCTCCGCGATCCAACAAGAGCTTCACCATGTTTGTGTTTCCCCTTTTGGAAGCCACATGCAGTGGGGTGATTCCATTCTACACCATGAAAAGAACAAACAATGAGCTGGATGGATCTGAAGGTGTGCAATGGGCGTGAATTTGGGTTCGGATCACAAAAAATGAGACCATCACATCGTAGAGAATAAACAAGTATGTACTAGAGCATCAGAGCTAGGCACACACCATATAAGCTAGAGTTAGTAATTCCTTCCTAAGCAAGATTCCTTCTCCATTGTTTTGGGGTCCTTGAATAAAGGAAGCAGTGCATCTGCCCAAGCAGCAAACATCGCAGCCCCAGGGCCAGACAAATACACAAACATGTATCAGAGTTCCAATGAGCCAAGAGTCACAAAACACTGATGCATTTCAATCACTGCAACGTACACAGAGGACACAAATGCGTCACTCCTACACAAAGGAAGCTTCCTGTGAAGTGTCAAGAGCATAAAGTAGTAGTAGGCTGTGTAGGCTGTGTAGGCTGATCTTACTTGAAAACACTCTGGGTGAGGCAAGAGGTAATATTAGCAGCTACTCCAGACTGGAAACAGGAGGGAGTCAGTCTGGAAGGCAGAACCCTGAAGTAATTCAAAGTCTGTCTGGCAAAATTAAACAGCAAACTTGTGACCTGGGAGCTGGGTTGAGATTACCAGAGGTTTTCACTTCAAACTGTGTAACGTGCAACAGCAAAGAGACTGTACCATGTAACTCTGCAGTTGTTTACCATAAAAGAGTAGTCACGATTAATTAGTTCTTTTATTGTTGCATTTATATAATAGCAATATACTCTACTTACTGGTTTTGAAATATATTTATATGTGAAAACATCAAATTAAAGTGGTATAATCCTACATCTATTTCCAGAGTACATTTAACAAACAGAAAAGCCAAAGGGAGTTGACACATTATGAGAGCGTCAGCTTTCTAGAACTGGCCGAAGGATCCTGCTTCCTCCAGCTGGGAATACTGGCTGTTACACAACTGCCAAGGCCTCCGGTGCGTTGCACGGAAACAACCTTTCAGAATTACTGCAAAAAAGACATCTCTGATCCCAACAGAACTTCAGCATTATTTTGCTCCTTACTTCACTCAGCTCTTGACTAAGAGTTACCCAAAGAAACCCTCTCATTTCTGTAGGCCACTACAAGCAAGAAGATGAAGGGGTGAGTCCATACCCTGGCTGTGAAGTCGACTGCAGCTCCGCGGTTCAGCAGCAGCGTGGCCACGTTGACATTGCCATAGTGCGCGGCGATGTGCAAAGGGGTAAAGCCGCTCTACAAAGGGAAACAGCCCTTGTTACGGAAATCTTCCTATACGAGATCACCAATTTAACTAGAACTTGATTTTAAAAGTGCTGGCCAACAAATGCATTGTGTCAATTTTATCCAGTCCGTGTCCACCTACGCTAGAGCACAGCCTTTCAGGCAGAGAGGCCAGTTTTCAGGTGGAAGACTATCAAAAGTGCTTCATTCTTTCATTCCACAACTCAGTCTCCTGCATTGGTGACCAATAAGAGTAGTTTTCATCACAGAAAATATTAATATATTAGCCATTCTTAAAGAAAATAAAGTAAGTTCCTTATTACCATGTGGAAGCAACATGGGTCTTTTGGGCTGCATCTGTTTACTGGAATTGGATAAATGACCACAAAAGTTGTTGGACTCTTTATTTTACTGCTCTTAGAAATGGAAATAAGGGCAACATATTTCCTTCTGGGGGTTTTTTGGTTCGTTTTTGATTTTTGAAAGCAGTAATTATTCAAAATGTAATTAAAGAGCTTGGTTTACATGAGAAACTAGTTAGAAGCATAATAAAAGAATCGTAATTATTTATATTTATATACAATGCGGATTGCAAAGGATCTGAAGAAACTTCGCAATCTATAAATCAAAAAACCACATTTTATTTATTGTGTTTTGAATACTAGAAGGTGAAACCTGCTTCAGCTATTAGACATAGAATCGCTTGACAACAACATAAAAATAGACTAAATTTTCAGAAACTAGGACAGAGAGCAAGCTTTTATTCTCATAAGTAATTCAAGTAGAAAGGGCCTTGCTTTTGAGGTTTCCCTGAAGAGCTTTACGCTGATTTGATTGGATCTTGCTGATAGTTATGGAAAGGGAGGATACTTCTGGCTTCTCAACTGTAGCATGCTCTCAGCTGTCCAAACCACCATTTTAAGCTACTTCTGCAACAAAGGAATGTGGGCGCTTGCTGCCCTCCTTCAACAGGCACTGCGGCAGCCCCTTCCCGTTTCCCACATGGAAGAACATGCCCAGGGAGCATGTGCCCAAGGAAGCTGTCACCCTTCAGTTCACATCACTGCTGCCTCCTGGCAGCCTGCTCATGCGTGCACACACCAAGAGGGAAGCACCTTCCCATAGGCACGTGCATCCATAATTCATTCCCTCCTCCAACAGAGAAATTCCATTATTCAAAAGGAGGTATTGAAACAATGACCACATTCTTGGAAATCATTCCTTCTCCTAAAAGCGGCAATAATCTTTTGGGGAGAAATCCTGGTTCTAGCCAATGAGACCCATGATTTTTAGTGGAAGTAAAATCCATATAAGAAATGTGTTATTTACTGCAGGTAAATTCTGAGTATGTACTGTCCCTGAGGGCTTTGCAAAACTTTATGGAAAAGATCGTAATAAGAACAATGGTAAAAATAAGCAGATGCCCTGAACAAGTTTTTACCTTGGCGAATTTGATTATATTTATTACTGTAAAAGACAGAAAATTAATTTTACCATTATTCTGGCTGAGCCAGACACCCTGATTTAGTTATGCCAAGTGAGTGTATTTTCATAACTAATGAAATTGAGCTAAAAAAGCATCTTTATCCTCTTAGCTCCATTACTTGCTTCAGACTTCTTGGAACTGATGTGAATTCTCAAAAATGTCCTTCAATACTGACATGAATAAAAAGAAGTTCTAAGACAAAGAATGAATAAAAACAGGGTTTTTTGAGTCACAAATTTCTATGTATTAAAAAAAAAGTCATATCTTCACTTTTATTGCTAAATAATAAAGAAATATTGGCAAAGAGCAGAGAATATAATCATAAGTAACAGAAAGAGTAATTAAAAATTATTGATCTCGGTACCTCAGTCGTCCTATTCACCATCATCTGATGCAGCATGGTTTGGGAAAAAGAGGAACAATATTAAAGACTGGCCGCAAAACGAAGAACTATGTTGCTTTTTTTGAAATGAGTTATGCTGTTAATTATGGGAAAAGCCATTCAAGCATGCATTAACTTTAAACACGACCAATGTTCCCATGGGCAATAAACCAGTATCCTGTTTAATAGGGAAGCAGTGATTCTGCTTCCGTTCCAGTGGCTTCTGGTTTGCAAATAATGAGGAAAAGCTGGTTACCAAAGAAATGGGAGGCGTAACTAAAAAGTGGAAAAATGAGCAGTTTGTAATTACTGTGTAGTTTAACACTGCAAACTTAAAAGGTATTACTGGTGATACTGGTGGAGCAAGCTGTCCTTCCCCACCGGAGCAGTTCCATTTCCCCATTAGGAGGCAGGGATTCAAGGTGCTGTCCCTGGGCCCTGAGCCCGCCCCGTTACCTTGGACTGCACGTCGGCATTGTGGTCATTCTGCAGCAGCAGCGCCGCCGACTTGGTGTCGTCCTTCCTGGCGGCGATGTGCAGCGCCGGCAGCCGCACCTTGCCCTTGGTGTCGTTCTCCAGCAGGATGGCCACTGCCTGGTTGTGTCCCTGCTGCAGTGCCACAGCCAGAGGGGTGAAACCGTCCTGGGGGACAGGAAACAAGGGGTGCTCAGCACAGCCGACAGCCTCAGGGAGCTGCACTGCGCCCTTCGCACACATAAACTCGGGAAGCACATTCCCAGCTGTTTTCCACCTCTGCGCTCCATCTCCAGGGACAGGACATTGGAGGCACAACATTTTAACTCTTTCAAACACCTTCAAAAGGCTTTCAAACATTTCAAATGCTTTGAAAGATCTTTTACACTTCAAAGTAGCCTTTTTTAAGTCAAGTGCAAGCAAAGGATCATTCTACAGCATCTCTCTTAATTAGTTCTAGCCTTAAAATGGGCCACAAAGCATATTTTTAGCAATTCTTTTGTAAATTTACTGAGCACTGAACAGTGTCAGTTTCAACAATGTGAAAAATATAGAGAGACCACATTTCTGAATATCTCACATCTCTGCAAAAAGAAAGCATATCAAATGTGTTTGCTGCTGTTCCCATTCCAACTTGCACACGAACCATGAGTCAGGAAATCCAGATCATGTTTAGGAACATGATTTGAAGGAGGAGAACATCAGATTATTTATATTTTTTTGGAAAAAGAAAATGAGAAAAATCTCTTTGCTTGTCATTCATGGTTTTAGCTTTGTTTCTAAATTAGTTTAAAATTATCTTGCTCCTTCACACATGCCTGGGGTGGCCAGTGCTTTAAAATCCATGATAGCATGATAGCAGCTTGCTCTCCCGGCTGAAGTACTGCAGGCTACCAGATATTTCATTCTGATTTCAAACTGAACCTCACTCTGGTCACGCATCCTCCCTAAGCACAGGTGTGCTGTAACCACATGAGAGATGGGACAGCATTGCTTTGGAATAGGAATATGGAAAGATGAGAGAAGAATAAAGGCCAAGTTAGGAAGGAATGAGAGCTGAAAGAAACATCTGAAGAATTGCCAAGGCAATTTTTCCCCTTAGTAATCTAATAACTTTCTCTCCCTTTTGCGTCGAGCCGTGGGTAAGTGCGTTGTAACAGCGATACTGCTGTGGGTTCTGCCTGTAATAGAGATTAAATTCTGTACAGCGAATTAAAAAAGGGGGAACAGCTGACAAAACAGCTGAACTGTAAAGATAATTCTGAGATTGGGGCTACATAAGGTGTTGAAATGGCTTAATGCATTTGCCTTTTGCCTCTGGGAACATGAGAACAAATCCTGGATTAGAGACACTGTGAAACCGAGCTCATCCTTACTCTCCTTTTTTATCTACACATATATAAGTGTGAGAGGAAATGAAATGCATCCAAAGGCAGTGCAAGTTTCAAGGCTTCAAAGACAAGTTCATCCATTTGATTTGCACCATTTCATCTTGCACCCTTCTCTAAAAGGACACAACTCTTTCTGCATTCCCTCTTCTACTGCCTCTAGAAAGCATGGCTGACTGAAGCTTGGAGAAAGCTTTTCCTTTCCTCACGTCCCATGAGGAGGGCCAGTCTTTGATGCTAAACAGAAGGTCCTTCTCCCCGTATTTCAGCGGCATCCCTAGGTCAGGCTGCCATCCCACCTTACTGAATGTACCGTTTCTTCATCCTATTCATCAGATGAACTCTGGGCACACATGAAAGCGATGGCGGCTCAGGCCTTCCTTCAGGAACAAACAAAATCATGGAAACCATCACCTCAGCAAGACCTGAACCTAAAACTGACCTAGTTAAGCAATAAGGAGGTCAAGAGCCTTTACTTCACAAGTTACAAGGTGAAAACTGATCTTTCTGATGGCAGAAGACAGAATTGGAGTCAGGTTCAGAGTAGAAATATTTTTTATTTTTTCTCCCCTCTGCCTTTTTTACAAAATCAGACTATAGTGTGAGTTCTGTGGATGTCTGCCTTTAAGCACAGGCCACATGAATTACAAACTGAATGAATTCCCAGCCAGCAGAATTTACTGGGAGCTGGCTGCCAGCAGGTGACTGTGGGCTGCAGCAGAGCTGGGCTCCTGGAGAGCCCCAGTTCCACCTGGCTCCTTCACAAGGAGTGTGTTTCTGCCACGTTGCCTGGCAATCACATGGGATTTCATATTTCAGAAAGCTGACGTGTAATGTGATCACCACATCTATGAGGGGATTATTTTAGGAGCTGTCATCAAATAGTACAGTATCCACTGAGAGAAGGGACAGTAAGACAGCTGTTAACACTGACAGGTTTGCAGGGAAGGAGAGGGAGCATAAATGCACCAGCATTTCAAATTCACCCACTCATGAAGGCAATTCAGAAGGGGAATGGTTCTGGAGAGGCTAGAGAAAACAATAAACACAAACAAAAGCTCTGACCAGAGAGGAACTTAGCTGCAGCTACTTCTCATGGCACATCCACATCCATAGAACAAACAGGAAGATGACACACTTTGCAGCACAGAGCCTGTTCACTCACCCCCTTGGCTTGGAATAAAGAACATTTGGCAGAAGGAGAGCAGGAGGAGGAAACAGAATGAGCAGAGTCCTAATGACCAAGGAGTTTTCTCCATTGCCCCTAAACCCTCTCATATGCAGAAGGAAGCCTGCGGGATTCAGTTCCTCTTCAGATGGAGTCTTATCTCTCCAACTTAGGTGTTTGCCCTGCTTGCACAGATGTTACTGACGGTTTACAATCCAGATCCCCAGTTAATACCATCCTTCTGCCCATTTACACCCACGTGGTCCAGCAGTAGAAATAAAGTGTCCATGGAGAAAACAGCACGTTGCCTGCCAAGCTCACTGATGCAATCCTTGTTAGCCGTTTGGTTTCCAATTTACACTGGTCACAGCCAATAATGAATACAAGTTACACCAAGTCGCAGGAGAGCCTCTGCATCAGTGTAACTTAGGGGAACAGCAGCAGGAGGTTGGAGCAGGTGACCTCCCAAATGGTTCTGTGAAGCCAGCACCGCAGAGAGCCTCATCGCTTCTGAACTCAACTAAAATCCCAAGACCCACATGCTGGGTTAATGGTTGGACTCGATCTTAGAGGTCTTTTCTGACCCAGACAACTCTGTGATTCCACAACCAAGCTTGTTAACAACTACTTGTAGATACCAACTGACACAGACAAGCCCTCTGGACACAGCCCACACAGTCCTGACTTCAACTGATCTGAACACACAGGCAAAGAAACATATGAGAAAACCCCTTCACCTCGGTAGCTGTGCTTTGGTTGGCTCCATTCTCCAGGAGATATTTCACCACCTCAATGTGGTTCTCTTGAGCTGCCATGTACAAAGGAGTAAAGCCATTCTAGGAAGAACACAGGAGAAAATAGTGTCATGTGGAAAGAATATGTACCAATAATGAACCACAAATAAATACACAGCATCTGCATTTTGTAACTGAATGTAAGAAGAACAATCTTGTATTTTTCACTTAATACAGTCACATTCAGTGCCATTCAAACCCACAGAACTCTCTATGCTTTCACACTCATTTTCTTCTGACATATTTTAAGGAAGCAATGGACACACTAATTATTAATACAGCTATTCCTCACTGATAGTGCTCAGGGATGTAAAGCTGGCAATAAAGTTTTATGAGAGCTGACAGAAAAGCAAGAGTTTCCTCCATTTATTACATTTACTTAACCGAAGACGTCATCCCCCGGAGACCATGAAGTCCATACCTTCTGACAAGCTCAGTAGAAATAGCAAAGGCTTAACATCCAACATAAAATTTTGTAATACATAAAACATGGCAAATCATCCAACATAAAGGAACCCAATCTTCCAAAGGAACAACTGCATTTCTGATCATACAGCAGGTTCAGCTATCATTTAATTAAAAACATACATTAAAACTACCTAAATTTATTAAAATAATTTGCTCTGGATAAAACAGTAATCAAAAAAAACATTCTAAGTCAATCAACCTACATTAGAAATGCAAGTTCTTTCTTCACATTCAAGTACTTTAATGCAAACATTTGTAATTAATTACCAAAAAAATCCTGATGAAAGAAAGGCATGGAAGTGAGCTGTCTGCCTGATCAATGATTTACTTCTAAGAGTTTTTAAGATTTCGACAAAGACCTTAGAAAATTCTTCAGTATTCTGTAGATTACCATGTAACATAAGAGGACATCACCACCTATACTTCTGGCTTGAAATGTCACTTTTAACTAGAAAAGAAAGCATAAACCAAACTTCAAACATGCAATTTGTTTTATTTTTTACTATCTTGTGTGCTGTCACGCTGAATGACAGGGTCATGCATTCACACAAGCAGTCGGAATTAATACAAATACCATGATAACTAAAAACCTTGTTTCAGAGAAGATAATATTATTCTTTCCAGAAAACCTACTGTGGAAACATTCCAGTAATTTCCTAACGAAATGAAATCTCATTTTTTATTCACTAGATAATACAGAGATTGTAGAACGGATGTCTTTACGACCCTGCTCTGTGTTTACAAACGTAGAGGACTGTTCAGGCAATAAACATAATTTATGTTGTGGATGTCATATGGTATCTGTCATATATGCTGTAGAAAGTCTTTTAATGCTGCTTTGCATAATATTCTGGTATTCCCATCGACAATTTTGGGACATAGAATTAAAAAGTGGCACCCCAAGAACAATTAACAGCAGTTTAATGCCAAAACTGGGGGATGTATTTTGAGTGGCTTTGCACAGGAGTCAGTTATTACCCAATATTCTCAGAAATTACTCAAATGATTGGCTCTTATTATAGTCACAGACAGCATGACCAACACAGTCTGGAAGTCCATCACACCACAGCATCATCGACTGAAACCGTGGAAAAGAGCTGCAAAGGTAATTTAGTAGGGACAAATACAAGTTTCTGCACTACTGCAGGAAAAATGAACTATGCACAAATGACAAGTTAGAGAAGAATTCTGCAGAAAAGGCCCTGAAGGTCACAGCAGTCTTCCAGAGACTGGTCACTGGTCAAGGAGCTCATTCTGCTGTAATAAAGACAACCCTTGCACTGGCATAAAAATATATCTCCTTAGGAAAGTTATCCTTCTTTGAGAAAAAGCTAATAAATGGTGGTGTTCCATCTGGAAAGGGCAAAGTGAAGGAAAACAGTCTTTAAAGGGGAGGGTGAAAGTCTGTTCTGCATGATCATGATGACTAAAACAAAAAAGCACAGAGTTTACAAGGCTGCTAGAGGGAAAATTCAGGTTAGACATCAAGAAAAGCCTCTTAACAATAAGGTCAGGCTGATGGGCAGCTTCCCTCCTCCCAAATCACTGCTAAAACCAGGCAGCACACTGGAAGCACACAGAGCCAGCTTCTCCCATTTTCCCCCCCCTGGAGCAGGAGCTGGGGAGTCAGGGACCTCTGGTCTCTCGGCTGCTCCTCAGACAGCTCCTAATGGGGAGGGGGAGATCAGAGATCCCATCATAACATAAAATGAAGGAACACTGTTCACCGAGTAATTGGGAAGGTGCATGGGATAACCCAGCAGAGGCATGAGCTGGCAGAGGGAATTAGGAACAGATTGGGTTCTTTTCCACTGCAGTTGTAGGGAACAGCACAGAGGAACCTGCAGGTAACCGAGCTGGCTCACTGCTCCGGCTCTCCTTCCCACTCCGGAAAGAACCAACGTGGCAAACTACGAGGGATAACTAATAGTAATTTTCCACTCGCCTCATCAGCATTTTAATGGTAAAGTCTAATCTTTCAAACGTAATACATGCCGTTTGTAAAATCCTTCCAGCTCGGAATATTACAAGGATCACACCCGCTCAATTGGGTGAATATGACAATTTTCAAGCCACAATAAATCAGTTTGCTTAAAAGCTTTGAAGAATCTAATTTTTTTCATCAACTCAAGTCCCTGGTTCTGGAACAGAACTAGGACAATAAATCCTGGATGAGGAGACTATAAACAATGCATACATGACTTCATGACCTTTTAATACAAAGAAATACTAAATATTTTTCTACACAGAGATCCGGAAGAGTGCCCATTCTATCATACCTGTGCTATAATCACACCTGAAACCAGAGCAATTAGGGGAAAGAAAATTCTTGCACATAAAGTCATAGTCTCTTTGTTTTCCTTCAGGCTTTATTTATAGTCTAAAATTACTGTATGTATTTTGTTGAAATCTGGCTCATTTTGGGAATTACAATACGCTAAGATCTATATGCAAAACTGCCTTTACCAGACATGCTGGAAAAGATTCCCCTGAATTTCTCCCCTGGCAAGGTCAAGCCTGACTTTGTCTGCTGGCAGGGAGAAGTCTGCTTTCTCAGTCTGCTTTCAGCGAAGCTCTGGTTTCAGAGCTTCTAATTGCAGTGTCCCCAACTGCAACAGTCCTGGCCCTCGGCCAGGAAACTCCTATTTTAGGATTCCCAATATGCCTGCTCTCCTTGGCAGAGCTGTGCGCAGCGGGATAACGTGCTAGCCCTGCTGGAGCTCTTCCTTCTCCCCTGGCCACTGGACCCCAGGCATTCCATCCTCCTCCCACCCCACACGGTTTCTGTGATGTGTCTGTCTGTCTGTCTCCGCCACAGCGTTTCGCTCTCTCAGCCCGTCCTGCAGCCGAATGGAAATGCCCACAGAAAAGCAGATCCTTCCCTTCATTTCCTTTCCTTTTGTCAATCTAAAATCCCCTTTGCAGTTTCTCATCTTTTAGTTGCCAAGAGCTATACACCAATGCTTCAGCTCTCTATTCTGCTTCTAGAGATATTTCAAAGCTCAAAATCCCACAGCTCCCCAAACTGAAGAAAACATTTTCCCTTGACTTTTGTTTCACTGTCCCGAAGTGTCTCCTGCTGTATCCATGACATACTGGGAAATTATCCTCCATGGCCATACTGCAAGGGAGATTGACCTCTCCTCTTAACATGTGGAACGGGACTCAGCAAGTTTATTGGGCCAGTGGTAGGCACTTTTTATTTGAATAAATTTCCCTTCAGTTTATGATCCCATACCATCCAGAATTAAAGGAAGAATACCAACTGTGACCTGGAAAAGGAGAAATGCGCTACGTTTTTCTTTCCTGTAAAGCCCAGCTGTGCAATCAGGTTATGTCTGTATGTTCAGATTTGGTGCATCATCTGAAAAATTGAAATTAATTCTATAATGATATATAACACTCATTTCCAAGCAATGGTTTCATCAGAGTATTCGTGGTGAGGACAGAATACTCCAATTTCATTACCCTCAAAAATGTGTAGTGCAAGATGTTTACTGCTATAATATAAAGTCAGAATGAGAAATTATCACTAAACAGAGTATATTTCATACTCCATTCTTTCTACTACATTCACTAATTTACTGTCTAATTGGAGAAAATTAGTAGCTCTCAAATGATTCTTCAAGCTATTAATGCAAATTGGCAACTCTATATATGACTCAGAATTTGTATCATTAAATTGTGCCCGAGCCCTAATGAAGAACACAGGCTGAAGAAGCAGAAGGATTATTAGAGTATTGAGAAAATCATGCAGTTCTATAGCCTGGTGGAGGTTTATTTCGTGGCAGGCTTTCAAGGAACTAAGGTTCCTCTTTGCATGCAGTACTGACAAGCTGTGGACTTCAGTGTCCATATACCTATAGTATCCATATACCTTATATCTATATCTATATATATTCTTTTTTTCATAGTGATAAGGAAAAGAGAGAAAACAGAGATATATGATCCCTACATTTTGCCTACTTGAAGAGGATTCATGAGTGTTAGCAACATATTCTTTGACTAAATAGTTAACATAAACCCAGATGAACATAACTATTTTATTTTATAGGCCTCCAGGAACTGTTCAAGGCTGTACTGGATGACAGAGATGACCAGGAAAGGCAAGAAAACGGGCACCTCATGCAATGGTTTACATACAAATGCTCATATCTACTTAGTTTTACTCAACAGAAACAGATATTAGCAGGAAGGATGAGACAAGAGTGAGACAAGCTTAGATTATTCATCAAACAGCTCACACACATTAGAAAATCTGTGTGAGTCATGGGCATGTGCTAAAATACTGTTTCATGCAGTAAGATGATGATCATTTGGGGGCCTTCAAGTTCAAGACCCGTTTCTGCGTTTTTTCTGTTCTTCAGAATACTGCTCAACTTCAACAAGAACACTAAGTTCCTATTGAGCAACAGACAATTAATCTTCCTGTTTTCCCCATTTTCCACCGGTACCAGTCTAAATCAGTGACACCTACACATCACCTTAGCAGTTCTACCTGCAGGCGCTGTTTCCCTTATCCCAGTTGCCAGGAATCTCTACAGGAGAGGAAATTACTCCAGCAAAGGTTATTCTCTCTCAAACAGGACAATGTTATGCAGGGAAGGAAAAGAACAGAGGCAGTGGGCACAAACTGAGCATAAGGAAACATGTTTTAACTGGGAGGGAGACCAAGCACTGGCACAGGTCATCCGGAGAGGCTGTGGAGTCCCCATCCTTGGAAATATGCAAAAACCAGGACACGTTCCTGGGGTAGCCGGCTGGGGGTGACCTTGCTTGAGCAGAGGGGGGAAAAGATGAGCCCCAGAGGTGTCTTCCATCCTCAGCCCTTCTGCGACTCAGTGAAAAATCCTCTAACAATCCAAGCAATAAACTAATTATAATCAATGAAATATGAGAGCTCGATTCGAAGTACACATCTTGATAGAACCATCAATATCGCAATTCTGGGAACTTTGCTCAGTGCATTACGCTCAGAGCATTATTTTCAGCCACTCTATAAATAAACTCTTCATAAGAGGATTGCATCCGAGCTGGAGAGATTCTCTGTATAAAAGGGTGAATTAAGGATAGATGAAGGTACCAATGTTAATTTTTAAAAACCTCTTTTTTGTTGCTCTCAGCTTACATCAAAATCCAGGATTTTAACGTAGCAGTAACTTCAACAATTATTCACATTCATATTTCTTTTTCATTAAAATATATTTTCCATGAAACAGATAATCCATACTCTTTTTCATTAAAAAAAACTCATAAATAATTGAACTATGACATCTACGTTTACATTCAATCTAACAGCAACTGTGAAATTTGTGAAGATAAGGGTATAAGATAAAGGGATAAGATAAAGGGAAATTCATATACTTGAAGGTGCCTAAGGAATCTCACTTTGCCATACACTCAACAGAAAGTGGGCCGCTCTGAAGAAAGATTGCAAATATTCAAATCAAGAGCTCCTATATCCACACTATGAGAGAGAGAGATTCAGTAAAAACACCTTTTAGATACATCCACAACCAAATGAAATACTGCGGATTTCTGATGAAAGCACCACATGTTTTCTGAGCAGAATCCTTCTTCCATACTTCCAAGTGAGCAGTACATTATATATTCACTTGCCTGGGCTGTAATTTCCTTTTATAACACAGCTGGAAAGTGCTAGTAAGGATGACATAGAGATTAGATGTAAGTATTTGTGCACATAGAAATGCTGGATGTAAAGTGGCACACCCTAAGGGGAAAGCAAGCTACTCTACTCTGACCTGTTGTAAAATCCCCCAGCAAGTGTCAGCCTATCATTTAATTCTTGCATCCCTCACACGTGGCAGATGCTGAGGCCCACAGAGTCCCATAGATTGAAGATGAGAAAAGTACTCAGGAACAAGGTAAGAATTACTGGATTTAGGGAGGCTGGTCCCTAAACTGGTCCAATAGTTAAACAAACAAACAAACAAAACACAACAAAAAACCCCAAAACAAACCCAAAACAAAAAAAAGAGAGAGTATTTACTTGAGACAACAGCTTCTAAACTAACTTGTAATAATTTTTTTTTTTAATTTAGTGACACAGAAGCCTACACTGAAAATAGTACCACCCCTTCAGCTGTCCCACTAATTCCCTAGTAATAAAAATAGTGTTTGCTACTCTATACTTACACCATGGCAATAATGACAAAGCCTATGGATAAATGATGCTGTCTGGGCTGTGATAAACTTGGCAAGTTCATTCATGAGATATCACCCAGGACTCCAAGAGCAGCACTATGTATATGACACCTGCTGCCTCCCCACTGCAAGGCCCCTCTCTTGCGAAGTGTGAGTTGAAGTCACTTCCGAGCTCAGATGCTGAATTTAAAGAGCACAAATATTCTATTTCAGCAGCTTCAAATATCACAGTTTTTTCCTCAAGAACAGCAAATAACAGGGCCTGAAATGCAGCCAGGCAGAAATCAAGATGTTCCATGCTCTGGAAATGGCATGTTTATACCAAGGGAGCCTGTAATAGAAATGGAGCCGATGGAGAATAATGGGAAGAGAACAGATTGGTCATGCACAAGTAGACACTTCTTGATACTGGGCATAGGTGAGGGTCCAAAGGCTTAGTGAGAGAAGAGTTTCAGGTTTGAATCTGGGCACTCATCCAAAACTGCATTTGGGGTTTGCCTTCCAAAACATGGTAAGAGAAAAGCAGTCCTGAAAGCATCCATTTATTTTGTGTGGCTGAGGGCTGGAAGGAATATTGTGTTAAAACTAAAAAAAAGATGTTTCTATTTATTTGGTTGTGGCTCAGTCATCCCTACACTCATAAATATACATGGCTAACATTTGCACTGCCTGGTTCTCACAGTCACCACTGAGTCATCCCGGCAGGGGAGAAATACGGTGTGTTGGTCTGGTAAGCCCTTACCCTTCCGACTGGCATGCTGAGTTCCTGCAGCCTCCTAAAGCTTATATATTTTAAGAATAAGTACTATTGACTTAAAAAAACCCTTCTTGTTTCAATCAGAATCTTGCCATCTGGACCATTTGTCCTTTTATAGCACTTTTACAGTAAAATGGACTCAAACATGAACTGTAAATATTGTCAGTTTGTTTCCAGTCTTTGTTGGTTGAAATATTTGGGTTTTTTCATTCTTCTAAATGTATTACTTTTGCTTACGTCTCTCAAAATCCATATAATCCTCCAGAAGGCATTTCTTCCTTTTTTCCCCCTCCAGTGAACAAATAATGGGCCTGACCCTTTATTACATTAGCAATGACAAACTGTAGCTAAATGACTCCTCTTGATACACAGGAGCTAAAAATCTGCCGCTCTAAATATATTGATATAAAAGCAGAAAGCCCAATTGGTGGAATTAAAACCTTTTGTCATAATGGGGTAGCAAATACTCTGCAAAATGTGCTCCATTCCAAAGGTTAGATTATCCTTACAACCCATGGGGGGAGAAATCCTCGTAAAGCAAATCCTAGGACATCCTGAGAGAGACAAGCTGATCACTTCTCTGAGAATCCCTGAAATCCTCCCTTCGCTTTTGTGGTAACACAGAATGTGGACATTGAAGGAGCTCTTATCGCTCCTTTCGGGAGCATGCATTGGGGCTGGAAATGTGCTGCTCTAAGGATTGCTTCCATCTGATGAGAAGTCTGGATAAGAATGCTCCAGCAGTCACAATAGCATCTCCTGTGTGTTGACGTACGAGTGGTAACCATAAGAGGGGCAAATTTAAGCAAAAATATTTCTTGGCTAATGTGTTCCCAATGCGCTTAGAGCAGGATGTCGAGGAAAGGAAACCGGACGGCTTTTAAATAACAAAATCAGCTTGGGGGAGGACTGATTTATCTAATCCTTGTTCTCTGTAACTGGGTCACTTTAAATAATCTGATGATTAAAAGGTAACTCCTCCTTTCGTGAGGGCCCCTAAACAAAGCAGTGGTCAAAACACAACCTGTGCTAATGGAGAACACATTCCGTTGTAAACTCAGTGGCAGGAATTTTAATATTGAAGGGAATCGCTTCTTTTTTAGGTGACTCCAGGGTATGACAGTTCCCTTACAGTTCCCAAACAGGAGCAGATTGTATTTACTCATTTTGCCTTCTACTTTTCAGCTTTATACCTCAATCACTTGGTATTTGTCAAAGCGTCTCATCCTAGGAGGTGCAACTGTCCACAGGAGGCTTTTCTTGACCTCGGGAATGGAGGAATGTCAGGACGGACCCATTCTCTAAGGAAGGCATGGCCAGGACTGCTCAGCATCATTGCTGCAGGGACAGTCTACAGGTAAACTCAGTTATTAGGATTACTGCAGTCAGGCTATCAGCACTTTTGGGAGGCTGATTTCCAGTTATCGGACATCTCTGATGCCTCTACATGAGTCAGATGGTCCAGGACAACTTAAAGAGAAAGTAACAGGGAGAAGGAGTAATTTATCAGAGGAAAGGGTTGGACTGACTAAATCTGGTGATATTTCTTCCACCTGGAAGAAAAAAAATCAAGAACTCACGTAAGAATTCCTAATATGTCAAAAATGTAGATCTCATTGGGAGGAAGAGCACAAAAAATAGTTAACTTTTCTAATGCACAAGCAACAACTAAGAATAGGTTTGGGGTAAAGAAATGATCCAGCTATGGAAGAGGGGTAACACTGGGCTCAGTGGAAGTGTGTGATGGGGGCATGACTGTGGGTGGATGTGACAGATGTGAGTGGCCAATTCCACTTCCATGGGTCTGCCTGATGGAACATTCCAATGCTCCCTGAAGACTTTGCCTGAATTTCCCACTGAAATTAGTACCTAGAGCATCACCCACCCAAGCGAATACGTAGTACAGAAGATGGCATCAATCCATGGGATGGACCTTGTTCTGTTCTGCAAGGAAACACAAAGCTCAAAGGAACAGCCTGGAACACCCCGGTGGATCCATTACCCACTGTGCATTCTCGTTCATACCATCCATTCATTATGAATAATTGCAGCCTGGTCAGATCTACACGGGACCAAAATCATGGTCAAATCAATGAGAGAAATTGCAGAAACCAAGTTTTCACCTGATGATACCTGTCTAGATTTGCTCACTGATCTATGAGTGGACTCAACCAAGCGAAGGGCTTATAGATACTCATTATATACATATATTTACTACTTAATATTTCTGGCAAAAGGCACTTCTAACTGAGCCAAAAAATTCCACACTTGTCCAGTTCTAGGTGGAAATATGCCAAGAAACAGCAGCAACTTGTCGGTCTTTGGCCATTCTGGGTGTACCCTCATCCCAGCCTTTGCGTGAAGCACGCTCCAGGAAGATATGAGCTCTCAAATGGCACACATGCAACTGGAAGTGGAGTCATTTAATTACTAATCACTGTGCAATTAGGCTTTGTATCAAAATAGAAATTACTTTTCTAAAAATAGCACTGATGACATGTTAGCTCAAAAGGAACAGAGTTTTTAAAAGAGGAAGATGAAGAAAATAACAGCTCTGAAGGCTAACATGAAACTGAAGGGCAATGCAAAGTAATCTAATAGAAACCCAGAATCTATAAAAAAGAGCCCAGAATGCTTAACAGCCTCAGACAGCACAGATGGGGTTTGTAATCCCAGTGGTTACAGTGGGTTTAATAGCATTTTCTGAGATAATTCTGTTATTTTGCTGTTGCAAGGAACTGGAAAATGAGTGTGGTGTTTCAGATGTCATTGCTTGTAAGTTCTGATAAAGGCCAGTGTTTTTATGCAACTTAATGGAGAAAATGAAAGGAAAAGCAATACACTGAACAAGCTGGAGCTGCAACTACTCCTTTATCTACCAGTTCACCATCAGAAAAGAAATTTTGTCACTATAGGAAATTGCCATCACTGAAAATGAGAATGGCCTTGACAGGTACTGAATTCTTTAAAGAGGAAGTGATGGACCAACTGGAGTTACTCTCCTTGCATTAAATCACTACCAGCAAATGGCATTTCACAGGGGCCTAAAAAAAATAAAGTGTGAAACAACAGCAATACCAAGGAGAAGATGTAATATGCCCTCAATAGCAACAACTGCTCCTAAAAGATTTCAGGGTGACAATATAGCACCTATTTTTAAAAGTGGAATTGAGGGAAAATACAAGAACGAGAAGTTGAGCATTTCAGTTATAAATTCTCACTTTTGTATTCCATTTTACCTTTAATTTGTATTTTTGGTCATTTCTCACTTTCTTGATTAAGCTCTTTCCTGATGTGATTTTTTTTCTCCTTTTTTTCATCAGTGATATGCTTCTACATTAAAAAAACTTTACTATTTGAGAACTCAAGCTGATTCTGGTCAGTCATACTTTTTCCCTTTTTCTAACTTCATATTGTTCTTTTTTGACCAGCTGTAGTTAGGTATGCTCGAACCTGTTATCATAAATCATGTGTCTAGTCTTTATTCATTTTGGAGTTTCTGTTTTTTTCTAACATTCATTTTCTATTATATGTGATTCTTGACATGTCAATGAAACCTTAAGCAGAAAGGCAGCATTCATCAGCTTCATTCCACTCATGGAGCATAAAAAAGTTACTTTATAATTAAGGGACACTTTCCACTGGAATGCCTCCTCCGGCAGTGGCAGCAAGAGCCTCTGAACATCTCCTGCCTGAAGCAGCTATTATCCATCTCATCCATCTCTTCTGGTAAAGCACAGCAGGCCAGAAAGACACAACCCAAAGGCCCCAAAGCTGGATGACAACACATTAAGGACTCAAGCTCCCGGTCAAGTCAACAGGACTTGTTTAATTAAGACAACAAGGCACAAATGCAGGACATCTGTATCCCAGCAGTTCCAATCCATCCTGCCTGGAGGCAACCAGTGAGCAGTAATGGGGAAAATGTCCTCCGTCAGATTAACTCAGTTAAGTCAAGTAGCAAATACCTGCTAACAGCTCTGTGTACATTACACAAAGCATCCAGTGAGAACAGTAAATGTGTTTGAAAACTAGCATACTACGTAAAGTAATACCTGTGAAAACATTCTAATTGTTGGGTTGGTTTTTTTTTTTTTTTTTAAATTTAGAAAACCTCATTCATTTTTTTAGCCTAAGGAAAAACCTTTACAAAGACTTTTTGAGGAATAACGGTTCATGAAAGTATTCTTTTTTTACAATTATTTCTCTTACCATGCTCAAAACATTAAAGACTTTTAAATTCTCTAATACACATAAAAAGGCTGAAAAATGTATCATCCAGCTTGTTCATTATGAAAGGAGTTTGCTTAATTTTTGAACAAAGGAATTACGTTTCTTATCTTTAATGGGAATAGAGCACAGGGAGCAACTGACCATCAGCTGTCCTGAGAGAGCTCTTCAGTCATTTTGGGGCAAAAAGCATATTAAAGAATACATTTTTAAAATCTTGGAGTCCAGCAACTTAAAGTTTTTTTCAATTTCTTTCTCTTGTCTTAAAACATGCTCAGGGTAGAGACAAGCATTCATTTTATAAAGCTGTTTGTTCATCTCCTGCTCTCTACTTACTTTACCCTGTCCATGGTGAATTTGTAACATCAAACAACAGGAAACCCTCCAGGTCCCAGTTTCCCAGGTCTGGGCAAGCAAGGTGTGGAGCTAGTGCTAGCAAAGTTTAAATTTTTCTGAGGATGTCACCAGCCAGGTACTTCAGAGAAATGAAGTTTCTTTATCATCTATACCACCTGTTCAGCCCCTTATAGCTACAGATGGTTGCTATAATTAAGGTAGCATTTACAAATATTAATCAAATTATTTATTTGATAAACAGTTCTTAATCCTAATCAAAAGAAATCACAGGTAGGGGACATCACTCTGTCCTCTGGTGTGTTTTGGAAGACGAGACAAGTTTCATGTCAGTGGAAATAAGAGGGCAGTTTTTACACCTGGTTTCCCTGCCAGGACAAGGTGGTTTTCCCCAATTCAAATGCACATCTCAAACTTTTGACTCAAATTCTTTCTGATCACATAAGGAAGGTGTTTGGAAGCCTGGAGTAAATTACCTGCAAACTTTTAGCCAAAGAATAACCATAAAAAGCAATTGTACAGATTAAGCCCTTGAGAAATTATCTTCGTTACTGCTCACAAAATACCACTCAAATACAATATTTACACACTTTGAAATCTTTTAGGAATTACTAGTGTGCTTCAATAAATTGTTTCAGAAATTTTTCAATCACCAACAATACGAGTTCCTGTATCACACAATGAGCATATAATGACTTCAATTCAGTATTTACTTTTATTCTGCTTATCAAAGAATGGCTCAATTTGCTTGATTTGTCAGGCTTGGATGTTTAGAAGCAGTGTCTAATATCGCAGATCTATCTTATAAAAGCTCACCAAATAACTTTCAGAAGTGAGAAGGGAAAAGAGCATCATACCTGAGATTGTGCATTAATATTGGCTCCTTCCTTCACCAGAACTTTGACAACTTCAGCTTGTCCTGCCAAGGATGCGATGTGAAGGGCTGTGTTCCCTTTCTGTTAGAGCGAGGGAGAAAATGCTAGTTATTATTAACCTTTGTCAGGAATCACTTCAATCAGCAGTTTTTTATAGCATTCATGTGCATGTGCCTGCCTGTGGAAAGGCTGAAAGAAAAACAACTTATCCCACAGGTGTTTTTTCGATTATGCGTTTTCGATTATGCTCATGGGTGAAAACACTCCAGATATGATAAAGTCAATTACTTTATCGTAGTAATTTAACGTCAAAGGAGATTTGAAAAAAAGTACTACCTGGAGCTATACTAATTCGCCTTAGAATACAAAGGAGCTGTCACTGGAAATAAGGAAAATCTGGCATTGCTAAAAACTTCTAATGCTTCCCCTGTATTACAGTACAAAGTATATTTTCCTCTTCATTTACTTTCAGTGAGCTTCAGCAAAGAAAGACTACCCAGCCATAACAGAAATAACAGTTTAAATATCAGTGCAGTATTTATATTATTCTCTTATTCTGTACTTTTTTGGGGTTTTTTTCTGTATTGCTCACATGCATTGAATAAATTAGACACGCATGAATTACCTTAGTGGCAGAATCCACAGCCGAGCCTCTTTCCAACAATTCCTGTACCAGTCCCACGTGGCCTTCTTTGGCTGCCAGGTGCAGAGCATTGAGTCCATTCTGTAAGCACAAGGGCCAGATCCATTACAAATATCAGAAACACATCCTACCTCACCCTGGGATAAGGAGAAGATTAGGAGCTGGAATACTATTACATCTCCTGGCTGACTGTCTACATAAGTCAGATACTTTGGACATGGCTATTTAAGCTGAGGCTCTGTGGGACAAACTTCCCCGATAACATTTTTCTCATAGTAACAAATACATCAAAACAAACTGTATTTTGTGAGTATCCAGAAAGATTTCTTATTTTCTAATAGCCTCCCATATCCATAGACTACTACCTTGGGCATCTCCATGGAACCCAGTATTTCAAAACTTGAGTGTATTTCTGCCCCACTTTACTGTAACCTTATCCAGCCCTACTGAGGCTTTATCAACACTGAGAAATCACAGGACTTAGCCAAATTTACACAGGGTATGTCTACTTAATCAGCGTTATTCCTTGCTGACATAGCTGTCCTTAACCCTGGTCTCTCCTCTGGGATAACTGGTATCAAATAGAAACCCAAAAGCACAAATAGGCCAAAATGGTTGTTGATCACTTTCGACTTCCAAACTGATCCTTGATCTGGTAACTCTGCTGGTGTCTGATGAGCAAGTCTTCACTAAACGTTGATGTTTTGCAACCTCAGTCAAAAAGGAAAAGAAAATTAATAAAAGCTAGGATTGTTGAAAAGAGAACCTAAGAAAGTCAGCATCTAAATCCTCTCCACATAAAACAGGAACAGGATACTTTATCTCATATAAATTCCTGCCATGGAAACTTGATCTCCTCCTTCCTAGTATCCCCATTCCACCCAAGGGAAAAAAATAAAGTTGCAGTCTACTGTAGCTGAATTGCCAACCTCTTTTTCACAATCCTAAGGTATTTTTCATGCTACGTAAGGCAGGTGACAGCGACAAATACTGCCATTCCCTCCAGCATTCTCCTGGTTTCCATATTGAAGGCATCAGGAACAATACTCAGGTATTTGAGCAACCAGCAGCAAATTCAGCACTGTGTAATTTTTATCACTTTCCTTGTCTCTGAGCAGTTCAGAGTAATTTCAGTCGTGAAATAAACAAGCAACTTTCTGGCTCTTATTTCTCCATTCACAGAGGCAGTTCAAGCCTGTAATTCCCAGTGGGATTTTAAAGCACTTAGCACTTCACAGGAGGCATTTGATGGGAGTGGGTCCAATGGCTTCAGACACAGCAATCCAAATGCATTTCTGCACTAACTCCATTGAATTCCACATCCATGTAAGCAGCACAGGCAGATTTTGTGGTCAAATTCAGAAGTGGAACTACAAGAAAAGCAAAGGAACTAAAGAAAGGCTGCAGTCACAGGCTGCCAAAAGCACAGGAACACCCTTCTGCAGCCTGGTAGTTAGGAAATGTTAATGAGAAATGTGGTTTCAACCCCATTATGTGGGAAAAGCTGCAGCAACCAGGACATCCTTATTCCAGAGGAAACACTCTTACTGTGGAGCTGCAGAGCCCAGGAGTAGCAGTAGTGCTATGCCCTGGTCAAGGATAAATCCTTAGCCAAAAATATGTGGTGAGGTTGACCGTAATCACCAGGATGAGGAATACTGCACACATCAGGGAGTATTTTGCAGTCTGAACATGTTTCAGAAAGCTCTGATCTTTCTTGGATTTTAATCTCAGCTGAGTATGAACTAACCATAATTACTACCTACAGCAGCTGAGAGCTTTGAAATAGTATTTTGTGGGGAAACACACAGTGTTCTCCTCACTGTTTAAGAACAAAGACCTGTTCTCGTATCTGATCTCACAGATTCTGTCATCAACACTTTCCATGGGAATACGAAGGGCAGCTTGTCCTCCTCACTGTGTACGCAGCTGATGTATTGCTGTGACATGTTATTAACCTTCTTCACTCTTTGGGAACAAACTGAAGTCCACAAACAGCAGAGAAATTGCAAAATTCATGGCCCATAAACACCTCTGAATGTAAAAGGATGAGGATAAGCTTCTGTTTTAGTTTACCATGTGCCAAAACATGGAGAGCACAAGGCTTGTCCCAGTGCTTAAACTCTTAAAATACTTGTATTTCTGCCTCTGAGACACGTATCTGCTGATGCCACATTAAGCGCCTGGAAGTTGATGCTGCTGCACAGATTGAGTTTCTTTGCAACACAGGACTTCTCTTTAATTTATTAAAACATGAGCAAAACTAATAGTTGAGGTCCAGTAAAAAGCTTACAGGAAGAAACTCTAGCTTAAAAATAGTACTATAGACATTCAAATTCCATAATTCCTTCAATAAAGCAAGCTAGGGTAAGCAGTAGCAGTAGCAAGCCCTGCACTTTAAATGCTGAGGGCCAGCACAACTGAAGCCTTAAAGCAACTTTTGTTCTGTTTCTCCCTAATCAGAACCAACGCTGCAATTATTTCCCAGCCCACGTGGCTGATCCCTGCTACTTCTGATGATGGAATCTCAGATTTAATCAATGCAACTCCTCCGTTCCTGTCAAATGGGTTTTTGTAGTTCAGAACAACAAAGGTTTCTGACACGTCCCTTTTTCTCTCCCATGCCCACCAAAAAGTTGAGGAGGGTGAAATTAGTTGTCTGCTAAGCAAAACTGTGCAACGTAAGGACAAAGCCCGCATATGCCATAACTGCCATTCTTTTGGAGACTCCTTGGTAATTTTAACTCTCATAAAATAACATAATACTAAGCCTTCCAAGCTGGCTCTTGTTTCCAAGTGTTTCCCTGCAGTGCTCAATTCCCCTTCGCCTCTACCACTGAGGCAGAGACGTCAAAGCTTTGTATCCCATGGAGTGCTACAAACATGTTCACATACCACATACCACAGCACTTCCTAAGGTGCCACGCGAGGTATTTTCACTGCACTGGAAAAGTCCAGGGATTTCTTGGACGTCCTAAAAACAACCAGCCTTTTTTTAAGCCAATCCAAAGTCAGTTACTTATTCCCTGTAAGACAGGCACCATCACTGCTCTTGTCTGGAAATCACCCAAAAAAGTCCCTGCTACCTCTGCCTTTGTATTCATTTGCCTCATGGAGTGATCATCATGGAATGGAAGCTCTTTCATCGCTGCCTGGTTCAGCATCAGTTCTGCTGTGCCATTTACTCCTTCTGGGACATGACCCAGATCCAACAGCTTCCACTATTCATGCCTAACCCTATTGTTTCAAAGCAGACTGACACTGTGGAAAATCAGTGTCTTGGCAGAGCACCAGATCAACCTGTAGTTCAAAGGACATTTTAAATCAGCCAAGTCAGCGCTCTGTGGGCTTTTACACCCTTCCCTTTAAGCTCAGCTTTAAGTGACAGGTATAGACAATAACCTGGCAGTCCTAGAAAGCTCGACTCACCTTCTGCTGGTAAGACTTAGTGAGGATGATAAAGAACATAAAAACATAAAGATGGGGGAAAGAAAGTGTTTGAAGGAAGTGGGGAAAAAATTCTATAATAACAGCCCAATAGCAAAGTGTAACTTCAAAACACAATAAAAATTAAAAAGCTTTTGTGACTAACTCTGTATGGTGGTGCTAACTCCTTTTGCCAGCAGAGGCAGAAACTAAAAAGCAGTATCCTAGTCTTTGTTAAACTCAAATACTTTTCTCTCTTTAATAGATGGCTCTGCAAAATCTCTCCTCTGAAAAAATCTCTTGGGGAAGTAAAAAGCACATGTGGCAACCTCTTTTCAACAAAGATTTGCGAAAGGGCACATTAGAGAGCTGGGTATGGCTTTCTGAAGTCAGAAGGCTTGTGGAAGTTTTTCCTAAAAATATCGCAAAGAAATTAAAAGTGGATGGTGGAAAAAAAGGTAAAATATTATCAGGTTATGAAAATTCTCCCTTTATGTTGCTTTATAGTCTAGGAAGTGAAGAAATTGAATTAACCTCCTGAGTGACATCAAATGTGGTGCTGCCGACCTCATTATTACAGTGCCCCTTCAGGACTATAGCTGGCACTGCTGGGAGAGGCTGTGCCTTTCTGTTTGGAGGGAGGGAGGGAGTAATTAACAGTTGTGCTCTGCCTCGCTGTCACTGAAATAATAGAGACCAACCGAATTAAAAGGAAGCCAACAAAACGAGAGCCAAAGCCAAACTGACAGAAATTCAAAAAGCCTTGGAGCTGGAGGCCCCCAAAACTACCTAATATTTGAACCCTGTTCTATTCAAGGCATTAGACTTCACAGAGGAATGCAGAAGAATTTTCCACAGCAAATGACAGCATCCAATTGCATTTGTCCTTCCAAGACATCACCCTGAAAACTGACAGGTCTCCAAAGACAAGATGGAGCAATGTTACTCTATGTTGCCTTTGGTTCCCCAATTCAGTTTCAGCAGGCAGCTGATGAACTCTCAGAATGGTCAGACTTTGGGGTCTAACTCCTGCTGAAACCTTGGGCTGCACAAATGCGCAGTGTAAGATTTAAGTTTGTTTTGTTAATCAACATTTTGAACATGATGCAGAAACAAGTTGTTTTCTCTTGCTACATCAACTACAAACAATAACCACATCCTAAAAAACTACATTTATAACACAGGAAAAACAGCTTTAAAGGAATCAGAGATTTCCAACGACTACTGGTTAGCCATCCTATAAAATACCAGGAACTGGATTTTTTTAAAGGGACTTTTCTTAAAACAGGGGAATTTTGTCCCCTGACATTTCTAACTCTCTCAAGAAATAAACAGAATTGATTTATGATTTTCAGAAGAGATGACAGTACTTGAATTCAGATTAAAATAAGTAATTCCATAATAAGTGAATTCATTATGAAGGTAGCATTCAATTAAGCATATTTAAGTAATATCTAATTAGTAACTATATAACTGTATTATTAACTACTCTCTGTGTTCAGTATATTCAGAAACATTAAGCTCCATCATATTTTGACAGTTACACTGGGAAAATACTTTGATTATCTATAAAGACATATCACTCCAAAAACCCAGGATCCGAGAAAAAAATATTGGAAGTGAAGAAAGAATCTCCTGGTGTTCTCTCCATTCAGGAAAGCTTATATGTAAGTTTATGTATGGTTTTCTCAGATGGGATCTAGCCTAAAAATAGCATTATACTAGGAAAAAATACCCTGCACATACAAGGCTTCATTTTTAAAAGAGCATTGAAATATCTCACTCTTAAAAATACACCCCTGCATTTTGCACAGACTGTGTTTGCTTCTCCCCTTAGACAGCTGGAACACAATGACACAGACACCCCTCTCAAACCCTGAGGAGGAGAAGGAGGAGGAGCAATAACTTGAAGGCTGCAGTGGCAGCTGCCATGGCTTACTCAATATTCCCTGTCCTCTAGCAGAGGGAGTCTGCTCCCACTCCCAGTAAAATTTACAGTACACCAGTGATGCTTAATCAGTGGAAGCACTGAGGGTCTTAGTTACCAAAAATCTCCGTAAGCAATTTTATATGGCACCAGAACTGGAGTCTGAAGTGCTTGGTTGTGCTCACTGAATGGTGAAAGTTCTGATCTCACACAGTGCAAGAGGAGTTTTGTCACCAGCTACAGGTGGAAAGCACTTTCCACAGAAGATAAATCTGCAGCAACCTTTGACATATTCCTCTCACAACAAGAGAACATGAGCACCGGGAAAAAACCTTGTAATGTTCCTAAGTAATTATCATATTAATATTAACTGTGCTCTGTCCTGGGAGTGAATCTCTTTGTTAACATTGGTGCTTATAATAAAGATGGAAAACTATAATAAAGATGGAAAACTTGCTGGATCTATTTGAACATAAGAACTTGAGTCAAGCTTTACTCTCTCCTAACTGGGTAACTTAAAGTTTGCCAGGTCATGTCACATATAACTCAGAAAGTTTTTCCTTGACAGTAAGTATTTTAAAGGAAACCTTCTTCCAGACAGTAAGACAAGAATCGTTCTGTATGTTTTCAATAAGCAGAACATGAAAAGCCCCAGCTCTTATCCTCCTCATCATTAAATTCCTTGGCACAGCCAACAGATCCAATCTCACTCCTGTACCCTAGCTTCCATTTGACACGTGCCTACTTTATTCATCTGCAGCTTTCCTTCAGCAGGTAAGGTGATGGCTCCAAATATTTTAGACTATTTCACTTCTTATTCTTCCATTTGCTCCTTTTTTCCCCAAAAGAAATAGAGGTCAGAATTCTGGGGTTTGACTTCCAAATGGCATAGCCATTGTCCAGATAGTGATCACTTTGATCAAATCTGGCTAAGAGTTAGAGGAAAGCTGGGCACCATAAAGCCTGAGCTGTCAAATTCCCCATCAAAGAAACTGCACGATTTCACTAGAAAGGCAAGACATTTCTCATAACTGATGCAGACACTTATTTGCATATTTATTTTAAGTCACAGTTAGAGTCCTATTAAATTTGATGGTTCTAGTCACTTAAACAAACGTTGCAAATGTAGGTCCCTAAGCTATGAAGCCGAAGTAATTGGATTTATATGACAGACCTGCAGAAGAGCCAAGCCAAAACATTCTATCACATTACAGGCACATTAATGGTGGAGCTTTAACAGTGTATTTTTACAGCAGTAATAACTTTCCTGAATGGCGAGACAGTATGTTAAGCACAACATTTAAGTACCTTTTATGTTATGTTATAGATACTATTGACCAGTGATAAAAACACATTTAGTTTTGTGAAACAAGGTGAAAGCCGTGGCTACCCCTTTAGCCACATGAGAGTAACCAGAACTGCATTGCCAGTGGAGGTGAGTGACAAGATTTTAATCTGCTTGGACACGAGTTACCTGGGCAGCTACAACTACACCTAATCAAGTGCTTAACTACCCCCTGAGATCTCACAAAAATAGCAAGGGAACCCTCAGACTCCCAGACCTGAGCTCTCAGGGGATCAGGTGCTTCACGTGGGATGGCTAAGGAAAATCTGTGGGCTGAGCACACCACATTGAGTGGGATTAAGAGGTAGATAGTATTTCTACAGTGCCCACATTTCTTGCAATTCACTCTTGCAAACTTCTGTCCTTCAAATATCTTACCTGATTACAGGTGTTAATGTCTATTCCACTTTTCAGGTATTCCACTACTTTGTCCAAATTGCCAGCTCTGGCAGCTCGGAGAAAGCTTGCATTGCTGTCAGACTGTAAAAAGAGAAGAAAAAAAAAAAAATCTCCAATTAGTCCCTGCTTAAACGAGAGTGGAACTTCATCAGTGGTGAAAGGTTTCCAAATTTTATGCTGCAGGAGAATAAAACTGTGAAATAACTGACTTTGAATTATATCTGCATTAATTAGCATATTTAAATTAGGCAGTAATGGCACAAAAGAACTGCAGACCTGTCAGAGTGAGCAAAATAGAGCAATAATTGCTGGCATTCAAAATTTAGCAAGAACTGAAAAAAAACCAAAGAAACAACCATAAATCATAATAACTGATATTGTCAACAAGAGAAAAATAAATGGACCAACTTGCTAACTATAGTTTCCTGGGGAATTACACATGTACATCTGTTTTTCTATATAACTTTATATATTATTTATGTATTTTATGTATGCTATTTATAGATTTGTATAGATGTTATTTACAGATTTAGATACATTATTTTTAGATATATGCTCAAAATGGGCAGCACTGCACATGTAGCTAACCTTAGAACAAAGCGGATGAAGTACTCAAGGCTGAGTATCTAAATCCAGGATCATGCTGTAAATATTCCCACCCCTAAACTGCCTGCATTCATACATTTAAAAAAGGTTTAAAAACCCTATAAAAATATGCTTTCATTTTTCAGCCAGGTTGTGGGATGTGCTGTTAAGCAACACAGCGTGGAAAGCCTCAGCCCTCTTGCCTTTGTCTATGACTGTGACACAAAATAACACTGGCTGTTTGAAAGGAGCCCAGATTTGGATCTTCCCCCACACAGCCAGATTGGCTACTAAGACACCTGAGACCAGGACACAAACCCAAGTCGTGCAACAGAAGCTATGAGTACACAGAATAAGCATCTGGGAACGTGTACAGGGACAGCAACAACTGTCCCAGTTCAATCAATCGAGTGGGAGTGATTGCAAGGAGCAGGTAAATAAGCACGAGAGCCTGTTTGTGGGGGTGTGAGTCCAGAGGTAGAGGACGGCCCACACTCCGACCGACTGGGACTCACCGTTCCACCGGAACGCCTCCGGCCAAGCATGTTCTCAACCAATCCCACCTCCCTGTCACTAACGCCGGGCACAGCCATTCTTTCACATCATGAGAATATCCTGAAAGCCTCCCACTTCCAGCCACTTATTTCAGTTGCCCAATCCATTCCAATGCATTTATTTCAGTCACCCTGCTTATCACGCTGCACTAACTCACTTCACAATCCCCGATTCCAACCTATTTTAATCTGCAACAGATGGATGTCATCAAAATGATCCTTCTTACAACTGTGCTACATGCCAAGACAAAAATATTCTCTTTTAAATTCCTTTCAGCAAACTTCAGCACATTTTCCACATCTTTTACCATTAGGAAAACAGACCATCTTTCTAAACATGCAGCACAGGGAAAGGCAAGGGAACACAGGAATTTACAGTGACAGAACTTTTGGATAGCTGCAGACCTCAGTTGGGGGAGCACCTGGATGAGGTTTGATGCCAGTGCAGATTTTGACAGGAACCTCAAAGTTCCCTTTGAAGACTAAAGGTTGCTGCTGACACTGCACCCTTTCCTGAGATGAGGATGTGCTCATAAAGACACCAAATTATATTTTAATGTTTAAATATCCTTGAAAAAAACTAAATGTCTTGGTAAAAATATTAATCAAGAACAAGTATCTGAGTGCATGAGGGGTAAATCCGGACACTCTGGTTGGGACAAGCATCTTTGCCCTCAATAATACACACATTTTACCTTCTTTTTTCCCATTTTTTTCATGCTTTACTACTACAACAATCATTTACTATGGAAAAACCACAATCATCTGCTTTATACTTTTAAAAGGTTAAGAAAGAACGATGCAACAAATTACCACCTACAACTTTGGGTTCTTAGGGACGTATCAATCACTGCTTGTTTTTCTTCCATGCAGAATAATATAAAAGGCTAAAAATGCTGACATCTCCATTACTGCTGAAGTTCAGATTGTAGCTAAGCCTACACAACTATATTCCATTTGTTTCTGGCTAAGAAGACATGAGCAGCTTTCCAAGTAGATTCTCATTTCCTTGATTCATAATTTGGTTGCCTCATAATCAAATTACTGCAGCGTACATCACTTCAAGTCACTTCAAAACACTTCCCATACACCTGAATATCGATCATAATGCAGAATATGAACTTCTTGTCTACATAAAGTGTAATTCAGCAATTGAGATGCTTCATATATAAATTCCCATGCAAATACCAGAGACTGCTTCCACAAAATATTTAAAAGATTCAGCACCATGTTACAAGGCTTAGAAGCCGGGAGTACTCAGATCTATTTTCTGGCCCAGTTTGACAAATCTAATTTTTCAATAGGTTGTCACTAGTTTGTCCTTTTCCCCATTCTTTTAATCTTTTTTAAAAGCATTTTTGTCAGCACTACTGTCTCAGACATTTACTCATTTTAGCACACTAAATCTTCAAACCCATTTTGACAAAATCCCCTCAGTAAACAATAGCAGCAGTTTTCTGTACTCTTACCATGCCAGAAGACAATGAATTTGGATCTGTGGGCTATTCCAATGGATTTTGTAATCTCTTGAAATATTTTGTCATTCACAGCTCCCCGGAGTCCTCAGAGCTCCTCACAGTCCCTCACAGAGCTCGTCACAGTCCCTCCTGGCCCCTTCACAGCCCTCAGAGCCCCTCACAGTCCCTCATGGCCCTCAGAGCCCCTCACAGTCCCTCATGGCCCCTCACGGCCCTCAGAGCCCCTCACAGTCCCTCATGGCCCCTCATGGCCCTCAGAGCCCCTCACAG
>VXAZ01009650.1:118819-271150 GCA_013399875.1 Gymnorhina tibicen
CTCACAGTCCCTCACAACCCTCATGGCCCCTCACAGCCCCTCAGAACCCCTCACAGTCCCTCAGAGGCCTTCACAACCCTCATGGCCCCTCACGACCCCTCAGAACCCTTCACAGCACCTCAGAGCCCCTCACAGCCCTTGCAGCACCTTACAGTCCTTCAGAGCCCCTCATGGTCCCTTACACCCCCTCAGAGCCCCTCACGGCTCCCAGAACCCCTCAGAGCCCCTCACAGTCCCTCACAACCCTCATGGCCCCTCACAGCCCCTCAGAACCCCTCACAGTCCCTCAGAGGCCTTCACAACCCTCATGGCCCCTCACGACCCCTCAGAACCCTTCACAGCACCTCAGAGCCCCTCACAGCCCTTGCAGCACCTTACAGTCCTTCAGAGCCCCTCATGGTCCCTTACACCCCCTCAGAGCCCCTCACGGCTCCCAGAACCCCTCAGAGCCCCTCACAGTCTACATAAGAGTCCTCATGGCCCCTCACAGCCCTCAGAGCCCCTCATGGCCCCTCAGAGCCCCTCACAACCACTCACAGTCCCTCAGAGCCCCTCACGGCCCTCAGAGCCCTTCGTGGTCCCTTACAGCCCCACAGAGCCCCTCACAGTCCCGCATGGTCCTTTAGAGCCCCTCAGAGCCCCTCACAGACCCTCATGGCCCTTTAGAGCCCCTTATGGCTCTTTAGAGCCCCTCACAGTCCCTCAGAGCCCTCATGGCTCTTTAGAGCCCTCACAGACCCTCATGGCGCTCAAAGCCCCTCACAGCTCTCATGGCCCTTTAGAGCCCCTCACGGCCCCCCACAGTGCTTCTCAGTAACAGAGAAACCACCATATCAGTCTTTATAGTTTGGCGACTGGTGAAGACAAACTGCCAACAAACTGTCATTTGAAGGCACTTCTTTTACAATAAAGAAGACAAAAACACAGAGCCAGAGTCCCGTGCACCATATGGTATTTATCACATCCCCTCTTCCTAAGCACACACCCCTGAGGGGTTTTCTTAAGAGTTTTACACATGTAAGCAGATCATGCTCGAAAGCAAACACTCTACCAGTGAGGGAAGGAAAGCTTTACAGGAGAAGAGTTTGCCTTAAGCAGCACTACGTGTGAGCATGAGAAAACAAGAGCCCTGTAATCTGGGAAGCCCCAAAGCTGACATGCTAATGTGCAAAGTCTCAGCTGGCAGCTCTGCCCACCACCCTCAGCTCAGTCAGGCAGAATTAAAGCTCACATTGTGTACATGCAGCCACTAAGGTAGGGCAATCAGATCAATACGTTATAAACAGGATATAAGAATACGGTATGAGGGATTAGAAAATACTGAGCTGGTAATTTTATAGTATGGGATGAATTCACCATCTGTGGATTTAACCAGCTTTTTCTAATGCACTGCTCTCAATACATATACAGTGACAGAGCACTACAAGTCCTCGATAACTACTTTTTTAAAAAAATTATGTTTGCAATGCAATTCTAGTATATGATTTAGATATAAAGGTAAATTTTATATTAGATAATAGAACATACTGTTCCCTGTGAGGGTGGTGAAGCCATGGCAGAGGCTGCCCAGAGAAGGAGCAGCTGCCTCATCCCTGGAAATGTGCAAAGCCAGGTTGGATGGGGCTTGGAGCAACCTGGGATAGTGGAAAGTGTCCCTACCTGTGGCAGAGGGGTGGGACTGGATGATGTTCAACGTTCATTCCTAAACCATGATATGACTTTTGAGGAATATTTGGTGTTATTGGACCTTGTAAAGATCTCCTAACTTCTAAGTTTTCTTCTGAACTTTTGACTGAGGATAGACAATTCCAGCTAGAAATAAGAATTTTCAGACCACTAGGAACAAATAAACTACAAAGTGAAAAAAATCAGTATAAGCTCAAGTACACTTACAGCATGAATACAAACATTTCTTTTTAAGTATCTAGCTGTCAGATACTGCTTAAGAAAATACAGTAAATGATCGAGTGACTATATGAATATATGACTGTGGATTCTACTTCTTTCCTGCTGATTACAGTGCTGCAATTTAATCTGAATTTCAAATATATATCTCAGGGAATCTCACTAATTAAATCATATATGGAAATTAGTATCTTAATCAAAGTCAGACCTTCCCTTCTGGTTCCTCTTGTCCCCACTCTAGTTGCCCTTCCTATTCCATTATGTACCACATCACTTATTGCACACAGCACACGCCTGTTTCTCAGAGACATTTTAGAGAGAAGCGCAAAAAAAAATCTTAAAATCATATACTGTACCAAACCCATAAAAATTTCTCCAAACATTGAAATTTGCTAGTGAAAACCAGCTTCACGCATAAGAAGGAAAGACTGGGGGAGTAGGAGGCTTCAGTTTTCAAAGGATAGCTTTCATCATAACATTATCCAAACCATCCAAATATTTGTTTTAAATCGTGTCTATAGAAAAACTATTCCCGCAGGTTGGATTTTGTTTTTTTCCCCTCCACGTTAGTTGAATGACCCCAGTCTGTCCAAAATCACAAATATCTCTGTGAGAGAACACAGTCCAGCACTATGGGCTCCTGAACATTTCCCATCTACTTAATACAGTTTGTTAATGGAATGCTGTCAAAAAGAATTCAAAACTCAAGTCTAATAACTAAATAGTACGTTTACACCTTAATTTAACCAATTTGATTTGTTTGTGTATTATAATAGACACCTGAGTAGTAATAACCCTTTCAGACTTACCTTTCAAGCATGGACCTGGGGATGTACTACTTTTGATTTTATGGAGAAAAATATATTTAGCTGTAACTTTTGAAGATATTGTCCCTGATCAGGACATGAGAAAAACCTGCTTTATGTGAATAAAAAACCTCAAATCATAATCAGTAAAAAAATCTTTGATGTTAAAAGTGAATCCTGTGTTATCACTGCAGGCAAAGCCAGCATTAAGCCACAATTAGTCAGTATGGCAGGGGTAGATGACAGTGTTAACGCCATTTACAAACTCCAGAGTTCTGAGGTACTGTTTGTCCAACAGCTGTTTCTATAATTAGCAAAATGCTGATAGCTTGTGAACTCTTCTTCATTAAAAGCTCCTAATTGACTGGTGGCTCATGGTTCAGGGAATGCCTGGAGTTGAGAATTCAGCTCACGGCAGAAGGAAAGTTGCGCCTTCTAAACTGAGGTTTTCATGCCTTCTTGATGTTACTCAGTACTTAAAGATGCAAAGGGAAAAAACAACTGGTATGCAAACAGGTACCATTACTTCTTTTTTTAATTCCCTACTTTCTAAAGTGTCAGTTTAAGCTCCTACCCTTGAGACAACCGCTAAATTTTTTCCCAGTTGACTTGGTTATTCTCTGATTTCAGGAACCATCTGTTCCAACCAGCCATCATTTAATTGGGTGCAACTCTAAAAGTGGCACAGACCAGGTGTTACCATTACCCAACTCACTCGTCACATACGGATTTTTGCCCATTAAGGAAGCTTCTTCCATACCATCATTCAGATGTAAAAGATGGGAATTCAAATATAATGCTTTTCCTCGTGGAATGCTTTTTGTGAAACTTGCCAGTAAGTTTATCAGTGGCTCACATTTTATCTACTGTACACTGAATTTTTTTTCTTATTGAGCTGAAAGTGCTGCTGATCTCCAAAGGGCATCACACTAGAAGATGCAGCAGTGGCTGCAGAGGCAAGGGTTTTTTTACATCTTTTGCTTTTAATTAAACTCCCACAGCAGAGTCTGAGCCTGCAGTTCTGATATACACGCCATAATGAGAGCTAAATATTCCACTTGCAATGGCACAGGCTCAGTAATCTAACACTGATAAATGACTTAAATGAGATAATAACAGCTATAATGGAAACATATTTTCCCAGCCCTTAATGAAATAACATTCATCTTCTGAAAGAAAAGAAACACAACAGTGCTTTGCTTTCAAAGCCACTTCCTTTGCCCATAAAAATGTATGTTTTCATCCCATTCATTTACTGGGAGCGATGAAGGAAGACAGATTAAATCACAGATCCTAAAGAAATTTCAGTATCTAAATTCCTGGATGAACAATGGGCCCAATTTCCTTATTTCAATATCAAAACCAGCATTTTTATCACTCAGCTTTTCCCATTCAACCATGTACAGGCATTTCAGATCAGAGTCATCCTACTGTGTACCTTTGGTTGTATAGAATTTGTTCGTGAATAGTTGAACTGAAAAGCCCACAATTCTAAAATAGCAGCTTTCACTAAACAAACATCTTGTTCTCCTAATCTAGAGCAAGTTCTTATCCAGGAAAAAGACACAACTGACCTTACAATAAACTAATATTTGTTACAACAAGAAGAATCCCAGGATTTGTGAGATGTGAAGAGGAAGTTAAGCTTTCAGAGGTAAGAGATCACTAACAAGTTAAATATTCTCTGCCAAGATGGAGCTAATAGCATCTAGTAATTAATTATTTTTAAATGTCAAAGGTCTGTCTCTCTAGGTTGATACTGATGGTTATAAATCAGAAAAATAAAAATATTCTTTAATGTATGTATTATGAACCCGAATAATTTAAGGTGCTTTGAGTACTTAGGCAATTGATTGTAGAACATCATGAAGGATACGGAAAAGCTGGCACCACTTTTTCTGGCATTGAGCTGGAGCTATGGCTGGAGCTGGCCTCACCACACTGTTGCAGACATTGTGGACATGGGCCCACACTGTGGCATGAAGACTGTTGACATTTTCAGCAAAAAATATTTTGTAATAACAAGATGGTGAAATAAGTACAAGAAAAGAGAAAGCTTTTGTGCTATACACTGCATATGAAATGAACCAGGATTAAAACAACCCTTATCTCAAATCAAAACATTTTTAAACACAGCAAATTATTCCCTGACCCAGAAACCTGGGATAGCATTGACCAGATTCAGTATATCCTGTGTTCCTCAGAATGAATATTCTCTCATTAGCTCTGCTCAGGGATGCGCAGGAGCCCAAATTATGCATTGCCAGAGCAGGTGGGAAGGGTAATGCTGTTTGCATTTACTATACATACTGGTAAAAGCTTTCTTGTGTCAGACAAAGAGGCTGCAACCCGAAGGAGAAACAGCATGCAGCAAGATTCAAGATTTAGAGTGTCCTCAAGAAATGAATTTCATTGGTATGACTGGAGATGGAAAGAACTATGGCAAAAAAGAAGCTCAGAAAATAAACTAGGTTAAGTGATTTATGATTTATGCACATTATAAATAAAAAATGTATTAGAAGCCCAACATATTTTCATTAACTTTCGGTAATTTCAGTATTTGCATAAAACAGTTCTGTGGTAGTTTCATATCTTTCTATAAGACTGTTCTCAGAAAGCTGCATTTGAAATCTAGGAAGTTTTTTATTGCTGCTACGTTATCCCAACAAACATATTTTTGAGCAACATGAGGAGAAAACTGCCCAGGTAACAGCCTTACCTGAACACCAGTTCCTGCTCCAAGGCCACTCCAAACAGACACAACTGAACAATTATTAATGCTGATGGACACTTCTAATTTTCACTAATGGAAAAGCCACGCTTCACCTATCCCATCTTTTGATAGCGATGGGAAAATTCTCAATTATTCATTGGAGATGGCTTTCATTTTAGGCTGGTTGTTATATTTTGACACCTTCAAATCTTTTGCCAACTCTGTGAAATTCCAGAGCTTGCAGGATACCATCCAGCCACTCTTTTCCCTCTGCTGGAATGCACAAATGCCTGATTAGTTTGGCTTTGTTTTTAACCAGGAGAAAAATAAAGGGTTATTTTGGCAAACCATTTTAGACTATGCTTAATTTTTACCACATCTGTAAGTCTAATTGATCTCAAACTAAACAGATTTAAGTTACTTGCTAAAGAGAGGGTTTAAACACACACTTAAGCGTGTTCCTGAATTTAGGCCAATACTGGCAAATACAGTAGCAGCAGAAGAGGAAGACAAAACTAATGTAAAATCACCCCTTCCTTGAGCCAAGAAGCAAATGCTTTCTATAAACCTTTTATGATCCTTAGCTGCCTCAGACATCTGTAGGAGTCCTCCCACTCTGTTCATTAACTTGCCATACTGGCCCGGCTGCTGACTGTACTGTGTCAATGAAGGATTTGTGAGAACTGAGGCAAAACTGCATAGTTTTCTATGGAAAGGAATGGAATAAAAGTCTTTTCCTCAGCTGCATGTCCCTTCCAAAGGCAGTACTTGAAATGATAGAAGTTATTTCAATCCATACTGATTTTACAACATAAAGCAACTTCAGTTATCAGGGTTCTCATCCAGGACAGCACATCAGTACTAGCTGACCTTCAGGCATGTGTAATCCCTGTCATTCCCCTAGGCTATTCATCTTCTCAAAAACAAACCTTCTGATAAAAATCCCAGCTTGGAAACAATGTGTGGGTGTCTGAATTGTCATCGGCATGAGTCTACAAAACAGACTCTCAAACGTACATAGAAAACATAATGTGTGTATTTAAAAAAGAATAAAGAGAAAAAAATGAAACCCAAACCACCCCAAAAAACAACCAACCAAACCCCAATTTGGGTTTCAAGAATGAAAGATTTTATAGTTTGATTAATCCTAAAAACTAGAAAAATCTTCATTACTCTAAAAAATAGAAATGTATAATCCTGTTGTTTAATGGGAACATTTCTTGTGCTGAAATTTGAGAGAAAGGATCATGTAGTCACCTCCTGAAACAGTAAGGATTTGGGATATATTCAGAAGAGCCACATGATTAGTCTTGGTTCTCCTAGCTGACACACACATTTACTGAAGTCTCTTAAATACTGATACAGAACCAAGATTTCCTCTATGGGAAGTGAATAATATTAAAGGAAGGAAAAATATTTAGGATCTTCTGGATACCATATTTTGAGATGCTGAGGTGTTGGTAACAACTATAGAACTTGGCAGGCATCTAAATGGTTTCCGTGGCAAGTTTCCATTACTGATGATGTTCCTAAATAGAGGTAATAATACTAGCACACCTCTAGAAAGAATTAGGATGCCATTCCAAATGTTATCTAGCAGGATAATAACCAGGCTTAACAAAAATCCAGGCTGTAAGTGAAGTTTATGACAGACTGTTGACAGATAATTCTATCACTCTCAGTTTTTCATTCCCTATGGCCAAAGTGACATTTCCTAATAAAACAAATGTATTAATACCATCCATGCTAAAGAGTCAAACTGCTTTACCCACCTAAACACCATTAACCGATCGCCCATTGATTCAAATGTACTGGTTCCATAAAACAGAAAATATGATCTCATGTTGCTTTGAGATGGACTAAAATAGATGCAATCAAATGGGTGTTGCAGTAGTTTCTAATTCAGCAAGACTCATGGCAGAGATCTTACTTACTCAGAAAGGCAAAAGATGTAAAAGTCCACACTGCCAAGAATCTTGTAATAGTGGGCCTGGACCTTAAACAATTCAGCTCTGGCCAGCAGAGAGAAGAACCAGTTTTACCTGACTTCACACGTAGAAAAGCAACGATGTAAAAGTCCACACTGCCAAATCCACTGCCTTGAGCAGTGAGGAAAATCTCCTATGAATGCTGCAGTAGGAGTCTGGGACAATCCTATGCTGAAACTCAGAGAGCAGTCTGTCCCAGGCAGTCTGAAATACCTGGTCCTGAAGCAGCAGACTGCATTTGCTTCTTAGTTTAGACAAGATTAGATTAGTAAAGCAATTTTGCCATCTGAGTTGGCTGAATATCAGCTGAATTGTTCTGAACCTCATATCTGCTACAAGACTCCTGGAGTCATCATATTCAGCTTGATGTGGCAACTCTTTTTAATAAGCCAAGACAGGGAGCATGGCTACAGTTACATAAAGGCAGAGGAAACTATAGCTAACAGGGTATTGTGCTGGGTAACATATTCCTGTTTGGGGGAAAAAAACAGATTTATAACTTCTCCCGGCAGAAAAATCTTTGCTGACATTTCTAATTTAGAGACACCTCTTTTAACTTTTTTTGTATGGAATCATAAGGATGATGAGAGACTGCAAACCTTTGGGAAATAGAGGAATTTTCCTTTGTAATCCCCCAAGCACTGCAAACCTGAATCAAGACAGACATTCTAAAGAAACTTGGCCAGTCCCTACCACGGTCATATAAAGCCAAGATCTTATGATTGAACACATCAAAGACATTATCAAAGTGCTTGATCTCTGCCTGCTATGAAAAGCTGCGTAGGCTGAATGAAAAGTACCCAGAAAAATAAAAAAGAAAAACCTCAAAGATCATGTGCTGCTCACTCCTGCCTCCTCTGAGGCCTGACCTTATGCCAAAGGGCAGCTCAGAGACTGGACGTGCCAGGAGAGCTCTTTCAGTTTGCTTATTTGTGTCACAGGGGCTTCCATACCTTTGCTAACAGCTTCAGGGCAACCACCTGAAGGGAGGTCCTCTAATGCCCAGTGAAACCACCCTCGGCAATGGAAGCGTGCCCGTCCTCCCCCACAGCCCAACGAGTCCCACTGTCCCTCCCCCTGAATGTGTGTTTCCCATCACGAACACCGGAGATCGTTAATTCAACCAAAAGCTCCTTGGTAGGAGAAAAAAACCTGTCCGCATGCTCAAAGAAGTAGGTTACTTTCATGTTTTAGCTTTAAGAAAGTTTTATTTCACAGGGTTTGGAACTAGATGATCTTTAAGGTCCCTTCCAACCCAAACCATTTTGTCATTCTCTGAAGAATGGGTCCAGCTGTGTTGTCAGTGAAGTACAACATCAAACTGGTCACAAAAATCCAGCCAAAAAAATGTCCTATCAGAAAGCCAAAACAGCATCTAAAGTGTTTTTTAGGACAATACAGAACTCCTCATGAGCTGCTGCTGGGAGTGCCTCAGGTCTCCTCTTCCCCTACGAACACTGGAACTCAGCTCATCTCCTCTTCTATGCTGCACTGCAGTAATTGAGGCACGTGCAAAGCATCAGGTCGAACTGAGACCAATTTTACATCAATTGTAGAGAACACAAGATTTGGATATACTGACACCGAAGGTTTACTGATCTTCCTGTTCTGCCAGAAGTTTTGACACAATATACTTCCATTGCCAATTCTGAATGAAATAACCACTTAATGAATTTCTCAAACAGGATTAGAAATAAAAGAAAAAAAGAGAGAAGAGACACTTCATTTGCCATAGACACTATACAAGTATTCACATCTTAATGATTTTCTTCTGATTTGCAGCACAAATGCTGACATTACTGCCATAAGCGTGACCCCCCTTGCCTGTGCCTGGTCCCACTCACTGTAACCCTCATCTGCATTAGGATCTGTGTGGCTCTGTCTCGACTGCACACAGAAAACAATGTCATGTACTGGGCAGACAGCAGCTCAAAAGTACGCTACTGAGTTCAAGTTTGGAGAATGATCAATACGGGATCATTCCTAGCAATTGTGCAAAGCAGGGTAACTGGATAACATCCATTCATTGTGGGACTTATTTCACCCACGGGGTTCTCTCTTCACATACCTAAACCTTCTGGTAGCTGACAATGCTTTGAAGCCACTGCATAGATCAGCAACAGCTGCTTTTTAATCAGGCCAGCAAGGCAAAGTCTCAGTATGGACACATTTAGCAGATGCCTCAGTACTGCAAGCTATCCAGTAAAGTTCTGAGGAAAGAGATCCTTTGCAAATCCAACATGCACAACCCTCATTCAAATTTTTCCCTGTGATTTCTGTTTTCTTCAGCCAAAACTTACCAGGGCTTCAGGCTCTTTACTTTCTTCACTGTTGTATCCATAATAATCAGGGGTTTTATCCAAATCCTGTATGTTCCCTTGTGTCCTTAAGCCCTTCTCTGAATGACAAGCCTGGCAAATTGGTGCATTGCCCATATCAGTTCTTCTGCTCCCTCCGAGCAGAGGGATGGCCCTCGCACCGCAGTGGGTGCCCAGCGCTCCCGCAGGACAAGTGACCGACCGGCCGGGAGGAGGGTCCCGCCTGCGCTCCACTCCCCGGCCACTCGTCCCGGGCTCCCTTCCCCAAGCCGTCCCACGTCCCAGAGAACCCGAAACCCCAGCAACTGCGGGCAGCGCTCGGTGACCATTTCCAATTCAGGCGCTGCCTGGCTATTTTTACACCTACCAGGCCAGCTATGCATGTCAATGGCGTGGGGTGGGCCGGGGGACGGCTCTCCAGCACGGAGCCGGCCGGCCCAGCTTGCAAAGTTAAAGTCCCACTGGGTGGAATGCCCTACACACGGGTTATTGAGTTACCCGGTTGCGTGCCTTTCAATGTTTTGATTTTTTCCCTACCCTGCTCGATCTCACAGTGCTTACATAAAGCATGGAATTTCAGAATGTTGCTAATGCCTTCTGAGTTTCTAACTCAAAAATATGATTTCTTCAAGTCTATTATTCAACATCTACTTGGTATTTACAAACCAAGACAAAGTGGATGAGCACAGATTTCATAACCATTTAATTCCAGTGATTCACACAGTATTTCATGTTTATGTAGCCAATAACTGTGATGAGCTTGCTTTGGATTGATATGTCCCGCGGGTATGATTTCAGATGAGCTCAAATGCATCCAAAAAGGACAATATCTGATGCTAGATCACTTTTGCTCTTGTTTATGTCATGTTTGATCTTGTTTGGGATTTTTATTGTCCATTTGGTTTAGGGTTGGTGTTAATATTTTAGCTAGAATAGTTATGATTAAAAATGAGCCCAAAACAAACAAACAAACAAACAAACAAAAAAAAAAGATGAAGGAAAATAAGACCAATCCCACCAAAACTGAGAGTAAGAACATTCCCTCTAGGCTGGAGTTGCTTACCATGATTGCACCCATTAGGATAAAAACAATATTCAGGATTGCATGTTGGAATCTATCCGTTATCCAGAAGAGGCTCAGTGCAGAATTAAAAAACACCAAAACTAAATCAAACCACACCACCAAAACCCAAACAAAACAAAAAGGAAAAGGTAGTTGAGAATTAATTGGCAGTTTTCAAACGCTTCAGGACCAGCTGGGGGTAGCAGAGGCAGTGGGGACAAAGTGTCTGTAGATACCGAAGTCCTGAGGAATATACCACCATGCACATTCAACCCCAGTGGAGTGGGGTGTATATCTGAAGATTTAAGCCCCAAATTCCTCAGAAGTAGAGAGATCCTCAAAGAATTGCAACAACCAACCAACTTTTTTTTTCTCTTTGGGGTTTCAATCCATTGCCAGTATGGCAGCACACATCAGCAGGCAGCTGTCCATGGCAGCCTATTGATTCCCACCCAGTTCCCCTTCATAGCAGCACCGGTTATGATCCAAGAGACAGAGCTCCCCCCAGCCTCCCGTTAAGGATTATCGATGGGCACGAGGTTCTCTCTTGTCTTAACTACGCTGAGGAGATTTTAAGGGGCTCTGCAATTTTTCCTTGCTGATGAATGCTCCAGGATGGATCACTCAGCACCTCAGGCACTGTGATGTGTAACAAGCATGGATGCATGCTGGATAGACACATGAACATAACAGTTAAATTAATGGTTGCTTCTGCCTTTTTGACATTTTTGCCAGCAATTGGCAAATGTTTCACAATGTTTGTGCAAGGCTCACTTGCCCATAATTACCCGACACCAATTTCCTTCAGCTCTTCCAAAGCATTACCCCTGTGACAGTAGTATGGTGTGTACACACCGCCACAACTTCCTAGTTTAGTTATCGAAATAAAAGGATGCAAGAAGGAATCCCACCAAATGCTTGACTTGACCAAAGTTCATCTAACCAAGGTTCCAAGAGAAACTGGAACTACAAATCCGTGGATAGAGCAATCTATCTAATATGCAATTAACTTACTGGAAAACACAAGGCACCACTCAAGGGAAAGGGTGCCCAAACTCGCGTAACAGGCATTCCTGGGAAATGCTGCTGGTGGAAAGCAACAATCTGCGTAGCCATGAGAGGGAGAGCAATGGAGAAGCTTTCTGCCAGAGCCTTTCAACAATATTACTGTTGTTTGTCCAAATGGCCCCAAGTCTTTAGGGCAAATTACTCAGAAAGCAAAAACGTTCGTGTCCTGCCAGACTCAGGGCATCGTATTCTAACAAAGTACATGTTTCATGATGGAGGGTCAAAGCCTTTTTGGAGGAACACGTTGCTCTCTCTCTGCATTCCCATGCTCTTTGCTGTCTTGTTAGGGCTGCAAATCCACCCCAGCAGGCAGCAGTGAAGAAACCAAACCCAGAGGCGCAGTTTGCAGGCACAGAGCTCATGCCAGAGCACCTCAGTCCTCCTCAGCATCCCAAGAGACCTTTTCACAACACTAACTCCAAACCTCAATTACTCCCTTACCTAGGAAACCTTCAGAAATGTTCAAAGTGCCTGTAAGAAGGAGAGCAGAGTATCCCATGGCACTGATGCTAAGGCAGAGTCCCTCTTATCCCCCCAAATGGGGGAAACATTGCAGCACTTATGATTATCAGCCTTAGGGCAACACAAACCAATAAAGCCCTCAGCAAACTTTTGAGAATTGCATCTTTCCCAAAGATTCTCATAGTGAGAGTTGCCATGGCTAGATACTCTCGGTGTGTTACTACTGGTCATCAAAAAAAGCAGTGTGATACAAACCCACTGGTTTGCAGTGACTTGCAAAATCCCAGCCAAGACCCCAAAGACCAACAAGTGAGAAGCAGAAATCCAACCCATAAGCTCATCTCCAGAGGGAGACTTCATTTGATGGAATACCACTCCACAGTCCAGGAATGGCAAAGCTTGAGTATTGTAAGATGAAACAGGACAATCACACACACACAGGTAGGCAGCAACAGAAGCAAAACTGCTCTGCTGCCAGGAAAAATGCTTCCTTATCCTTTTTTTGCCATTAATATTAAAGCTTAGTTTGTCAGTACATGTTTCAATCAGCGTAACCAAAATGACAATTCAGGAGGCACTGTAATAGCATTTAGTGCTGCAAAAAACAAAAGGGAAAAACAAAGACAGAGAGACTTCCAAGAATCAAGACAAATAACAATTGTTAGCAACATAAATCCCCACTTTTATTATTGTTAAATCCATCCCCAAGGAGCCATTTCCCATGACACTTTTATGGTTAAACATAATAATTACAAAAAAAAACAGAGAGAGAAAAGAGACTGCCCTGGGACCCATATACTACTAGGAGATCTCCTGAACTTTGAATGATTCCTAAATGCAAGTTCTTTCACTCTTGGGGATTCTTCTATTGAAAGGTCAAGTACAACATGGCTCACTTGCTTCTAGCAATTATTTTGGGTCAGATCTTGAGCTCATGTAGATTATAAACTCTGATGAGTCATGACTTTATATCATTTATATCCCCCTTTATGCTATACAATAATGACACTGATGAGATCACTATTTCCCAAAAATTCAGCCTTTTTTTCCTCTGGTCACAGAGACCACAATAAGCAATTCCCAAAGCCTAAGCAGCCTTTACAAAGGGGCCATTGTCTGCTCCAGAGGACCAAGCAAAAAATCCTCTTCAGTTTAAATATTTTGAGTCCTATCAATTGCAAAAATCTATTTTGAGCCATTTTGAAGAGGACTTTCTCTGCTTTTGAAGGTGAATCATTTGACACATTAAGCCTAATGATCCTTTCTGGACAGCTCTTAATCCAAGTGGCACCATATATATTTTAGCCACTATGAAAAAAAGGAAAGAGATAACCTGAGGTTTAATCACTGCAGCTACAGATCCTGCTGGCACTGGATCCTACAGATCCTGAAAAAATTGTTTTGTGGATAGGAAAGTATAAAATATATACAAAAAGGCACCTGAGCCTCCAACATTCCACAGATAAAATACATCCTTACTTTGCAGATACAGGAGCTTTGGGATGACAGGTGTGGCACAAAAAGGTAAAAACAACCCCAGATTTCATAGAGATGCCCTCATGGGCACAGCAGCTTATGTATCACCTATTTTTCTCATAAAAATTGCAGTTGATATTTCTTTTCTCTCTCAGCCTTGGTTCCACCTAATGGGCAATGAAAGGCACATGTTAACACGAAGCACTGAGTAACACAAGGGAAATCTTACAGGGATTGTTGACTCACCACAAAACTAAAAATCAGTGCAAGGAGAAATATTCAATAATGCCCTGAGGGTAAAGGGCTAAGATGCAATTCTGACCCACCCATGCCAACACAGCTACAAAGTAAATTTTCACTTCTCATGCCCAAAATAGCTTTTTTTTTCATTTCACCAGAACTAAGGCATTTTTTGAGAACTTCATGTTTTTATACCCTCCTGTGGCACTAAGCACTAATTGGTGCCTATTTTTATCAGTCTAAATCTAAACCAAATCTCTGGCACTTTATTAGCTCTGATTTTTCTTCCTTAACACAGACAGGATACTAATTCTGCCTTAAACCACCTTGTAGGATATTGTGAAGCTATCACATTCTGAATTTGGAATATAAAGTAAGGCCTCAGTTCTCCAAGAAAATCATTCAATTTCCCCTTCTGAATACATCAGCAGGAGCTCACTGCTGATTCTGAAAATCCCAAGTCTCCTAAGCTCTTGTTGCTGAAATACAGAAGCTTCTGAAGTTCTCATTTATGTTGGGTTTCTTAGGAATTTGATACAATTTTCAAAACCAAATACTGCCTATTTTGATATTAATCAGTTTGTGGAGGGACTATGTATTTCATACATAACAAACAAAAGATAGTATGCCCCATACATATAGGAATACAATGTATAAAGTTTGCCACATGTCGCATCCTTTGCTTTACTGTAGTTTAACAGAATCAATTAATTCCATGAGGAATGAAAGATAACAATGTCAAATACATAATTTTTGCCTTTGCTAAAGACCATATTCTCAGGAATCCTCAAAGAATTGCTTTTGGTTAATACTGTGCCCCTGATTTTAGCTTTTGCTCTCCCGTTGTACTAACGGCTGCTATAAAGGTACATCATTGATGGTAAATGATACAAAGTGGTTCATCACAGGTTCTTAAGTGAAAACCCAGAGTTCATTTACTCAGTTTCTATTTTATTTTGCACCTTGTGCCTGTCTGTTATCTTGGGGCCCATTAAATGCATCTGTTAGAAACAAGAGTTACTATTAATCTGCATTAGAAAATCCTTATCTCTTGAATATTAAGCTATTTGTTTTATTGAATTGCTCTTGATGGTTAAACTAGAAACATAAAGAGAATATTACTGCCACGGAAAAGAAACAAAACCTAATGCCCACAGTTCCCACACCGACGTGAGTTAATGCACACTGATCTAGGTACAGATGCACAAACACTGAGTATACCTGTATCAAAGTTTAAAACAACCTGGCTGTGCCAAGTGCACCCACATTTAGCTGAACTACAGCCATAAAACGGCAATTTTTCTATTCTGCAATATTAGAGCTGTGTTTTATGCGCTCAGCTAATCGCACCAACAGCTACTTGGAAAAACAAAACAGAATCCAGCATTACGGACTCCAAGTCTCTGCCTTTAACAAGGCTCTGGTGCGGATGAACACACATCCACTTAGGAGCAAGCTCCAAAGGGTTTATCTTCCCAATTTCTGAACAAAGAGTGAGTCATGAAAGGAAAAATTATGCACTCTATTCATCGTATGTCAACAAACAATACTTAAAAGCTCGGGTTTGTATCACTCCTGTCTTATATTTTGCCTTTCCGCACTCTGACGGAGTTGCAGTAGATGATAAATAAAAGATGACAATCTTCCAAAAGCAATTCCCTATGATCAAAAGGGTTCTAACACAGTACAATCAAGAATTTTTGTTTCTGTAAGCAAGCAATTTGTGCCTTATAGTTACATAAATCACCCAAATGAGGGCCAGAATAGCGTGAAAAACAAGTAAGTCTGCTGAGTAAGTGACTAAACTTCATTATCGTAGCCATACACGCAGTTCTAAATAGACAATTTGAGATCTTGTGATTGAAAACACACCTTTACATCATTCATCACCTACTTAAGGCCTGCCACCCAGGAAAAAACCAAATCACCTCCATAAAGTTGATAGAAACACCAAAGGACATAGTGAAGAGCACATCATCTGTAACCAAGTCTGCATCAAATTCTGCTGTAATTCTGAATAATGTATAAATTGGGAATTGTGAGATTATGACCAACTGACAAAGCAAGTGCTTGGGCACTGTAGTCTCTCAGGATTGTCAAAATCAGCAGCGCCTATAAATTAAAGAAAGCCAAGAAGGCACAATGACAAAACCTAGCAGTTTATTTCCAGAGAAATCCTAAGAATGCTTTAAAACTTTCTTCAGCTGCCATTCCTAACTCATGATACTGTGAGATGCACATTAATGGTGCACATCCTGTGGCTGTTAAACATGAGGCAAAATAACCAAGGTTTTAAGAACAACTTCACATTCTTATGAGAAATAAACACATAAGAACGAGATAATCAAATAAACATCATTTTTGTAGCTATGGCATTAGAAAATTCAGGGAAGCATGGGACAGGACAACACCTTTCACAAAAAAACCCCCACAAACTTCTGAACTCAAAGAGGAGGAGCTTCACAGGTTCTCTGCAGTCCTCAGTAGCACCCAGCACATGAGATTCACACAAGAACTGCCCTCACAGAGCAACACAACCCCAAATTTAAACTGTACTGCAAACAGGAGTTAACCCCTTCTCTGTCTGATATCTCTGAAGATACTGATAACTAATGAACAATACACATCTGGCTTGCCATAAGCTATGGAAAGTAACATGCAGCATGAACAGATCCACAGAAAAACCTGGTTTCTCTCAAAACCCAATAACGGAATTTTAAGAAAAGCATAATTACAATAGAACCAAAGGTAGGTGCTAGTAAGGTCCATTAAAGGACCTCAATTAAAACAGACGAACCAGCAAAAAACCTAAACATATATAAACCCGCAGATTTACTGCCAGCAAGAAACAGAAAAATTTACTAAATAATCTTGCACAAAGCCTGTGGTTTTCTTTCAAATTTTTTTGTGGCAAGAAAAGGGCTATAGCATTTATTTGTAATTTTATGTTACATTATAACTGTAATATTTGATCATTACCAAATCAACTATGTTACTGAATTCTCCTATATACCCTACAGTGTCCCAAGAACTGAGGGAACCCTTGGCCATGACCACTCCCCCACCCACCTTTAGCAAAGTCCCAAGACTCCAAACATGGACAGAGCCCAGGCAGGCGGGAGAACTCAAATCAAGCAACAGGAACTACATCCCTCACGACATCCAGCCCTCTTCCCAGTTGGGAGCACCTCTTCCCATCTGCATTGCTTCTTGCCAGCCCCGTTCTGTCACTGTTACAGCTCATTTATTTGGCTTTCATGGCCCAACACCAAAATTTGGCCCCAAGGCAGTGTCAAGATGGAAAACAGGTCACAACCTCCACAAACCGCTCCCTTCTCCGACACCTTCTCTCAGTACTGGATTTCCATCTTTCCTCTCTGACACCATCTTCCCAACACCAACTGGGACAGAAATATGTAAAATTTCAATTACATGGAATGGAAAACTCATATATTTCCAATTAGGTAATAAGCAAGGTCAGAAATAGATTCCAATTTATCCAGACCTGCCTCCTGTTACCCTTCCTTTCAGAGAGTAGCACTTCCTCCTACAACCAGCCTGAGCTGGGAAGTCCCATGGACTTCTTTATTTAAGTGCTTATCAACAGAAGAAAATTTGCTAAACTGCTCCTTAGTCTGCACTACAATAAATAAATAATTTTTAAAATAGGGAAGAGGAACCAAGATTCCCATCTCATTGGAAGCAACTCCCTATTTTGTGGAATACAGCACTAAACTTATTCTTTCCTACGAGATTTGTACCAGATGATCTTTCAGAACAGAAGTGAAGTATGTACTGTATTTGAGATACAAATGCCTATAAAGCAGTCATACGATAGTGCAATTCAACACTGATAAAGTGAAAGAGTACATGTAAATATTTCAGCCTGAGGTCACGAAGGCAATCACTGACAAAGCCCCACATCTCAGGCCTTCATCAGGTTAACTACAACTCCCACTTGAATTTGCAGTTTACACTCAGAATGACTAAAAATAATGGGGGAAAAAAAAGCAATTTTGTAAGCTAAACAATGGCCAAACCCCAAAAATAAGCAGAAGCACATCTATCATGCAATGATACCCTAAAACAAAGGAATTTTGTGTAATAAAATACATGAAGAGGCTACCATTTCCCAGGCCAAATGAATATTAAGTGAAAGACCTCAGATCCTTTGTGAGAGTTCCAGAAGTCCTGCTGCATTCACAGTGACAAATGAAATCCTTTATTACTGCAGAGATGACTCATTTATGGGGAGATATCAACACCACAGGGGAAGCAGCTGTCTGATTAAATGAATATTTGTCTATTCTTATCCATTCTCTATGAGCCTGCTCCAGCACCCACTGAAGTGAGCCTCATCTTTGCCTCTGGATCACAGTAGGATCAGTTTATCCCTGGCCAGGAGGTCCTCTCTCACTCACTGCTGCAACTCTCTGCGGCACTAAAGGACTGTCAAGGACGAAAATCAAAGAAAATAAACCCCGTGGCAGTTCTGTCAGCCAGATTCTCTACAACCCACAGCCTCATTGATCAGCCACAGAATCACGGAATCATTCAGGATGGGAAAGATCCAACTGTTCCCCCAGCACTGCCGAGCCACCGCTAACCCGTGTTCCCAAGTGACACATCCACACATCTTTCAAATCCCTCCAGGGATGGTGACTCCACCACTGTCCTGGGCAGTCTGTTCCAACGCCTGACAACTCCTACATGGCAAAACTTCAACTCTTTCTTGCTTAATGAGTAACCACCACCTGATGCTGCATTGTCTTTGCACAGCAGAAAAGCACTTATTTTTAATTTTTTAACACTTTCACAAATATCCAAGATAAAGACACTGATGCCCTGAAGCAGCACTTGGGAAGACTTTTGTTCATTCTCTGATCCTGTTTTTCACTGACAACAGGGGTCTTCTCCCACCCCCACAAACTCTGAGGGGAATAAAGTTCCACCAAGCTTCTGTATTAATAATCTCAAGGTATTACTCTTAGTTCCATATATTAAGAAGTAATGGAAGACTATAAGCTAAAATAGGCAGCAAAACATAGTGCAAATAGTCCTTTCTGAACTGAAAGGATCACTGATTGGAACAATCTCAGCTGCTGCAAATCACTGTTAAAAGTAAAACCAGAGAAGAATATTTAGAATTTATGCTCAGATGGGCTAGAAGTGCACTAGCTCCTTTACAAGGAAGCATCCTTGTTCTGCAAAAGGCGTATGGGCACCTCAAGTTCCAGGTGTTAGGAAAAACCACCTTCATTTTACCCCTCTGCTTTTGCAAATGTCTCTCCAATTATATTTATGATTTTCCAGCACTTTCTGTTTCTGTGTTTATTTTAATCATTATTTTTAGATGGGTATTAAATTTATAAATAGTGTCAGAACACCAAGGCTCTCTTCGTGCCAGCAACGAAGTGATTTGAACAGGACGGGTCACAGAACATACGACTTACGTAAAGAACATGTCGGACCTCAAGGTACATTTGCATGACATTATTTTCCACCATAAATAATCTCTCCTTCAATCACAGAGCTATATTACGCAAAGTGCACGCATGTTTAGAAATTACATTGGAAAATATAAATCACTAAGATGCTTATATAATAGGAGGTGAATTATCTCCTGGTTGAAATCATCTGGAAAAAATCTAAATCTCTTGAAATCATTGGCAAATCTTTCAGCAATTTCAATGAGTTAAGATTATCATATATACTGTTATAAAACCAGTTGTTCCTTTATATCCTGTAATTACAGTTCCCTATCTCTAAATTATCCTTGTCCATGTCAAACATCTCTCCCAGAAGAAGGCTGGTTCCTCTCAAGCCTTCTGCTTTTGTATCATTAAGTTTGCATACCAAAGTTGGTTAAAAAAGGATAAAATACTCCTTCCTGTATTTCACACTTCTGGGCCAATGATCATTACTACAACTATGCAGAGACTACAACATAATGAAGGTTTATTGCCCAAAATAATGGAATGTATGCTGCTAAAAATCCAGCCAGATGATGTACAAAATGGCTAAACTGCAATAAAGAGAAAACTGGTGTTAATTAACCTTTTCAACCACCTGCATATTCATCAGCTGTAGCAGGACCTTGGTTCCTCCTAAGCTGCCCTCAGAGAATTTCCTTGGTTCCTCTGTTTTAATGAATTTCCAAGCACACTGCTAAGGGCACACACACCAAGGCTGGTGTCAGAGCTCTGTTCCACAGCTGCAGGGACAAATCCTCCATGGAACTGGGAGGGACACAGGAGCCCCGTGTTGGCTGTGCTGGCACCTCACGTCTGCAAAGGACCGTATCCCATGGGCACTCCTGCCAGCACTGCATTCCCATCAGCAGTGCCACACCGCAGGCACGGGGAGCATCACCAAATGCTAAACCAAACAGGTTAAGTGCTAGGCTTCCTTCGAAATCCGGGGAAGACAGCCAAGCACGTACTTCCTTAAGCTTGGGAGAACTCGTGCTGCAATGCAGAGCTGGCTCTAGGCACAGCTATTAATTATTTCTGATTTCACTTGTTTGGGAAACCTTTTCCAGGGCCTCATCATTCACCAGGCTAATACCCTGCACCATTTGAGGGTGCACACAGCTCTATTAAAGTACCTACTGCTAATACCTGCATCGCAGGAAAGGAGAGGTTAGTAAATAAATTATTACCAAAGGAATGGCCGAGTGGTTTGTCTACCCTTCAGACAACACTGCAGGCTTTGTGCTGTCCTCGTCATAATCAAGAAAAGAGAAGAAAATACAACTTGGGGGATTTTTCATTATCCTAAAAATACCCCTGATGCAGTGGCCAGTGGCTGCAGCTGCCATTTGCCAAGCACAGTCAAGCTGCACAGCGCAGATGCCGTGGCTGTGGGGGCAGTGGGGGATGGCTGGATTCTCCCAAGAAAACACAGCAGCAGCATGGAGAATATAGCACAGATCTCATCTAGTTGCTATGCAGTCTCTGTGCATTTCCTCAGGAAAATGTTGCTGCGATACAGCAGTTGCAATGACCAGTCAAAATAACTTTTTTTTTAAATCTGTATCACTTTCTGTCTCCAGCAAATGTCATTTTGCAAAACGAATCCATGCTCATAAAAGCCATCCCGCTCTGCACACACAGCTTGCCATGGCAGTTTAAGGCTCACATCAGCATTTTAGATTTTACTCAACCCATCCTGCTAAATCATGTCACCTTAAACACTTTCAAAAGGTGTCTATTCATAATCTTTTCCATGAGCAAGATAAAGAAAAATAGGCATCATGTGGAAAATGACTGATTTTTCTTTTGCTGTTACATTAAGTTTTGAGGTTTTAATTTATTTGATGCAAGAATGTTATTTCGATAACAAGGGGCAACAGCTTCACACTAACAGAGGGCAGGGCCAGATAGAGTATCAGGGAGAAATTGTTCCCTGTGAGGGTGCTGAGGCCCTGGCACAGGTTGCCCAGAGAAGCTGTGGCTGCCGCATCCCTGGAAGTGCTCAAGGCCAAGTTGGATGGGGCTCTGAGCAACTTGGGATAGTAGAAGGTGTCCCTGCCCGTGGCAGGGGGTGGAATGAGATGAGCTTTAAGTACCCTTCCAACCCAAACCTTCTGTGATTCCATGACTCCCAATAGTAACTGAACAGAGCTAATAGTAAATCCTTGGAGACCCTGTGGAGAGGCTAAAACAGAGATAACTTGCCCTGTTACCTGACTTAACTAAGTGGAACTGAGTCTCCCTGGCCTAGAAATGTGGATGGCAGCAGTGATTCCTTTCCCTCAGGCAGCTCTGATGCCCAGCACCATGTTCATCAGCAAAAATAGAAAAGACTTGCTGAGGTTAACTATTCTCCATTCGCACATGGAGGCCTTTTGGGAAATCTTAGGTACTGCCTCCTCTGGCTCCAGCAGTGAGACTAGTATCAACACAACGCATGTGATTTCTTTCCTCCCTGCTGCACTGGTGCCTTTAAAAAGAAATTAAGCAGAGGAACAAGAAGGCTCAAGTGGGTCCAGGCCGTCCCCAGCAAATCATGGCCTGAGCAGCGAGGCACGCAGTGGCTTTTGTCTGCCCGAGTCTCCTGTTGCACTGTCAGCCTCACTGGTTTTGAGCAGTGACATGTCTCTGTTGGACATCCTGGCATAGCACAAGCCAGAAAGAGTAAATAATTAAAAATAAGCTTAAATTATTCAACCTAAAACAGCTTAGAGAGGCTTGTAATTATGGTTCTATCGGCTGAAATAATTTTCTACCAGCTCAGGGAAATAAGAGCTACACTCATTTTGGGAGAACATCACTTGTCAATGCTGCCTTATTTTACATACAGGAATAAAGAGAAGGCAGATCTAAATTATCAGGCCAAAAGAAATCCACATCCTTCCTCGAGTCACATACAAGAACAGCATCACATGAACATTTGTTAAATATGAAACACTGCGAGTTTTTCCTGACCCAGACAATCAGACTCACTGGGCTGTTTCAGAGCACAAGCAAACAGGGTAACTTTTTACATCTTGTGTTACTTCCCTCCCCTTTCTCCTTCTGTTCATTCTTATCCTATCTTCATCAGAAAGGGATTCTGCTGAGGACAAAAAGCTGACCTTAAACAGAAATGTGTACTCTGAAACCTACTGAGGCTCTCTTCCCTAAAATGTCTCTTTTCCAAAGCCCTAAGGAGCTAATGAACCTGCTAGATTTTGGGGAGGTTAACATGCTAAATCCTTCATTAGCATCAACAAATAGAAGGTAATTACAGACTTTTTCTTAATTGCAGCCTTTGTTTTCAGTCACTTGTAGAAGGGCAGCTAGCATTTAATCCGTAGCGATCCATACGTAGAAAGTCTTAGCATAGGAATGAATGTTAACATAGTTTTGAAGCAAACTCTGAAAAGCTATAAGCAAAACACTACATCTATTTACAATATATGGAACTTCCATAAATAATTACCAAGAGAAAACCCTTGAACAGCACCAACTCTGTGAACCACCTGAAATTCACTTAATTACATTTGTCAGATTTCAGTAATTCATATTATATGCTCCAATACTATATATAACTGTGTAACAGTGGGGAATACCTGCTCCTACCTGGACAACCCCATGGACTGAACAGGAAAAAAAATATTGATTTTAGCTGTCTGGGCTAAAAGGACAGGTTGCTAACAGGCACATTCATCAAGATGTAGTTATGTATGGAAGAGCTCATCAGACACTCAAACAAAACTACCAGCACCATGAGTGCACAAAAGGAGCTGCCTGGGATTGAAGCAGAGAACAGGAATTATTTTTTACAAAACTTGAAGTAGCACCTACATTCTCAAAAAGTAACCCAGAAGATGTTTTTTAAGCAGAGTCAAGTCAATAAAGTATGACAATCCAGCTGCAGTATTTTGCACCATCTCAGGGAATGAGGTGGTGCCTGAATGGCAACACTGCTGCTACCCTGCTCAGGGCCATACTCGCTGTTCCCACCCTCTGGATGCACTATAGATTGGCAAATACATCCACCAGGGCACGGCTCCAGCTTTCACCATTAAACTATCAACTCGGCGCTCATATGCCACTCTCACTTCAGGTGCCAAACTTTCCCCAGGAGTTCAGTGGAAAAGCCTGAGGGACTAAATTACAGAAGCCAGATTTCAAAAAGCTTGACACTTCACAGTTTAACATCTGACATCCTCATTAAACATTTTTTTTTAATTCCTTAACACAAAGCTACCCAAACATCACATAATTCTTCCAGTGGTGCAGGAAAAGTCATGAATTTAAAGGACACAAAACCACCCCCAAAGCCAGAAAAGTTTATTAGGGATGATTTCCTACAATGTGCAAATGCTCTCTCAATTTTTTTTTTTTAATCATTCCTGCTAAGTTAAATTTGCAGAGACAGGATAGGTGGACAGTCACCATAGGCAGGTGCTGACATTTCTCCTCTCTCTAGGCTGCTCTTTTAAAAGCTCAGTAGAAGTTCTTTTTACTGATTAAGACGAAGTGAGAGATGGAAACGTGGGCATTTCGGACACTTGCATAATTTTATGGAAACAATCACATAATGAGTTAATCCAGCCATAAAATCCAAAGTGTCTGCCATGACATTGGATTGCACCCAGCAAGCTTTACAATGCAAAGGGATTTAGCATTCCAGGAACATATTTTCCTCCTCCTGTGTCAGTGTCTCACACAATAGAGCCAACAGGCCCTGTTAATCTTTTCTCCAGTATTCCAGATATGGATTAATTCCACTTAAAACTTGTGAAAAGGCGTAGTCACCCACAAAACCAGAACCACACGGAGATAAATGATCTGTGTTTTGAAATACTGTCTACGTATGATTTATTAAGAGCAAATTAATCTTGTATTTCAAAACTATCAAGGAAATTAACTTAAATATCACACACAAATCAAGAAATGATTAGACAACAATATAAAGGTGAGCAAATTTAAGCTTGAAAACTGCTCCTTTCCCATCAGAAGCAAGGGAATTGGAGATCATCAATCTGGCTTCATTTCAGAACACTGCGTATTTGTGCCCATGCACATCACACCCCTCAAACAGGACCTGGAGAAAATGAAGCAGCAAGTCCCAGTCTATTCTGAAGTGCAACGTCATCTAAAGAAGCTCCATTTCACAAGGAAGCAAACTAGCGAGGCATTATTTTCGTGCCCAGAAATAGCTCCATAAGGAAAACATAGGCTTCAGATAGAGAAGGAAAATGCTCAAAGGGCATCAGGAATAGGCACCTCCTACGCAAACACTCCATTACAAAACACCAAAAAGTTTTTTTCATGGCTGAAGAGGCATTTGAAACATCTAGAAGTTCTAGTGAATCACAGAGACATTTGCCAAGGCAATGAACACAGCACCGAACACACAAGACATATTCAGCGCCAAGGAAGGAACGGTAGGTTAAAGCTGCAGTGAACCTTGAAAGCTTCAGTATACAGAGGTCAAGCAGTGAGAGACTCTTTTCCTCCCTTATCCTGATACAAACTCCACAGGGATCCTGCAGCAGGTTCACTCCAGGTGAGATAGTCATTGGCATCCATGAACCAACACAGAGTGACCAAGAGCAAAGAACTGGATCTCTGTGTGACTTCCTCCTCCTCAGGATGCCTTTTTCTAGCACACCCAAGCACTCCTCAGCTCCTCCATGTCCTCCTTCCTCACTGAACTCTGGCCCTTTCCAAAGGGATGGACTCTGGGGCTGCCAGCCTCACTGCAGAGCCAAAGTATGCAATGAAGAACACCCACCCTCCCTGCCAAAGATGTGCTTGAAATTCAAATGGGCCTGGATCTAAGACAAATCTGACAACATTTTCTATAACATGAGAAATCTTAAATTTTTTTCTTTTGTGAAAAAGGAAATGGTAATGTGAAACAAGGTCTGCTGTTGAGGTAAAAGAAAGCAAACTCATTCCCCGTCTCCTGCAGCTCCATAATGGACGCCACTTACTGCACGTTGACTCTTCCCCACACACGCTGGAATTCTGCTGACAGCAGAATCCCTCCATCCTTGTCTTTCTGCAGATATTGTCCAGCAGTAGTTCTGTGTGATCTTCAGCAGTGCTTAGGGTGTCAAGGGAAGGACAAAATTCACCTGATGTTATTGGTTCTCAATCTCTTTTGGCAAACAGTGATGAACATTCCAGATGCTGTGGAACATTTTATGCTAAGAATGCTGAACTCATGAATCTGGCCTTTAAAAAGGTATAATTTTTTTTAAAACCTTTTTAAAATACTAAATGCTAAATAAATACCCAACTACTGCTAGTAGAGTCCAGATGTCAAACTCTGTCCTCATGACTGATGGCAAAATGGTAACAGCCATCAGCTTACCACATCTGTAACATTCAAAAATCAGTTTTATTTGGCAGCAGAATCCATTTTTATAACAGTTTTTTTTGTTTGGGATTTTATTTCATGTGGGTTTTCGAAAATCTTTTCAACACTTGTCACATGCAGAGTCAGGAAGCTGTGTCTGCTTTGAGAAGTACTTTAGACAGGGAGAAGCAAGTGTGTGTTACATAGAGCCAGGGGCTAGGCAGCTGGATTCCCGGGCTGTAATTCCAGCTTTGCTGCTGACTCAGTGAGTGACCATCACACAATCACCCCGGTTCCCTCGCCTCACTCTGCAAAGGGTGAGCCACAGGCAGCTCTCTCCAAAGACATTGAGAGGCAAGTGGAGCCGGGCCTTACGTATCATGAATTTAGGTAAAATGGAATTAGTCATGCCTAAATTTCAATAAAATCTATGTACTTGAAGCTGCTCACCTCCTGTGTTAGTACCTGGCTTTTAATGCTCTTGATACATTGGGGTATCCACACAACTATTCAGAAGGTTGGGGAGCGGTTTACATACACGTGTTTGCTCCAGTACTCTTTTTTCCACATTGCAAGAAAAGGTTACACCTGCATAAAAGGGAAAATTTCCAATTTGGATGCAAGTTGAGCAGACCTGCCTCTTGTCAACTGGTTTTTAAAATCAACAGGGTCAATCTCAAAAAGAATGCAGGAGAAGGTCTTCAGCCTGCAAACTCCTTTTCCCAGTTTTTGAGCGTGGAATAATTCTGTTCATCTTTAAAGAACCACTAAGGATGGCCAAGAGATGATGCAAGCAGCTCGCTGCTGCTGGGCCTGCTCGCAGCTCTGCTGCCGGCCAGGGGGCTGTTAGGGCCCGGGGCTACGTCAAGCAGCAGCCGTGACGACATCTCAGAACATTCTGGTCCTACCCCAGCAGCACAGAGGCCGCAGCCACAGTTTGCGGTGCTGCTGCCCGGACGGGTGATGGTCACATGGCAAAACATTCCAGAGGCAGAGCCACCACGAGCCCACACCCTGCAGCATCCCTGGGAGCTTGGAGAAGGGTGGGATGGTACTAACAGATGCCCAGCACCCTGGTAGAGTGGAAGAGCTAAAGCCATGGCCCTTCATTTATCCTCTTTTGCATAATCAGGATGTTCCAGGGACACGGGAAAATTTCTATCACAAGGCCCAATGAGCACTTCATGCACTCAGTACGTACTGCTGGATGGCATGAATCCAAATGAGGGTTGGGAAAGACAGTCCACGACACCTGACATATTCCCCCTCTCTAATGATCCTTCCACAAACAAAATGAATCTCCATTGTAGGGAAAATCCACTCGCTGCAGTGTAAGACCTTTCAAACAAATCACAAAGCTGGAACCAAATTCCCCCTCTGCAGAAAGACTTTAAGTGCTGAGAGCAATCAAAAAAATATTCATTTGCATTTTGCCTCTCATGGACCTGCACACCTAATTTGTTCCAAGCCTCCATTTTCCAAGAAAGTCAAGAAAAACTGGGAGGGCCCCTACTAGGAGATAATCCCATTTCACAGTAAAACCATTTATTGCTCTTCAGGAATTAAAGTGACAGATACATAAATATCTCACAGATAAGGATCTCACTTAAATTGATGACCAAATAAAAATACTGTATGTACCATACAGTCTGTATTGGGGTTGTTCTGTGCATATGCTGGGGGTGCATACCCACATATCTGATCCGCTCTACACCCTGCATTCTGCACAGCACGAGCACGTACAGATACAGACATAAACAACTCATCCCTGTGCTGCTGTGTGTCTCCTGCAGCAGCAGCAGGATGGAAAAGCCCAGCCTGACCCACCCCCAACCATCTGACTGAAGGCAAGTTTAGGGTGCAGTCAGGCACTCGTTTATGTAACAGCAAGGTACAGCCGCAGTAGAAGGGAGCCAGGAGCAGGGGCTGAATATTAAAAAGGAGGAAACACACACGACACTGAAGCGTTCTCCATATTTTCTAAGCAAAGCCCACTGGTGGTCCCTGGATCTGAAAATCTGATTAGGAGCCTGCATCACCACACATGATTACTAACACGAATGCGGCCTGAGCCTGCCTGCTTGCAGTCAGGGATATGCAGCATGCTGGGAAAAGAGACAGCAGAAGGGGCAGTATTAATTCTACCCAGCTTTAATTGAAGTAGGCATTTGAATCAAACATGTTGAGGAAATAGGATTTGTGAAAATTGGGAAAAACAACACACACTGTAATGAAGTAACTGAGGTGGGTGCTGGGCAGATAGAAAAAAAAGCTCTTTCAGCAAGGACATCCACACATTAAGAACATTTTTTAAAAAGGCTGTTTTGCAGAGGATTCCACAATCAAAAATGTAATCACAAAAACTACCTTATGCTGCAGTGTCCCATTTAAGGGATTAGGAGAGTAATCACAATCTGCCCCAAGCAGCCCTGCCCAGCATCCAGGCACTGCATACATTAGAAATGTCATTCCTGGTTTTGATAAAGAGAATTTGGATGTGACTTAATGAACTCTGCAAAGCGAGCCTTTGAAAAGTAATGGAGATCACACCCAGAGGTCCCAAAGGCATCAAATGGCCTCGGTCATTTTATTTAGCCATGCAGTTCAGAATATAAAAACCCCTAAGACTGAATGCAAAACAAATTCAAAACTGCCCAGGTATGCCAAGGGAGCAGATGGCTTCTGAATTCTAGAGATCTGCCAAAAGGATCTGTAACTTCAAACATTACATGGCTGGATTCTAGGCTTTTCTTTTTACAGAGATCTGTGTTTACATGCAATGTAGCAGAAAGGAGGGGGAGAAAAAAAGATTGTGTCCCTTGATATTTTCCCTTCCAGAGAAATTTATAAAGATTGGATAAAAACATGGTGTCAGGGAATGAGTTAATGCATATCACAAGCTGGAGAACCCAGACATGGGAGGAAAGAAACGGCAGTGAGGAGGCATTAACACAGGCGCTCCCAATGTATCACAGTCCTAAAGCTAAGATTAACAGAACCTTCATTATAGTGTTTTCTCCACTATTTTATTTTTTGTGTCCTTGGAAACTATAGAGTGATCTGGCAAACAAGTCATCTCTATCGATTTTTATATTCTTCTTTATTTTTTTATCCCAACGCAATGAGAGTTGTCATTCCCTCTTTCTAACACAGAAGGAAAACAACAGTTAATCATAAATTAGGAGAAACCTCCCCAAAATCTGAACCACCTGAAGAGATATGCCTTAAGAGAACTAGAAATTGCCATCAGTAACAGAGGCAAACCCGACAGATTGCAGACTTGTGTGCCAGGCCCTACCTAGACAAATACACCTGCAGTGTGCAGTGTAAATACACTGAATCACGGCGGCGAGCCCAGAATCCCTTTAATGATGCCCAAAAACTGCAACACGGCTCAGCTGATGCTCCCAGCAACCCAAGGCAGGTCCTACACACAGCACTGCGCACTGCTGGGGAGGTGGGAAGTAGAACTAAAAATGGGAAACAGGGGGGAAATGCTGTTGTGAAGTAGAGAAATGCACCTTCACGCTGCAAAGCACAAGCACGGCCACCTCCCTCCCTGACAACTTCTCCAGATCAGCCCGAGGCTTGGAACACCTTGCTGGGAATGATGGCAGGTAGCTCCAGGCCTTTTGGGATGAAGGGAAAGCAGCAATACCAGCATGCCATCTTTATGGGCACGACTTCTGTGGCTGTGGGCTGCCATGGCTGGCAGCACTTGAATCTCACTGCAGATGGGTTAAAGTCCACAGCAGGGCTCAGAGGGGATGGGAAGGGATGCAAAAGGGAAACGTGACAGGAAAGGTTTGGAAAATGAAAGGGAGAGCCTTGCACATGGCAGCGAACACCTGCGAAGTGCTGCACAGAGGAAAGGCTGGGGGGAAGGGGAGAAGGGGAGAAGGGTTTCCCCCTCATACCTTGCGTTTCCGATCGGCCCTAGAGATTTTCCGCTGCCTTTTCCTTTCCTTCTCAAGGTTTCTCTCCCTCTCTTCGATTTCAGACTCTCGAACTTTTTTAATAGAAGCAGCTGCGTGAGCCATTTTGGCGTGGTAAACACCAGCTCCAAGGAAGCCGTTCCCACCACACGCGGATATCCAGGTGATTTATTTTTTCCGCAAGGGCACTGGCTGCGAGCCAGAAGTTCGCGGCGTAATCCCCTCTTCCTCCTCCGACACCCCAGGAAAGGTCACGGCTCTGCCCCAGCCCCTGCAGCACCCATAGCTCGGGAGCAGGAGAGCCGTGTCCACGCACGCAGCGTGCCGAAGTGCCCGCAGCCACACACACGAGCGGGGAGCAGCCGGAAAATACCTCCTAGCAGGCTGCAAGCCCTTCAGCTTGGCAGTGGCTGCAAGAGAAGGCGGGCTTCAGACTCGGCTGGGAAGGAGGAAAAAAAAAACCCAGGGAGGGGAAAAAAAAAGGAAAAGAAAAAATCGGCCTTTAAACACACATCACCAAATTGGGAAGGTCTTTTGGGATTTCTCCAGAGAGGCTGCGTCTTCTGGCTGTGAGGAGGGCTCCACTTCAGCGTCCCCAGCAAGTGGGGGAGGGGGCAGCTCCCGTCAGCTTCTCACATCGCCTTTACGCAGGGTGAGAAGAAAATGGTGCAGTCTGACTTACTGACTTGCTGCTGCTGCGACCGGCTGTGCCGGAGCCCGGCACACGCCTTCCTGCTCCTCTCCTCCTCACGATCTTCCCTCACTGCCGAGGCGGTCCATAGGAAGCCGGGAGGAAAATGTGCGGGGCTGGGAGAGGCCAGGCTCAGCCTGCTCACCTGCAAGCAGCAGGAGAGACGCCTGGAAAGGGCTGGCAATGCTCAAGTCCTCATTGTGCCTCTCTGCAGCCACGTGAGGCTGCACCAGGAGAGCTGCATTCAGCAGCGAACAGAACGCAGCGAGGAGGGACAGCACAGAACACGCAGCGTAATCTGGGCTCAGCCTGCCCCGCTCAGCTCAACCCCACCAAAGTAAAAATAATATCACCAAGGGTGCTGCTTGTTATTATTCAACCCCAAAAGCTGCTTTCAGCTTCCTAAGACAACTTCTGAAGGCCTGCCTTGAAGATGGACAGTGCTTATAGCCGTGGACCAACAGCGACCAAAAGAGACAGTGACAATATGTTGCTATTTAGTCCCCCCCCACTCCCCAAATATCATTTGGGTTTGGAACACTAATTACTAGCGTTAATATCAGAGACAGATGGGTCTGTCATCTCCTCATTGCTTATCCCCCTGCTAAACCAGCACATCAAAGTTCTACTCCCGCCCCTCCCTGGGTAACTCTTATCACTATTAGCATCAAGCTTTTATTCATCAAAACAGGACACGGGTAGATCAAAAGAGACTCTGCATTAGTTTCTAGCAAAGCAAAAACTGATCCCATTTCAGCTCCCTCCAACACCACTGCTCCACTCTCTTCAGGCAGGTGCTGAAGGAGAGGTAGGATGTGACTCCCCAGTGCAGCAGAGCTGTCTGCATCCCTGGCTTAGTCACCACCCCAGAGTCACAGGGACGTGGCAGCTCACCGACAGCAGCACTAAACCCCACCAAACCAAAGAAACAACTCCCTGAGCCAAGTTTCCCTCCGCAATATATTCCCTGACTTCAGGGAATTGTACTGAACGGTCCCTGGAGCCAAGCACCATGAATTTCTCTGTAACATAGCCCCACCATGTGAGTGACAGATGTCCTGAGAGCTCTTCATGTGACAGCAGCTCATAGATCAGCCCAAATTCCCCCCTCACGTAACTGTGGTACCCACAGAACTTGGCGGTCTCCTGTCTCCATGTGAACCAGGACCATTTACTGTCACCATGGAACTCATCCTTATTGATGACTTCTGTTGTTACTGTAAGGTTTCACCTGGAGAATGTCACGGATCAAATTTTCACAAAGGATTATATACAAAAATGAAGAAGCACTACAAAAGCATCTTTAAAACAGGGATCTATTTTGTGCTTGAGGCAGTGATCTGTGCATTCCACCAAAAACACATTTCCCTAGTGGAAGGAGGCATGGGAAGCAGCAGGGCAGGGAGTGCCAGCCAAGCTTTTTCTGGCTCCTCTGTTCATCCAGGCTGACTCTCTCCCAGTTGTTCCTATTTGTGAAAAAACAGGCTACACAAAGGTAACGGCTAAAACACAAGTGGCTGCAGCAACAGCCACCAGAATAGCGAGACAGGTGGAGGCAGCCATGGGAATAAAATAAAGAGGGAAACTGGAATCCTTTATAGGACTCTGGCATGCCTCGTCTTCTTAACATCGTATGAACCTCACATGTAGCATCACTTGTAAACCAGAAATTAACAGCTGGTAGCCTAGAACTGAACTTGCCTGATACCTTTCCAACCTTTTCATGGGATCTTAAACAAGAAATTTGAAAATAAGACCAAATCACAAGCCACCACAATTAAAAATCCCAGTCCTAGGATTTCCCTAAATCATGGTTCAAGGTCTCTAAGCCACTAAATGCTTAAATCCTGCTACATGGTGCACACAGTAGGGTTTGATACACAGAAGGGTTTACGGCAATCATGATTACTAAACCATTTGTCGTCTTTTGATGATTGATACATGCAGGGTCATCACCTCAATATCAAATAATTATTCTTTCAGAAAACTCGCTTAAAAGTTAACCAAGGACTTGATGTACTTTCTAACCCAGGCTACACAAGAGAAAAACATCAGACACTGGAACTGAACAAGTGAAGTTCAAGTTGGTGCCAAGTCAAATAAAATTACTTTTTAAGGGATTACTGGTATGTTATGTTCCACAAACATTTTCTCCCTAACCTCAAAGAGACATAAAAATATTTCATCATTGTGTGGCAAAAAGAAGTGACTTTCAATAGATTATTTTGGAAAGAACATATCTTGTCTGGAGAGAAGAACATAAAGTATGTATCAATATTTGACACAGCTCATGTCCCTGCAGGAAAGAAGTGCTCCGTTTTAAAACAGATTTTCCCAAAAAAAAACAGAAAAAGGCTTGTCATCGCATTGCCTATACAGATCTTAACAAAAAGAAATCCTTCTGCAGCCATCAGTCTGAAGATTACATTTTCAAGTAAAAATGGAGACTGAGCAATTTCCCCCTAAACATAGAAAACGTATTGTGGAGGTGTTACATCAGAAAAGCAGAATATCCAGCGATGCTGCCACAAACGGTGTGTGGGAGGGGAGTGGGAGAGTGGGCAGATGCACAATAACAGAAGAAGAACACAGCTCCAGAAAAAGGGTGGGTTTTCTCTGAAAAGCATGTGTCATCCTCAGCTCAGAATGTAGAAATACAGAACTCGTGAGATTCAACAAATTCCCATTTGGGGTAATAAAGCTTACAAGGCTTCAACCTGTACAGAGCCCTGTGTCATCTGTGAACAGACCCCAGGTGATGAACCTCATCGTGAGATCCAGAGGTGGGGATGCTTAACTGGGGTTCCAGCTCCTGTCTGCCTGTGCACAAACTGGCATAAAGCATCAGCTTCCTGACCTGATCTGCTGATTTCACAGTCTCCAGGTTATGTTCTCTGACCTGCCCCACCAGCTCAGACAATCGGCTCCGGCACTGCAGTGCTGCAATAACCACAGCTATGACCAGCACCAGGCTTCACCTGCCAGCTTTCAGGTGGACAGACTTGATTTGCTGAGCAAATCAGCACTTGCAGTCTATAAATCCTAGTGGGTGAAACCCAACAGTAATTGAGTACAAGAGGAGAGGATGTTAACAAGCGATTATCTTCCCTGAAGCATATCCACTAACAGGGGTCCAGCTCACAAAAATGAGCTTCTCTCCACATAAATCATGTGGGCAGTGCAAAAACAAAGTTAAAACCAAGCCTAGAAACCATGCCGAGGAAGTGTGACTCAAATCTGTTCCCAAAGGTACGAAAAAAAGGGAGGCATTGATGGAGTGGGGAAAGCCTTTCATGCTTCATAGCCAGAATGGAGACTGTTGTTTCCAGTTCTAAGCTCTAGTACATTCAGAAACTGCCTGGAAGTCAAAACCGGTTTCAAACAGCTAAAAATGGGAAAGGGCTGTCCTAGGCAATAGTTTGGCAAGGATGAAAATTGGACAACTCAACTTTTTGTCTACTGTCGTGGAAAACCCTTCTGGACAAAGCAGATTACAATTCCGTAGGGGAATTAGGCTCCCTCCAAAGCGATTCCCTGCCTAACTTGTACACGATAATCCACAGGTGCATCCACAAGATATTCTGCAAATCTGCAACAACCATTATCTCTGTCCCTACGACTTGCGCACTGATTTAAACTTCTGCTCCTTGCTGAGAGGCAGGACAAGTTAGGCCAGGCTTGGAGGTGTGCACACAGCCATGAGTGGCCTGGAAAGCAGAGAGCCCTGGCTCACTGAATTAGCTCACCTCCACCCACAAGCACGGATACTGACCTCCCCTCTGCTGCTATTCCAGCCACGCTAAATGGCAGAGGTGGGCAGCCTTCTCCATCTGCTCAGGAAGCTCTTCTCCAAGCACTTCCTCTTAAGGGATGCAGATGGAGGTGACGGAATTGTTTTGATAGGCACAAAAATACTTGGAATGGCAGGGCCGAATAACAATGTATTTAATTCAACTATTTAAGAGTATCCAGAGGGATTGTGTGTATCAGCATATCCAGCCATTTCAGTATCTACAGAACTATGTATTCCTAGAAAAGCAGCAAAATAATCCTTGCAGAAACTAAAAGCACAAAGCTAACTATGGAAGCATAGGTACAGTTATAAATAGCCTCCTGTCTCACTCACTGCTTCATCCACACCCTTACTTACTAATCACACACTAGGAATTCCACAGGTACGTAATTCTAAAGGTACAATAACTCTGGAAGTGAGTTAGCAATCACGTATCCATGCTGTATAGGTTTCATTTTATATTTCCCGAGAGAAAAGATATTAAGGTTAAAAGAAAAGCTCTACACTCTCTCATTCTTATTTTACTGAATATGCCAAGGCAATACGTTCCTCAAAGTTCCATGCTGAAAATTAGTGTCACTGAACTGGAACTGAGAAGATGATACATAAAACTATGTCCTGCCTTCTTCTGTACCTTAAGTAAATCTATTTTATTAATTGAAAAGCAAGCAATACCAAAAAAACTAAAGAAGGCAAGCTGAAGTACAGATGGACCTTAATCAGACCAGTCTTAACATCTTTCCCTTCTTTTCTGTTAGACCACCCGGATATAAATCACAGCACTGGCACTTTTAGTGGTCAGCACCAAGAACATACCACAGATGATACAGTAATATTTCAAATACCACACCCCCCCTTACACAGTGGGTTTCTGTCTTGAAGCTGTTCGGTTCAACACTGACAAACTTTAAATGCAATTAATAATTAACCCGGGGGAAAAAAAGAGACACTGCTTAGCTACCTTCATCTTGGGAGAGTTTCTGAAAACAGTAATCTGCTAATAAATAAATTTTTAAAAATATTTTTCCTATATTATGGATGAAGAAAATGAGATACGTTCCTATTAACATAAGAATTGTCACTGTGGCATGAGACCAAAGTCTTCTGGCTCCAACAGTGGTCAAAAATTGGGTATCTAACAAAGGGTAGAAAAGGACACACATGGATAATAATTTCAAGTACTCCAGCAGCTTCTGGTTGTTTCAGACTGCTGGGCATCTGTGCCAGCCATTTCCAGTTACGCAGTCATCCTCACCGGCTGTTTTCCATGAACTTGTGCAGCCTCTTTCTGAACCTTTCTGAATTTTCAGCATCCACAACATATGAAGGCCAAGTTCTACAGCTCAACTACGCACCCAAAGTACCACTGTCCCCGGTGAGTGCTTACAGACCAGCAAGGAGGCAAGATAACTGCCGTTATAGAGTCATGAAAATCTTTGCAGTCAGATTTTGCTGCTGCCCAAGCCATGCCATGGCAAAGAAAGGCGTCACACATACCAACAACTTCCTGACCACCAAGAAAAGTATGTAGAAAGGCCCTTCAGACAATGATGTCTCTGGTTTAAAGAAATACTACAATTATGAGGTAGAGGCATCCCAGCTGCATCCAAGTTGGCAATTCAAGAAGCATATTTGTTTCATCAGAATCCTAAATAAACTAGAGATGCATATTTCTCTCAAGAGTGCCCATCCTGTGGTTTTCCAATGACCGCTAAGTTGCATTAACTCCAAATATTGCTTCACTTGTATTTTTTTTTCATATTGGTTGAAAACATTGATGTCACATTCTATTTTAACTAAGTCAAATGGGGCCTCCTGCAATAGCTCACTAAGGGCAACAGCAGACATGTTATTGATTTCAATGGGTTTGGCAACAGGACCTTGATTATTTAATCCAACATCGCAGTGTGCCTTCTCATCTTCCTCCCTGCCCTACCTGCTTTCACCTTTGATTATTGTGCTTTGTTCTGATCTTGTGAGGGCAGAAGCTGCTGTTAACACAAAGAAGGATCCAAGGGACCATCCTGAAGGTGCTTCAGACCTGCCGGGTCTGATTCCCAAAGCGCACGCTGTGTTCCCCAGGCTCACTCCTCGCATGCCCTCATGCCCGCACTTAACATTGCTGGATCTGCTGCAAAGGGGCAGGGCCCCGCCTTCTGCAGGTGCAGCTTCCCAGCCTGGTGTCGGCTTCACTCACAACACCAGGAAGGTGACCCGCAGCCAAGAGCAGGGCATCTTGCTGGGGTCTGCATTCATCCTGCTGCTCCCCCACGACCACTTAGTGTCACAGACAAGTGCTCCAACAGCCTGAGGGAAGGCTCCTTCTCTAATCCTGCATCCTGAGATAGCACATATTTCAAGGTTAAGGGTAATTATCTGGGAAAACGTCACGAAAAGCAAGTTACACACTGAAAGATACCTGTATATATTTCACTCGTGTCCCTAATGGATCAATCCTACCACTTGTGATTTAAAAGTTCTATTACTTGTTTTCCCAAAAACAAGGGGAATATTGCCAATGACCAGCCTGAGGAGTGAAAAGGACGGCTCTTCACTCTAACCCCACTGACCTACCTGATGTAGTAGTTCATTCCATTCAGAAATTACCCTGTTACAATAACGTGGCTGGACTACAGTGCTGTATGTAGTATAAACAGTTTAACAGAAATATCGGTTGATCTGGAAACAGAATTCTGTTCTCTCAAAGCCAAGAGAGTGGTGTAAATAACAATAATTTTACTAATTATAATGATATGAAAAATAATTATGCCAGGGCAACAAGCGCTTGTAAGAGGAAAACTGACTTGTTTGCCACTGGAAGCCTTAAGCCAGTGTGACCCACATCTCATCCACTTTAAATCCTTTCAGCTGCAATCGTGCTGCTGCACATAATCAGCTCTGCTTAAGCATCCTTGCCGTTATATGTAGAAGTGTGCCTGCACTTCAGTGTTGGATTAGGTCACACGGGTGCATGTTTGAATGGGCTCTATCTACCTCGAATTCAAAGGTTACCTGCCCATAGTGATCAAAAAAAAGGCTTGACTGATTGCTACTTACACAATTATTACTTTATATGTATGCATATGGCTTTCCCACCCCTTTCTAACAAGACAAGACCTGTCTGATACTTGTTCATAAAAACAGAAGATAACGTTGCGCACTAAGGATTCTCAAAAGCTTTCAGACACTATTTTTAGTTACATCGCAAATTAACAACCGTAGTAAACACATCAACATATATAACTTTTTTCCTAAGCTAAATGTTTTTCACCTTTGCCTCACCACGGGATGAGGGTGAGATTCCTTTACTTTTGGAGTCTCTTCCCCCACCAAATAACTTCAGTGGTCCCCATGTGTGACCAAACCAATACAGACATAGCATTATTGCCTATGGAATACTGAATTCCATAGGAACGGCCCAGCGGTGCCATTGGCAGACATTTCTTTGGAAAAGACAGCAAAAGAACGTACGGAATTTGCTACACAGTGAATCCCAAGGCTGAGCGCTTTCTGCTCCCCTCGGGCACGCTCGGCAGAGGCGTCTCGGTGCCTTTGGCGCAGCACCCTGGAGAGAGCGCAGCACCCTGGAGAGCGCCTGGGGCGGGGACGGGAGGGCTCGGAGGCGAGGAACGCAAAGCCGAGGGGTTGGGAGCCGCTGGGGACATGTCCTGCACCCATTGAAAAGTCAAGTTTCAAAATCTAAGAAAGGTAGATGTGCTTCCCGTGGCACAGGCTTGTTTCTGCTGGAAACATGGAGGCAAATGAAGCACAGTCAGTGTTGTGCGTCCCACCAGGAGTGCTTGGGGAATGGATGGCAAACGATCCCCCTCTCCTGGTCAAGTAATGCTAAAGCAGCCTTGGATTCACATTTCATAGAATCACACAACGATTTGTGTTGGAGGCCCCTTAAAGCTCACCCAGTCCCATCCCACCCCCTGCCATGGGCAGGGACACCTTCCACTAGCCCAGTCCCTTCCACTACCCCGTCCAACCTGGCCTTGGACACTTCCAGGGATGGGGCAGCCACAGCTTCTCTGGGCACCTGTGCCAAGCCCTCCCCACCCTCACAGGGAACAATTTCTTCCTAAACTAATACCTAGTCCAAAACGACCCTTTTCTCAGTTTCAAGCCATTAGCCCTTATTCTAGCCCTACATGCCCCTCTCCAAAGTCCCTCTCCAGCTCTCCTGTAGCCCCTTTAGGCTGACCACCCTCAGCTCTCCCAGCCTGGCTCCAGAGCAGCGCTGCTCCATCACTGAGCATCTTCATGGCTTCCTCTGTGCCTGCTCCAACAGGTCCACGTCTCTCCTGTGCCGGGCCCCTCAGGGCTGGAGGCTCCAGGTGGGGTCTCACAAGAGGGGAGCAGAGGGGAACAAGCACCTGCTTTGACCTGCTGGCCACGCTTCTGACACAGCCTGTAACAGCTATTCCAGCATCAAAGCAGCCCAAACACAAAGTTTTGGGAGGGCTGAAACACAGCCCTGCTTTAGGGTAAGACATAACAAGACGCTCCCTGTAGCACAAACACTGTGAAATCCTCGCTATCTTTGTGAAGTCCAAAGATACCGACTACAAGGGAATTTCTAGAGGAAACACCCGAGAAGATCCAAACACCCAAGGCAGCAGAAATGAAGACACATTTTCCCTACATGACAGATAAAAGCCAGAAAGCCAGGTCTGAACACCAAACCCAGCAACAGGCCATGGGTCTCTGACCAGGGTACAGGGCACTGCTGAAGGGCCTTGCCATCCTCCCGAGCTTCTGTTGGTCTTGGCTCGGTCATCTACACTCTTCAGTAAGCACCTGCCAGGTGACCTTTTAAAAGCATTTCATAACCTAATACAAATATCTTTTCTAAGTAGTATCAATTTTAAAAGTCATTTCTGAGTCAGCTAAATACATAGATTCCTCAGAAATCACAGAGGATGTAGCTTTTTGTCCTTCTATGACTTAAAAACATAATGCAAATCTCACTTTCAAATACTAGCTTTTTCCCGGTCCTTCCTAAAAGTAATACTGTAGCATAATTTTTATGTTTTGGCTTCCAGGCCTGTGTTTATGAGACCATATACTGAAAAACTCCTCAAAGACACACACGCACAAAAAGGTGTATTTGATGCACAGCATTTTCTTTCATTGTGAACTTATCGGGTAAAAGAGCTTGTCCATACCAGTACACCTTCAGTTATGTGAAAAAAAAGCATTCCCCCAGAATCAAGAGATACATCTGACACATAGAAAAGAATGCATTATCGTGAATCTGTTCCTGAAGTGCCTTCAATTCCCATTAATTCCCGTGGAAAATGAGGATGAAGAATATGTCTTTGCAAACAACTAACAGGAATGGCTCCCAGTTCATAGAACAGAGGCAGTGCTCTGTCTAGATTAATCACCTTCACTTTAAAAGCAGTATCTTTCTAACAAGAACAATTTCTGAAAAACACTTTGTGACTTCCTNCTGTCTAGATTAATCACCTTCCCTTTAAAAGCAGTATCTTTCTAACAAGAACAATTTCTGAAAAACACTTTGTGACTTACTAGGAGCCTTGGGAATAAAGACCTTACAAAAAGGGATCTGTCTGAATCACTTTCCCAAACAACCTCTTGCTATTATGGAGACGTGAAAATGCACTGCAGAGACCATTACCAAAAACACCTCCTTGTAAAAGCACGCTGTAATCTGACAGGCCTGATGTAACTGGGAGCCTTGCTGGAATTCAGCTGTGTTCATCCCTTCACTAGCTCTACAATATTTAGTGATTTAACATTCATCAAGACAACGGCATTAAAAGTGATGAATAAAGACTACGGCAATTTACCCACTTCCTTGTCCTTATTCTGAAAGTCACCAAAAGGATGCTCTCACTTGGAAATCAGACATCTGGCTGATCGGGGTTAAAACTGATTGCCAACTGAGGTGGGCATGGATTAGAAATATTTCTGCACAAATCTAAGCAAAGCTGGCCTCAGCTGCCAGAGGGCCAGAGGTACAAATCTGAATGGGACTTATGATTTGCACATATGTGGCAAAAGGGCAGATGATTCATTCACATGGGTTAAGGCTGAGCTCTGCATTGGAAAGGGATAAAGGCAGCAAGCAGAGACTTAATGTTGCAAAGACAGACAAAAAGAACTGTAAATGTCTCCGTCTAGACCAAAGACATACTTCATCCCAGGCTTTCCCTCAGTTTATCATCCTCAAGCTCTTGCAAAGAGCAAAACAAGCTGGTATCTCCACAACAGGTAGCACTGGATTACGGAAGCATTTTAATTCCACCCTGCCCACTTCATGCTCCTGGAGAACCTGTGAGCAGAGTGTATAACAGAGGCAATGCTCCCTCCCGGCTCACAGACAGAGAATTCCTTTCAAGACAAGTTGATGGCACAGTTACACAGGCTGAGTTTCACAGCAGGAGTTAACTGGCCTGTATGGAAAACGCAGAAGCTGCACTTTCCTGTGACAGGTAACCGAAGACAAACACTAGCTAACATTTAACACATCACCAGGGATGTGAGAAACCTAGATTTAAAATCCCAGGTGTCCTATCACCTCAATGAATTAATGGCCCAATTAAAACACTTATTTACGTAAAGTAGAACAGCTCCCAGAAAAGAAGGAACAGACTGGTCAGGCACTAACATATTTATTTGGGGCTTCAGAAACCTCTCGGAATCCAAAATCTCCAGGTAAAGCCACAACCACCAGTCTTTTGACAGAGATTTGACACCATGCAATGGAGCAGGCGGTCAGAGTACCAAGTCAGCTGACATATCCACATGGCAGAGCACGCTGGTCAGGTGTAAAAGCAGGAAAGACACCTCAGCGCTTTGTGCCCCGTCTTTCAGCTGGGTTAATTTGTAGCCTTGTGCTCTCATGCTTATCTGGTCTTTGTCGGTGCGGGTGTGAAGGTCACTGCATTGCCCACCATTCTATAATGCAGAGATACTCTAAGATGTCATCTCTTCCATACTGAAGGGAAATATTTGCAAACTTTTCAAACTCCTAAATAGAACAACGCAATCCTTAGAATTCACCTCTCACATAACTGCAACGAGCCAGCAGACAGGATTTACCAGTCCCTTCCCCTCCTTTAGGCATAGTCTCTCTTCCTTGAGGATGTAAGGATGCACAGCAGAGGGCTTTCTTAATAAGAATCAGTCTTTCATTCAACATCTGAAGAGAGGGAAGGAGTGGCAGAGAGGAACCACTACATACTGTAACACCACAGCATCCCCTGCACTGCTGCAGGAGTGCAGAGGAGCCAGGAGTGAAGGAGCAAAGTTGAGCCTGGGGAGGGGAAAGAAAGGGTTGCTTTACGCCTGGGGGGTTTTTTTCCCCGCTAATAAATGATGTTTTCCACGAGTGTATTGGCAACGCTGGCGCTGAGCACCACACGGTGGCACTCCAGCCCTGTCTGTCCCCAGCGGCCTCAGCTCTGCCTGGTCTAAGGAAAAGCAGGCACCTGATCTCCGGGTGCCAACACTTTACTCTGCCTTGAACTACGTTCGCAAGCTTTCATACAGTTAATACTGTCTAATACCTTTATGCAGCTTCAAGGAGTAAAAAGCTGTCCACTGGATAACTGGTTTTTACTGCTTGAAATAAAAAGAAACTACTTTTCCACTAATTTTAAACTTCTCTCGGGCAAGGTCCCATCCACGTTTTCTGTTCCAGGGCAGTGAAATGGCAATTCTGCTGGCCTGAAGCACTGCTACAACTGCTGATTCTCTTCCCCTCGTACCATAACCCTGGCAGACAGGTGCTGCCAGTTCATGTTCTCCCATCTTGGAGCAAGCAGGCAGAAGAAAACTAAACAGCAAACCATCCCAAGTTCCTCCTCACAGAAAGCCTGCTGTAAATAAGGAGAAGACTCGATGATGAACCTGATCTAGTTGACAATGTCCCTGCTCGTGTCAGGGGGTTTGAACTAAAAGGCCTTTAAAAGTCCCTTATAAACTAAAACTATTCCATGATTCTATGATGACACCCAAGGGTATTTTAACGCACTAATATTAAGGAAAATCTGCAGGCATTGCCCTGACCTCCTGGCAGTGGGTTAGTGCTGTTCTTCCCACCCAGTGCCTGGAGCTCTCTCTGCCTGGCACGGCCACCCAGGGCTCCCCAGGTGCTTTTCCTTTCCAAACACTTCGCACTGCAACAACCACAACTCAGCAGCGCTGCTGGGCACAGCCATCCCTTATATTAACCCTTAAGTGTTAATTGCAGCGTAACAGGTGCTCACACACAGGAACACACCATACGACCCTGACATACGGGATTTCACGCTGCATTTACAATGAACCACTCTGCTTCCACCGCTCTCTGTACCACCCAGGACAGAGCACGGTGCCTCCTGCTTTTTGCACCACGATACCTTTCTCATTTCTCCAAATTTGCTGCTCTGTGGTGGTTTAACGCATCGGGGAGGTTACATCATACAATCTATGGTGTAACTGCACACAGTATTCAGAGAGTTTCCCCATGGGAGAGAACAACACAGGATTTCTCACCGTCCATCAGCAGAAATGCCTTTGGGATTTAGTGATCCCTTTCAACACACAGCAAGGACAAATCTTTCCCTTTCAAATGCAAAACAAACTCTTTTTTGCCATAAACACAGGTGCCTCAGAGAACAGTGTTTTCCACAACCTCATCATCCTCCATAGACAGAGAGAAAACTGCACCCAGCAAGGACAGAGGAATAACCTTTGCAAAGTCCCCTGCTGCCTTTTGCTCTGTATGATCTCAGATTAGCTGCTGCTGTGCAGTCACGTGTAAGGGGACTATTTCTAAATTAATCACTCATCAAACTGCACGTGTGTGCAGGAATAGTCACTTCAGCTGCCAGTCTATACAGGAGGGTACAAGAAACCTGATTATTGCTATTTTGTCCTTTCATTTCTTCTCCCAGATTCATTTACTGTTGCTGTTTTAGCCTGTTCCTATGCTGGGAAAAGGAATTTCTGTGACAAAAACATGCTTGGCAGGATTCTAGGTGTGGTCTCACCTCCTATGACATCTTAAACTGTGAGATATGTACTTAACCTTGCGCCACACAGAAATGCATCCAAGGTGAGATGTGTGGGGGAAGATGCAGCTGGTAGCCTAGGAGAAGAGTGAGGAGGCTGTGGAAGGAAATGGTATCAGATGGGAAATGACATGAAATCCTTTTCATTTGGAGGTGCATAAAGAGGCACGCCTACAGCCATTTCTCTTCTCTCATCTCCTCATCAGTACAAGCTCAAATAGGAGATGAACCCCTGTGATCTGGGAGCTGAACACTGAGTGCTCACCGTGCAAAACAATGCTATGAGGAGCCATGAGGCTCCTTTATAAGGCCCCTCGAGTTGCTCTTTGCTGTTCTTCCCTGGAAGCCTTTCAGCAAGTGCAGGGAGTCAACCGCACCACAAAAATCCTGGAGAACAGCAGATCCAAAGTCCACATGCGCCTCTTCGCTGTGAAGGGCATTGCTAGAACCGCTTGTTATTAATAACAATTTCTTATGGGCTAATACAGGCACTAAGAAAACTCGGACTTTTAACATGACATCACGCAATGTGCACGAAACAGCACACAGAATAAGAACATTTAGGTTGCAAAGACAAGCACTTAAAACCTGAAAAATTCCTAATTAAGACCATAATCTTTATTCAGCCCCATTACACACATGTCCTGTGAGATAGATAGTCTGTAATTAAGGATCCCTCACTATATATTCAAGAGACCTCTGCCCCCTTCAGTGAGCAGGCCCAGGCAGCACGCACTTAAAAAACAGCTTTGAGCACTTATTTTCTCCTTGATGCTCAATGGGTGGCAGAATGACTTTCATTCCGCACGATAAACCTGATTTCTGAAGATTAAATTATTAATTCCTTCATAGGCTTTTCTGTAGTTTTCTCTATTAAATATATTTATATCTGTACTAAGTACTAATGCATTTATTTTCAAGAACAGCTTTGGGACATGAAAGGCACTTAATCTTCAATTTACAAGGCCAAATGTACCCTCTAATTTTGCCTGCACCAACCAGAAACACTTTGAATCTTATTTTTCAGGATATATTCGTTACATGTAGCATTTGTACTGCAAAAGTGACATTTCTGTGGGCTTCCATTTGCTATAATGGATGCTCAGAATTTGTACAGGTAGACCATGAATCACAAGCCATGTTGTCAAATAAAAGGAGGGAACACATAACTGCTGGCCGTCCTTGAAAACCCAAGTTTTCCCACGTGAGCAGCATCACGCAGGACCTCTGAGGAGAACAAAGTCAGAATCCACAGCTCCAGGGCAGTGCTCACTTTCCCATGTCCAGCTCTCTTCCTTATGATCCCACATCTTCAACATCCCGTTTCCAACACAGCCCACGCAAGAACGCCGCCGTCCCCTGACTAGTAAACTCACGTGTAGCTCAGGTCTAGCTGTGCCCTGTAAAAGTCATACTTATCATGGAAAAATAGAGCACAACATCACCACAAGAGGTCTGCGTCGAAGAACACACCCCTTATTTCTGGCACTTCCTCATCTTTATGCATAACTGTCCTCAGACTTGCTCCTGGGAATGTCTGGATGCTCAGAAACGTTGTTGCACTTGACACACCAAGTGTCAGGCTACCGTGTCACCAGTCAGCATCAGCAGTGCCACCATGTGTACCTGTACCAGACTGCACCCAGGAACTGGTGAAATACCGAGACACAGAACGTGCCTCGGATCACTGAGCTTAAAAAACCTTACAGAAAGGGAATAACCTCCCATCAGCAAGCACTGTACGTAATGCCAGCTTGGCACCTGCCTTCCAAACCAGCTCCTGGATGCAAGGGTCATCTACTGACATCTCCTTATGCCTTTTGACAGCAGTCTCATCCTTCTTCCTCAATGCTTTACCCTTGCGCACAGCAGTATTTCCCCACACCCCTTCTCCCAGCCCTATTCCACCCAGGGTGTCCCCACTGGGTTTTTGACAGATGTCTCCAGGCAGCACTTGGCGTTTTGCAGACGATCAGAAAGCTCGGCTGCAAGCCTGCTTAAGCTCATCCTTCCTGAATTCCAACATCTTCCCTCTTCGAGGCGGCAGCACAACAAAGGCGGGTCCCGGTGAGGGCACTTGCGACCCGCAGCACAGCTGCCACCGCACAAAGGCCCCGACAAAAGGCAGGAGCCTGTGAGCCAAGGGCACGGCCAGGCCAGCAGGGATCAGTGGCGGGGCTCCTTCCGTGCGCATTCCCTGCCCCTGCACACGCGGCATCGTTAGGGCGGATCGTTACTGCGGAGAGCCCCGGTCCCCATGGCAACAGAGCCTGCGATTCTGCGTGAGCCGGGCAGAGAGCAGCCCCGCGCACACTGCGGGACTGACACGGCATGAGCCAACGAGGTTCGCAGGATTCCCAGACTCCAAGGACCTGCGTAACGAATGCTTTGCCACATCAGTGTGCCACACTCCTACAAATTTTGCAAGCCTGCCTCTCGCAGCAAACACTGGTGTAGTATGAGGAATAAACACAGCAGGGAGGGACTGTGGTCCAGAAGTTGGAGAGGGATTTCTGGCTCATCTGCTGATTTTCTATTTTTCTTCAGGCAAAACATATTGAAATTGTGGAAAAATGTGTGGAGTGCTACATTCTCTGTGGTTTTGCCAAGCACTCTGATAACTTTAGCAGATATATATGTCTACAAAAGTAAGAAACCCATGACAGCAGATATGTTATTGTATTAAAGCACACAGATAAAAACAGAAAACCGAAGTTCCACACACGATGCAAATCATTTTTTTTAGCACAAACCTCCACTTCCCACCACCCTTTTTTTCCCCCCCTACTCTCCAAAGAGGGGGGAGAAAACGGGTTTCCCCTTGACCCACACCTTCCAGAGCATTACAGTACTTACTGTAACATCTACAGCACAATAAACTGGGTACATTTCTTCTCCCCCTTTGCTCTGCCGACTTTCTCAGCAATAGCCTGAGCTTCCATGTAACTGCACTATTGAAACACCATAAAACAAATTGCTCCAATGATACGGAGTAACAACACAACTTTTTTTTCCCCCTAACAAAAGCCATGCCATTCCTGGAAAACCTCCTGGATTATATATAATGATTTAGACTCTTGTTGTAGTGTGGATTCTCTTGTCTAAAATACCGGGTAAATTGTTTTGTTTCTTTACTCATAGAAGCCAATTTCTGTCTGTCTATACACACATAGTCATCTGTATTCATATTTACTTAATACTTACTTAATATGAATATTTAATATTCATATTTAAAGCCTCACCTAAACTAATCAGTGATCAGAGTAAAAAAAGCAGTGGAGAGATGCAGAAATTTCTGAAGGTTGTTGCCTTCCCTGTACTTCACACATAGCTTGCTTGTCCTGTCATGGACCCAGCACAAGACTGAAATACCCAATTCTGCAAATGCTGGGCTGGATGAAGATCCATCAAAGAGTGACATCTTGAAAGAGTGTAAAGAACAAGACAGCTGGGGTACAGGGCTGTTGTAAAGCACAATAGATAAGTAGGCTTATTTCTAATTGACCCAGGGCTCAATCCAGAAGAAAATGAGTTCTTGCAGCCTTACCAGCTTTACTGAACTCTATTTCTACAGAAGCCTCCGGTAACAAGAGTCTTAAAACGCATTAGTAAATTATAATTAGGGATTTCTTATCTCTTTTACATGCTTACAAATTAAAATCCAACTAAGTCAAAGAAAGGCTTCCATTGACCTAGAAGGCTTTGGAGAATCTCCCTATAATTTCCACTGATGGTAGCAGGAATTGTGTTTGTAAAGGAAAAAGAAGAAGCTAATATTTTACCAAGCGAAAACCACAAAGTGTGGGGAAATCTGGGTGAGCATCATTTTGCTCACCAGGAGAGCATGTGAAGAAAGACAGCTTTGTCTCACAGCAAAAAGTGAGGAGAAAACTCTATTTCATAGTAATTAGTGACATGGGAGCTCAGAGAGCTCAGTTAAAGCCAGTCCCAAAGCAGCCAGGTCAAGCACTGACAGTGCACAGCCGTATCACTCACCTGGAATAAACAATCTGCCCAGAACAGCTGGCTTACAGTAAATGTTTCCTAACACACACATTACCTAAGCCTATTTACCTTAACCATTAATGGCAGGACACCTACGCACACTCGGGTGACCTCAGCATTAGTGTATCACAGCTTAGTTCCTCAGGACAGAAATGGCAAGGCTTCCATTTTGCAAATGAAATTAAATGGATCATTTTTACCACGACAATTTTTTCTAACTGTGATAGACTGCATGGCCCAGCAGTGTGACAGCTGACCAGGCTCTAGCAAGAGTGTCAGTGCTGAGTTTCTGCAGGATTTCTGTGCATTTCTGTGCTGTGACTGGACACAAGTCAGTTTAGTTTTGGTTTTAAGTCAATAATAAAACATGTTTTTAAAAAATCTCAGAAACACAGGTATAATATTGAAAAGTAAAATTAAAAACTAAATGCGTGCATCTTCTGGCTCTTCTTAGCTTATGCTTTTCGAAGGAACCATCCGGAGCTACTTTTGAAACATAGACATCTCTTATACCCTCCGGAAGTATAATAGTGTTCCACATTGATTTTTTATTGTATCTCTAGCAACAGGTGTGGTATCACTTTGGTTAATTTATTTGGTTAATAAATTAAACCCTCTAATTTATAGGAATATTTTGTAGCAGCCAGCATCAGGAGCTATCAATCCCATGGAGGTGGAGAAGTGACTATGTGATGCTCAAAATACATGTCCCTCTCTGGGGACACAGTTCACTACTGGGTCCTGGGTTCTTCCCTCGGGAGTCAACAGCTCTAGAAACTCCTACACAAATCATAGAATCATGGAACAGTTTGGGTTGGAAGGGACCTTAAAGGTCACCTGGTCCAATTCTCCTGCAATGAATATAATTTAATGGAAAGTCAGATACCTTTAGAGCTTGCCTGCTTTTAGTCTGAATTGTGCTCAAATAATTTACTCCATCTAGCAAGAATTAAATATACTGATTCCCCAATATCAAAGGTAAATATTTATAAAAATAGCAAATAATTCATTACAGTAAACAACCTCTTGCTACCTGTCCAGCAGCCCAACAAACTGACAACTCTTCCAAACACAGACAGAAATAAGCACTTCTCAGCACAGAACCCAGAGTAATTGGTTTCCTGTCCCTGCCTCCAGTCTGACACTTCCAGCTAAGCCAGAACAGCAGTCTGAGCGTGAGGCTTTTGGTGCCTGAGGAGAAGCGAATTGTTGGTGCTTGGGATGGGGATTTACACCCTGTGTGAAATCAGATCATTAAATAACTTCCCACAGAAACTCAGGAGTGTTTTAGGTAACTTGCAGTGAAAACATCTCTCTGTGGTTATAAAAAATTTCCAGTGAAACTTTTTCAGGTGCATAATGGCTTGTCAGTACAACACTCTTAATGAGGCATCTTAGCAGATCATAAAAATATCTGTTTTCCACTGTAAAAGTTGCCTTTGCTTATTATAGATGGGAAGAAAAAAGAAAAAGAGAGAACAGCACAAGTAACTTCCACCCTGCTGAACCATTTCTGCAGAGGAAACTCTCATTTTAAACAACAACAATCGCTGTCACTCAGGACTCAAAATTAATGAGGAACCTTGGGATGGGAAAAAAAAATCCCCAAGCTAAAACTATTTTTGGATGCTAAGCACCACGCAGCACTCATGAGAGCAATCTGCACAGGGGTGTCAACAGCCACACAACCTGGGAGTCAGTTTACCTGCAGGCTCATTAACCTGCTCTAGATTACCTGTTTTGATGCTTTACCTTCATTTGCCTCAGGACATCTCTATAAATAAGTCTAAAAACTGCTCCCACATTTTTCCACTGAACTACCATGCCAGAAACTCGCATCGTGGACAATGATGCCTTTGGCTCCAGTAAACATGCTGAGCCATCATGAGATGGGAAGTGCAAAACATAGCTATTTTTTGTATTTTTCACACAATGAAGATATTTACAAATATATATATATATATGATTTACATACATACACACAACATTCCAAATTCAATTCCAAGGTGAAGATGCATCTTTAGGTAGCTACAGAGTAGGAACTCATTCGTAAATGCTACAGCCTGAGCAGCTGTCACTGGTGTGATGTATTTTTGCTTTATTTTAAAATCCCATTGCACGAAAGGTCAGCCCTCTGTTATCACCTGATGTGGATCTGCTGGACAAGCCAAAGGAATCATGCTGATTAGAGCTTGGTGAGGACCTGTCCTTGGAAATGGTCCTACAGTAGAAGGAATGTGGTAATGAGGACAGTTTCTTTCCATGTCATTTCAATCTTCTATCAGACCCATTTGATCACTTACAATACACCACCTTAGCAATTTTCTTCCACCCCAGGGCGGTAACATCACTTATGCCAAAAGCTGGCCACGCTGTTCCAGGAGGCTCAATAGCTTTCTCTGAAAGACTGGACTAATTTAATCCCCTGCAGTGTTACTGAGGTGGTAAAACCTCCAGAGACTGGAACTGGTGATGATGGAGTGACAAAAGGCTTGGGGACAAAGACTCTAGATTGAAAACCTGGATGTGCTCAGTACCAGCAGCTGTAACTAATATTGATTTCCTTTGTTTTCCTTTCTTTTTCTTATATTCAAAAGGTATAAGTAACAGCAGCAGTCAAATAGGTTGCTAACCAAGCTGTGGAAAACAGCTACAATTCAAAAGCAACAAAATATAGCAAAGGTTGAGTTTTGTGATTTGTACCGAAGTTCTGGAACTAAGGAAAAGGAAAGGAAAAAAATAAAAAAGGAAAAGTCAAGCTCTGGAACAGGCTGCCCAGGGCACTGGTGGAGCCACCATTCCTGAAGGGATTTAAAGGATGGGCACTTGGGAACATGGCATAGTGGTGGTCTTGACAGTACTGGGGAACAGTTGGATTCAATGATCTCTAGAGGGTTTTCCACTCTAAATGATTCCATGATTCTATGCAGAAAACAGCAGAGAAAGAAGAGTTCCTTGCTGATCCACCAAAATTCTGATACACAGAAAAACACACACAAAAAAATCTACTAAAACAATCAAATTGCAAGGATTTTGAGCAAGGCCCTGCTGCTCTACCTAGGAATATCTGTGCCCTCTGAGATCCCACGTACACGGTGACTGTCACGCTTCCGCAGGCCCCGCTCTGCTTGTGTGTCCAGCAGGCCCCCCAGGCAGCTGCAAAGCTGCCCCGGTGACACCTGCGTGGCTCAGCAGAACTGGGACTGCAAATGGCTCCCTGCTGACTGGATCGCAGGGAAAATTGGATAACCTTCACAAAACTACACTGAGGACTTCCATAACAATGAAGCAGCCCTGACATAAAGGGAATAATGACCAGAAGCAGCGGACAAAGTCAATTTGTTAAGAACCTTAATCATGTCAAATAAATTACAATTTCTGGGTTTGCTTTTACTTTAACAAGGTCTTTCAAACGGGCCTGCATAAGCAAACTGGTACGGAATAGACAGAGATAAAATTACGAAAATAAGGCTACTTCCTATTCTTTGCTGTGCATCTCTGACCTGTGAGTGCTGGAGATGAGATACTGGATTTGTAGAAATTTCAGCAGCTTGGAAGGTAAAACACGCATGGGGAGCCCCCTCAATGAGAAGAGGAAGGGATAGACTCAGATTCTCCCTACTCATCACACTGTCCAAAACCTGGTTTAAACTTCAAAAATCCGAACTGGGCAAAATTTGACAAAAAAGTTTTAAAACATATCAGCCAATAATTCTACCCATCTGAGTGGAGTTTCTCTGGTTTTCTGCAAGTACCGATGATACAGAAATACAGCTCTACACTCACACACTTCATACCTTCTTCAGCTCTAATTGCTAGTGTTGATGCAGTCATCTACTAATTGCATTACTTGTTATTTCCAACACAAATACAGGACACAGATATCTCCTTACTCCATTTGTCTCTTCAAAAGTACTGCCTGGTCGTGCAAAAAAAGCCTTCAGAGAAAAATAATCAGAGGAAAAAATTCCAAGCCTGCTGCAGATAACGCTAATTCCAATGTACATCTTAGTTATGAAGATTTGCCTTTGATTTGGACACTTGTTTCAAGAAAATTAACATACAAACCAGAAATTATCATAGATAAGACAAAGAATTAAATTAATTTTAACATTTCTGTCTTTTTTTTTTTTCTACTTTATTTCACGAAAAATGGGGGCTGGTGCCTTTTGTACACCACCAACGAGTTTGTCAGGTGAATTTCGGTACCATCTAACGTGGTTTTTGTCATCCAGCATAAAAACTGACCATCCCTTTGTTAACGTACTCTGACTCCTTTGTTGACACACAGAGGGTGTAACAAAGTCATAGAATCATAGAATGGTTTGGGTTAGAAGGGACCTTAAAGATCAAAGTCAGTAGCAGAGGTTCATTAATTTGCAACCAGTTATGCTTTAAAAAGCCTAGTGAGAAAGTAGGTCTTCCTAGTCTGAAAAATGAGGGTAAAATACTGCTTGAATCAAATTATATAAAATTCTTTCCTGCTAATTCTGTTCATGTTATTGAAATGCCTTCAATTTATCTCAGCAAACCATGGAGCTGATAGTCCTAATGTTCATTAAAGAACCACATAGAGACAAATGTTTATTTAAAGCTGAAATGCCCCAGTGTGAGATGCACATGTACACCTACAGGAAAAAAGCACACACACCCCCTCCCCACTAAACATCTCTTTCAGAAAAAATGTTAATTATGTCTCAACATTTCTCAGCTTTCCTCATTCGTAACTTCCATTACAGCTATTGAAAGTCAATCCCTCCACTTCTTGTCTGCAAAAAAACACCAAAATGGGCATGTTCATCCTTCACTATGGAAGTCATTAACAAAGAACAGAGTTTGTCTCCAAGATCCACTATAAAAGCAGCACTACTCATGCTAAAATGGCACGGTAAAAGCACAGAAATGTCTTTTAACCAAAGTGAATTATAAGATTGCAGCCCGAGATTTAAGAAAGTTTCAGTGACATAATATCCTTTTAAACTGCCTGTGATTAGGAGGTTACCCTGAATATTCTCAGCACCTTCAACTATACATTTCTGAGGTGACATACACACACAAGCTCATACTGACCCAGGAATGTTTAAATAAATGCAGCCAAACTGATACAAACCCTTCTGAAAACACTCTTGCAGGCTTTTAAATATTAATTACTTTTTAAAATATGTAAACCACGAGAAATAAATATGTATAGGGTTTCAAATTAATACACAAATGCAAATACAGAGTAGATGACACGAAGCTGAAGTGTCATGCCCAGGTTACTCTGAACAATAACACCTTGAGAGCTGCAATACAGAAATAAAAAAAATTAGCGAACCTGAGAGAGAATTAGATACATTTCAAACTATCTACTCGTTAAATACCAAAAGAACTAAAGTACCGTGCTGCTTTATAGCCTTCCACTATTTTAAAACAGCAGTCCAAATTAATTCCAGTGCTATTTGCCCTCTTTGGCACATCCTCAAAAAAACCACCACCTGGCTTAATTAAGCACGGTTGAAAATATATCGCTCGTTGTGGAGGAGCTGAAACTCTTGTCGCCACTGGCAGGAGGAAACAAGAGTCTGGAGCTCCCAGATCAAAAGTTTTCTGAAAATGTCCTATACAAAATACTGGGGCTTCATTTCTTTATATTCTAAACCAAAATGAGATCTTTTTAAAAGAAAACAGGGTGTGGGAAGGCACCTCTTCTGCTAAAGACTGGGAAGGTGGTGGGGAAGCTGCTCTCATTAATCTTGGCCGTGCCCAGGCTGCCACCGCCTGCTGTCACACCTCCTCTCCGGGAGCCCAGCACCTGCACAGGGGGGACAATGCCAGTAGCATAAGGACAAGAGCTTGAATAAACTCTGAACAAAATGCCTGGCTGGCAGCCAAGGCCAGTGAGACAGAGGTTTTAGGCATATTCCTTAAAAATATCATGAGAAGAAATGAAGGAAAGGGGTGACAAACTGTATTTTCAAAATTATGTCTATAGAATAGAGAGATGCTGATAAAACTACCGTATTTTTTAGAATCAAAACACAATTCTTTTTTCAAAAGTTATTCCTTTTTGGCTTTCCTAAATTACTTTCCTAAAATCCTTTCCATAATTTTCTGTGAGTCTCCATTTTACTTCACTGCAACTGTATTATGTGCCAGCAATCCAGTTGTGAAACGCCTACAGTTAAAAGGTTCCCAGAGGCTACAGAAACATTCCTTCATTTAGAACAGCTGAAGGAATAGTTCTTTGTTTGAGCAGACAGATACACGGAAGGCATTTAACCACCTAAGAAAAAAACCCACTGAGCACTGCACGGAGTGACAGTGGCTGGAGTGGACAAAGGGCTTCAGCAACCATCTGAACCTTTAAGGCCAAACCTGAAGATTTAGGTCAACTTTAAGTGATGCTGAATGAGATCAATGTAAAGAAAGTATGTTTCTTTCACCTCTCTCCTGAAATGTTTTGTAAGACAAAATGCAATTAAAACAGAATAAACCACTAATAATCCCTGCTGTTATTTGTAAGGGTTTTCCACACCTGGAATTTTCTTTGTAGTTCTCCTGTAACAGCAGCTCACTGTGCATGTGCAGCTCATCCTGGAGCTCATCCTCTCCACACTCACTTCATGTTAATAACTGCCTGCATTGCCCTCCCCACTGCTCTCAAACCGCAGCCAACGGGAGACTGAAATTCTGGACGCCAAAAACACGTCACAGTAAGTAAAACTTAAGCATCTTCTGTGTTAGCACACGTATCCAGTGACATCATCCTTATCCCTTGTCATCACTCCTGCACTGACAGAAATCTCTGTCACAAGTGCCGCTGTTCCCAACGCTCTCACAATTAACGTAGCCTCCCTGTTGTCCTTGGAGCACTACACGGATGTGCCGCATCTGAGATCATCCTCAAGGCCGTACTGCCTATACACCAAAAACTCTGAGGAAGGCTTCCGGCAATTCGGAACGGTGCAACAACTTGGGTGAAGTCACCTTCCGACCGCGTGCAAGGAACCCCTCCAACCAGTCACACCAAACCTGCTAGGGCCAGGGGCTTTGTCTGATGCAACAGGGCAGTGTCAGAGTGTTCAAATTCAAGCACAATAAAGAGGAACCTCACTTGATATTTTGGAAACAATCACGCAAACTGATTTGCCAAAAACTCATCCTGATTTCCAACAGTACTGGGAGGCGTGTAGGAAACCAGAGAAACACAACTCTGAAGGTTACAAAAATAGTAATAGTAAAAAAAGAAAGTGAGAGTGAAAATAACTCTCCCCGGAAGAAACTGTTGTAATGCCACCCGGAATAATCCACCTATACGTTTCACCACCTCAAGGCAGTATGTGATAGACTTAGTCAATCCTTACTGCTGAGATACAGCAGGTCAGAGCTGAGAACTGCCTTTAGAATTTAAAGGTGAATTGACATGTTTCAGGAAAAGAAGTAACTGCATGCTTCCACAGGTATCTGCTGGATTTTATGGCACACACTGGGAAAGGGACTGATGGTATTACATGTTTTCCACAAACACCAATATAGACTAATAGCTGTTATTACTGCTGCAATAAAACCAGCCAGTAATTTTATTAGGTAACAAGGAAAAATTTCCAGACAAGGATTAAACACCTGGCCCCAGAATTTATCAATTTAAGCTCTAAGTATATTGAAAGCCAGTCCTAATTCAGCTATTCATATAGTCATGAATGTCAAAGGTAAACAAGAAAATATTCAACTCGTTCCTGATGGCACAAATCTCAAAACCATTAAAAAGCAGTCAAAATTACTGAAGTTAACGGAATCCTCCATGAAGTTCAGCAAGCTTTGACTTGGGCTCTAGAAATGAGCTGCGGGTTTTGTTTGAACACAGCTAAGGGTCTGCTTTCCATGGCACATCCAACCTGAATGAGTCCCTGAATACTTGGAGTAACCTCTGAAAAAAGACTTTGGGCTCAGAAGGTCTTTGGGTGCAAAGTGAAGGGCAGGCAGAGCACAGAGAAGAGGCAGGGTTTTAAAAAGGAGGGGTGTGAGGAATAAAGGCCCCTGAAGCTGGTCCCCAGCAGTAGGAGGGATGCAGAAGAGCTGAGGATGGCTGGATTCTCAGCCTTGTTTTGGCACTTGCACCTGAGGCTGCCCCAGGCAAACCACTGCAAAGCAACTGCCTGCAGCGATACCAGTTTTCTCCCGTAAAGCACATTAGCTGCAAGAATGAAAAATGCTGTTTGAGAAAATGAGTTCATATTAATATCACCACTATCAGAATGGCAGCCCAATCTCAGTTGGTCGAACCAAGCATTACAGCAATGTAAATCACACTCTCATTTCATGTTCCTGCAAATCACATTTTAGACAGAAAAAAAGCACTAAATAATTACCTGCTTTTCAAGCTGTACCAATAAAGGGGTTTTATAAGTACATAATAGTGAAAAGCATCTCCCTGATGATCTAGTCAAGCACTGAAACCCTCACAATAAAACCAGCCTCACCTTCTCAATGCTCCCAGCTGCTCATTTCCATCCCTTCCCACCCTGTGTCCTTCACAGGGCGGAAGAGGGGAGCTCAAACCCGGATGAATTTCTTACTTTGCTTCCCAGGAAGAACATTCACCTGGTGGCAGCATCGTCTCACACCATTTGTCCAACTGTGGCCTCAGGCTTGGAACAGAGAGACCCAAACCCATAACCCCATCACTTTCAGAACTTATTTCTAAACACGATTACAAATGCCACAGCTGCATTACGGACTTTGAAGACTTTTCAGACTGGAATCTGAGGCATTCGGCTTGCCTTCTGTATTAACTAGGGCTTCTCTTTTGGGGACATCAACTACATCCATTTTCTCAGAAAGTTTCAGTAAAAGCTTAACCGTTTGTTCCCTCCTTTGGGAAAAATAAAATAAAATATAATAAAATAAAATAAAATTCATCATCACACTGATTGTCCCAAGAGGACAGGTGGGAGACAAGAAACAAAGGTCCCATTTCAAATGTGCCTTCCCATGTGAATGACCCCTTAACTATGGGCTCCAGCATCAACATCCAACACATGAAGCTTCCCTTACTCCACCTCATTCTCAACTGGTTTGTAACCGTATCTTCGTCACTTTGATATATGAAAAAGGCGAATTTCATTAATTGTATTTACCACTTACATTCAGCAATTGTTTGGTTGGGTTTGGGTTTTTTTAAATGCATCTGGTTTCCATTTGGATGAAACTACAATGTGCAAAAGAGATTTCAGCAGGAATTGTTTCCTCAATCACTACAACAAATTGGGATACCATACACAGAAGTGCACCGTAAGTACAATCCAGACTGTATTATTTCTGTCCAGAGGTAACAACTGGTCTTTAACAATGATTTCTAGGAAAGGATCCATCACTATCCTAATTGCTGTCAGCCACATTTCGAATGGGCCACACTCCTAAGCTCCTTCTGCAAAGGAGCAATCTTGAATCTTAAAGTGTACATTAGTGCATAATGAGTTCCTGGCAGCTGTTTTCCAACTGAAAGCCATCGCCTGCTGCTTCTGTTGGGGATGTGGCTGTGAAAAAAGCAGTTCTGCTGACGAGCAGCGGAGAGAGAGGCGTGTACAAATACACGGCATCACATATAATTAACCACAAGCCCTCACACACTTACACCTCCAAACACAACTGCAGTGACTGCAAGCTCTGCAAGGGCCATGGTTTCCTCGAGAAACACCTCCTGCACCATTACAAGAGGTTAATTAAAAACGAGTGCAACAACAAAAGCCTGGCTTGTCTTTCAGACGGGGAACACAAGGTACAGGAGGGAATATTCACACCTTTCCTCCCCAACTCTGAAGGAAACGTGTTACCAAAGACAATGTGTAACTCTACTCTACGCTTGACCTGTTTAACTTGTATTTCACACCAAGAGGCTATCAGCAGATCCAAGGCCTGAGTGGGAGGCTGTGATTTCTAACTAGGGCAGTGACCTTTAGACAAGGCACAGAACACGTTCCCATCTTTCTCTTCCCTTTGTTTTCGTAAGTGCTGCAGTCATCGTTCTGTCTTCAGCCTGGGTAAAGCAGTTAAAGCACAAATGGAAATGCCAGCTCATAAAGCGCCTTTCTTCAGTGTTTCAAAGCTAATGAGCATGAATCACAGATTGATTGGAAAATCTGTGCCCATTCCAGAACTTCTGTTTCTGATATTCACCCTGCTCTGCTCTGTCAGAGGCGCACACCAACAAGAGCTCAGCTCCTTGGCTGATGGCAGCTGGCAGGGCCCCGCTGGCTGTACCAAACCCACGGTGACATCCAGCACAGACTGGAGCCCACTGTGCTCCGTTGCCATGCTCCGGAAGAAACACAAACAGCCTGGGACACGGCACCACACCACATACCCGAGTGCGCGCGCGCACACATCCCAGGGCCTCCTTCTCCTGGTGTTTATGCCCATTCATTCACTTTCTGATTAGATCATACCAATGTCTCCACCAGCACAATCAGATGAGGTTTCTAATGGCTCAAGCCATGAATAAGTACCACTGTTCCTTGACATTCATACGTTGACATCTGCTCTCTGATGCTGAAAGCTGCCAGATGTATTAGACATTTAAAATGTTTTAAAAAGGAGGCCTAGCAGAGTCTTTTGATCACAGGAAGGCAGCACAATTTTTAATACAGGAGGAGACAAACAAGGTTTAGAATTGCATATCCTATAGAAGGGTGTAAATTGTTCATAAACATCAGTTCCCACTTTCATTTACCTACTTCAAAACTATCACCAATGTTCTTTGCTGCTTCCACTACACTGACACACGCTTCAAACCCTGCTTTATAAAGGAACCCGAGGAGTGGAGCAATTAGCAGATTTAACTGATCGTGAAGCTATATTGTTGCAGGAATCTGTTCGCTCCTGGTGCCAGCTGAAATCCATACGCTCTGCTTGCTGAGATCCAGTACTACAGCGTAATATAAATGCACGGCAGCCAAGCCTGAATGAAACAAATAAAAGCAACCAACCCCTTCTGAAGCACTCAGCTTGTGGCAGAAACCTATACACTGTTTAACCTAGAAAATCACTTCCAACTGCAATTACTGCCGTTTACTCTATCTTTTCCTTCGGAGCTGATCCTGTTCCCCAGAGAGCACTTCATTCATGGGCTAAATTGGTGCATGTGTTTGTGTGTGTGCGTGTGCATGAACTAAACCCAGAGAAAACAGAAGTAGGTTACAAATTGTGTACCTGCTTGTAACCGAAGTGCAGCCAGCTGGAAGGAACCACAGAAGAGGTGAGATAACGTGGGTTGGTGTCTACCTTTGCTGCCTAAACCGCTGCATGCCAAAGGAACACTTCTATTTCAGGGAGGGTTGGGGAAAACAATCAATTCCCAAACTGATTTGCAATGCCCAAAAGGATATATCGCCTTTCTGTGTAAAAGGTAAAGATATAATACTACCTTTTCCATCGTCCAAATTCACATTCAAAATAGAGAAAGATGAATTTGACAATCAATTACATGTCCTTTCAACTGTGATTTTTTTACCAAAATTGACCTGAAGTAATTCACTGCCTCTCTCATACAATTTCAGAAATTGCTCTGAGGGAGCCTTACACATTGGCCCACGTCCATCTACTTTTCGAAGATTTTTCCCTCCTGTATTTGGGGCCAGAGAACAATGAAATGAAGTGGAAATAAATGAGAAAACGAAAAGCTACTAGGATCCCACTGAATGAATAATGGGATTGCAAATTTCTACTGAAAACTGAAATACTGGATTATTCCTACACAGTGGAGGCATAATGACAGGAAGTTCAAACTTTCAGCTCAGCAATTTCTGTCACCAAGACAAAAGATGCCTACTTAATCAGCTAGGAAAGATTTTGAAATAATTAATTCCTGAAAATAAATGAGAATGGAAAAGCCTCTGGCCATCTTAGTATTTTTTTGGCCTCCCTCTGTTCCTTGCATTTCAGAGCTCCAGGGCTCCCAGTGTCTAACCTAAATATCTACGTGCTGCATATGTCAGTCTCAATTTGTAGAGTGAAAAAATGTCCCTAGCCAGAGATGTCATCAAAAGCATCAACACAGCATGCCCAGCAGAGACAGGGACACAGCGCCACAAAAACACAGCATCTCCGATGGGGACAGGCAGGTAACAGAGGTGGACGCCACAAGGGCAGGGAGGCAGAGAGAGAGTGTGGCTGCCTCCAGCACGGCCCCAATGTCCCCAGAGAGCCAGCACAGGCAGCTTTAGGCCCAGCTCAGCCTCTGTCACCCCAGGAACGCGTGACAAGGCTGCGAGATGCGCGAGCGCGATAAACTAAGTGCGATACTTGACGGCCCCAGGCATCCTGCAGGGAGAAAGGGAAGCTGTCTGGGGAAAAAGGGACTTGCTTCTCTGACTCAGTTGATGTTTGCCAAACATTGGTGAAAATGAGCAAGAACTGTGAATGATAAATCAGGAGCCTGGAACGCGCAGCAGGCGGATGCAGGCTCAACCAGCCACGCCATCCCCTGTAACAGCCACCACTGATCCAGATCATTTCCTCCTTGTTATCTTCACAGTATTTAATCAGTGAAATGCAGCACTAGCACAAAGCCGCTAATACACTAAAACAACTCCATCCCTTTGCAGATTCCTATTACTCTGTTATGAAAACAGGAACGTTTTTAAAACAGTATGTATACTACCTTTAAAGGCCACAATGAAGAAATTTCATCTTCCAAGTAGCTGTGTTAGTTCGAAGATTTGTTCATTGCTCGTTGCATCGATAACAACAGCGCACAGTAATGGCGAAGTGACCCTGTTACACTGGAACATACAGACCTAGAAAGGCCAGGCTCAGCCACGGGGCCCAGACCATGTGCACTTTCTGTCTTACACACTTCATGATGCTAAAAAAAACCCCACAACAATACAGAACACTCTAGTCCAGATGTTCAGCTCTAGCACACATCATTATTTTCCCTGTCTTGTCGCTTTAAGTAAATGGAAATTGTTTCTCCAGAGTGTCACTCACCATGGAGCTGTAGTGATGGAAGCACGAGTGTTTACTGATCCAACTTGGGACACAGAGGTGAGACATTCTATCCCGTAGTGGGACAAATACAGATCATTTTCAGGTTGTTACCATCATACATAGCAACTAAAGCTAAATACAGCAAAGCATTTGCAGCTACAATGTTAGTTTTACACCTGGCACAAAATGTGCTGGAAGACTCACGATAGGAATAAAAGGCAAAGGGAACAAGCAAATCCTGATTTCAATAAAGCAAGAATAGCAGTGAGGTTGCATCAGATTGACGATAGTGCAAACCATGTTAAAGCACAGGGCAGACATTTCAGAATACAACTGGTTTGACCCTTAACACGCTTAACAAACCTGTCCACGACTTAAAAACAAGTTTATTTTTTCCCTATCTATTCTCTTCTTTACAGAGCAAATTCCAGAACCATTTCTCTGCCTGTTTACTTTCATGTAAATTGGATTAGCTCTTCTGAAAGCAAAGCAGTTCCAGTTCTCTCCCACTGGTTCAGCTGAAAGAAGAATAAGACCTTCCAGCCTTACAGTAGCTGTGTTACCAGTAAAATTCGCAATATTGAACACCACTGAGTTGGGTTAACTTGAAACTACCACTTTTCCTTTGTGATAAAGTCTTTCAGATAACTACAGCTGAAAGAAAGAAAATCTTGTGGTTTTTCTCATTAGCTCTTTTCTGTCTGTTCAATTTACTGCTTATCGACTGAAGGAAAACCTTCTTCCTTCTAAAGCTGGAGGATGTGATCTCTCTCAGGTGGCACACTGGTTTCATCCCAGCTGGATCACCAAACAGCACAGCCAAGAACAGTGTGGCCACAGCTATTTGTCTGTCACCAGTAATAACAGCAGGGTGGGGCACAGAGCAGTAACTAGAGAAGGCACAGGGGATTTTGCAGGTGTGGAATGAGAGCAGTTCAGGGAAACACCACCCAGAAAACTGGAACTTCTGTCCTACCAGCTGTCCCCACACCAATTTCAGGAGAGACGGTCAGTGGTTCAAACCCTTCTTTTGATGTCACTCAGTTTTCCACTAAATTTGGTAGTTGCAAGAGTGAAATAACCAGGTAAACAAACATTTTAAAACACTTGAATAGCCACATTTACCATCAATTAAAGTGCTGTGTAATATTATTATAGCACTGTAAATGACACAGAAGAAAACACAGAAACATGGGAGCAAGAGGGACCTCCTCGAAGGAGTTGAATCCAGTCCAGTGATATGTTAGAGAAACGGTATCTCATACATAATTAAGTTTCTCTTGGCTTTTTATCTGATTAAACCTATTAGAAGGCTGCAGAGAAGCCTCATTTCCTTTTCCCCTCAGGTTGCCTTTGCTTATGCACACTAAAGCTAAGCTCCTCTGGATTCTGCATAGGACAGGCTCACTCTTCTGGCAATCCCTCTCCACATATTTTGTGTACGTTGAGATTCTTGTTCTTGAACGTAAGTGACCAACATGACACTTGTATTCCAAAATGGGTCTCAACTACCTTATGCATGGAATAAAAAGTCTTAAGGAATTGAAATTAATTAAAAGGATTAGCTTGTACACTGTAATGTTTCCATTATCAAGTATACAGCTTCCACTGGAAATACTTCACATAATGCAGCCAATTTTATTTAAAATAGGAGATTATGCTTAGGCTACAAAAGGAAGTCGCATTTCTTTTCCTTTAAATCAACATTACAACTTCCCCCAAGTCTTTTCCAACATGGGTCTGACTCCATGATTTTAAGTTTTCTTAAAGAATGAGCAATACAAGTGACAAGACTGGAATTCTGCAATAAGCCAAAATGGATGATTTCTGCACTGATCCATCAACAGCGTAGTTTATGAAGAGCCTGTAAGTTTAGAAAGAACTTGTGGCTCCTAGAAACCCCTTTGCCATCAGTGCTTTGAGTACCAGATATAGGAACATGCTTCATTTTCCACATGATGACCAACAGTAGTTGGTTTTCATCTGAAACACTCTAGAATGAAAAAAACATCCTTGAAAGGAATTCTAGCAATTTAGTATTTGAGCCCTTTGCAACAGACTTGGCAAAAGACAGAAGGAAAACACTAATATATTACAAATTCCAGATCACTTGCTGCATTACTCCTTCAACACCAATCTCCATGAAGTTACGCCAGCAGTCCACTGCTGCATCCTGCGCTCTGCAATACTAGAACTGAGCGAGCATGGACTTTCTTCCCAGGAACACAAGTTTGATCATATCCCAGTTATCACACGGAGGCAAAACACCACAGGAAAACTGGACACAACCCTACCACTGACTTAACAAACCTATTAAGGCAGCCCACTGACTCACCAGAACACACAAAGCCACAACCATCACCACAAGGATTAAATTTGGCTTTGCGTAGGTAGTAATTTTCCCCATTTAATGAAAATTCCTCTTTTTCCTATCCTGTATTAGGACAAAACTGAAACCTTCTTATTTTAAAATGTGCACGCATTAAAAAAAAAAAAAAAAAAGGTTACTGCTGAAAATTAGAGGAAGTTGTACATAGCTTCCTAGCTAGGACACCATCCTGGAATACAGAAGATCCAGCTGAAGGCTGTATCCAAGAAGAGCAGCTCTCTGTCTCTCCCAATACATAGATCAAACTCATCTAGCTCAATTAATATTTAATTATCCACACAAAAGGGATCAACTTCCGCAGAACAGATAGAGGGCATATTGGCTGGCGCAATGCAGCTTTGTTCAGCAAAAGTAGTTCAGGACCCGAAAACAGGCTACATTACTTGGGATTTGGGAGTTTTGCTCTTGCACATGGCACTTTTGTCTCTGTTCCCAAAATAAATTGTGCCTACCTAGTCAAAACACAGAGGAATTCAACCTGGAATTCTTGTACTCTTGGCTATTCCAGGGTCTATCTCTCTCATCAAGAAAGTTACCACTTTTGAGGTTTTCAGAAAATAATTTGTAGAATTTTAAAAGAAATATCAAAGGCAGGAGCTGTATTCCTTCGTGAACTCACTGAGGGTGAAAGATTGCTGAGAGCTTATCTAAAACCACACCTGAGCCACCAACATCTAGTGCATCCAAACTCGGGGATTAACAATATTTTTGCTTAATATTTGCCAACTGAAAATGCCCCATTAATATTTCCTAGCTGTAAAAGAAGATACCCAAGCATCTATTATGCTTTTGAAAAACGAAGATGAATCAGCTGTTGGAAGACTCTGAATATGGAGACTCAATATAAGAGATGCTTTCCAAGCATTCATTTAGCAGTTGTTGCAACCTTGAAAGGCTCTGGGCCACTTTACTTGGAAAACAACGGGAAAACAAGAAAGCACAAACGCAGAGATGAAAGAAGAAGCAATAGAAGCAATCCAAGCACCCACTTTGACTCCTTAGACCTTCAAAAGCTCTCTCCTAGTACGATACTGTTCCCAGACAACCTAACAGTCCAATTAAAACATTGCGTATGCACCTAATCTTTTGATTTTTGCTTCCTTGTATGGATTTCCATATCCTCACAAATAAACCTTTCAAATTCAGAGGTGAGACGAAACAGGTATCCTCTTTCCTATTAGGTTCTGCTTAAATATAAGGCCAAGATGCTGTATAAAATCCCCCACTGTGTGGAGATCCAGGCAATATTCCAAGCACAATGGGGTGGGGTGAGGATGTTTTTTGTTCAAATTCTCGTTTAGACTGGATTCTCTCATACCCTTGTGGTTATAGGTACAAAATCTTCCCTCTGTGATAAAAAGGGGCCTAACAGTGTCACCTATTGCAAAAGAGCTTTTCCCCACCAGGTCAAACCACTTGAAGTGCCTGAATACGTGTCTGCGTGTCATTACAATCTGTAACAATTTGTCTTGCTCATGTACAGTGTTGGTTAAAATGCAAATTCTATGCAAAATGAGGGACTGAAGAATTCACCAGTGTACGCTGTGTATGGATTAAATAATTCTTCTTCATCCTGTAAGCAGTCCCCCACATTTCAGTGGGATAACTCAGGTTATAGCAATTGACATAAAAGAAGGGGAGGGGAGAATAACTGTAAACCCGTTTATGTCATAATTATGCAGCACCACAGGCATCTCTCCTCCTAAAGGGGAGAGAAAGCCCAAACAGAAATAAATAGCTGCCTGCAATTAAAGCCATTAAAAAGCGATTACCTCAAGCAGGGGGTTGAAGCAGCGGGTAGGGCAGGCTATACCTTGCAAATCAACCATTTGTGACAGAAAGACTGTCACACAGAGAAAGTGCCCTGGGAACTGGGTGTGGCTGGACAAATGCACGTTTTTACCCAGTTATTTGTCATTAGCATCACCAAATTACCACAGATGGTACAACAGCCAGCAAACGATCTGTCTATGACTGTTTATAACATGACCTTAAGAAACATCTCCGGAAAAATAAACCAAAGGTTCCTAAACCTCCATCTCTGTAGCTTGAAAGAAAAGGGATGTGTGGCAACACATGAGCCAATATCATCTTCTGTCAAAACAAACCACCCGCTCTCTTAAGGGCAGCCGAGGGAAACCTGCGCTGAGCAGCAAGCATCCACTGCCGAATAACACCAACTTCAACAGAACAAAAAATACAGAAAATCCCCCTTGGCTCAGCCATCCGGCTCGGTTATCGCAACGCTGTCGATTCCGCATAGAAACAGATGGGGAAAGACCCCTTGCTCGCGGAGGCAGGGCAGGAGCACCCCCCCCGGGCTTCGCGACCCCAAGCACCGCTCCCCGCCCGGCTCCGCTGCTGGTCCCGGTCCCGGTCCCACCTTCTTGGGTCTCTTCCTCCGCTGGCTGCCGCCGTTGCACTTCTCACCGCCGTCGCTCTTCTGGGCCGCCTCCTCGTTCATCCTAGCGAGCGGCACTGCCGGCGCCGTGCCGTGCCATGCAGGCTCCGCGCCCAGCCCCAGCCGAGGGTGGCACCGCCGGGGCAGGGCCGGGGGCGGGCACAGCGACAGCGGCGGCGTTGCCGTGGTGGCGGCGGCGGGGCGGGGACGGGCGGCGACGGCGCACCCGGGCAGGGGGTGATGCTCCGCGGGAGAAATGCTGTTGGAATCGCAGGCTGGTTTGGGTTGGAAAAGACTGTGAAGGCTCAACTCCTAGTTCCAACCCCCTGCCACGGGCAGGGACACCCTCCGCTACATTAGGTTGCTCCAAGCAACCTGCCCCGACCAGCCTGGCCTCGGACACTTCCAGGGATGGGGCACCCCTGCGGCAAGAGATGCTGCTCACTCTCCTTCCTCGTCCCCAAACCCATACAGGTGAACCAGGTCTTTGGCCACAACTATAACATCCAAGAGATGATTCACTGTCAGTATCAAAGGAGACAATGGCAGCATGATTGGCACAGCACAAAGCGTTAGTTCTTACTACTAAAATAAATCACCTCCTCCTTGGGTTGGAAGAACAACACAGCAACATTCACATGTAAATGCATTCTTCTATTTCTTCTGATAAATACTTTAAAAAGAAAAAAAATTACACTGTTCCACTTCCAACTGAAAAAAACAGACTCGTAACTTGCCCTCCTTCTCAAACAGCAGCAAAGGCTGGGGAACAAAAGAAAAAAACTCCCTTTAACTGCTTACTCAGCAAAGGAGAGGCTGGAGAAAGTGGAAAGGACCCAGTGAGGCATGAATTCACTCTCCCACAATCGCGCTGTCTGCGAACACAACGAACATCTGCAGCACAACAACAATGTGAGCAGTGTAACAATCTCAAAACCTTTTTTTCTTTTCCTTACTTTAAGAGCGACTTCTTTGTTACTGCGAGCAGTAGTAAATTCTAGACGAAAATGAGAAAACTCATGTAGAAGTAAGGGGAGCTACAGAGCCCAAAGAAGGCGGGTGCTATACAACACTGCATCTGTTATGCCATAATTAGAGCTGCAATCACAGTCACAGCAAGGATTTTGGGGAAGACGTACAACAGTCATTTGTTATCAGCGTCAGACATCCATGGAATTCATGTGGGGAACCTGTGGAGATGCAGTTATTCTTTTAATTGACAAACACAGATGCTAGTTTTAAAGAGAGAGGTGATCTCCCATTTCTCATTTCAGTCAAATTTTGCACAAATTCATCCCCCTGCCCAGCCCTTTCTCATAGCAAACTAAGCCATTTACAGTCTTTGTCTGACTTTTGTTTATTCCCAATAAGTGACTCTTACTCTACAAGCACATTGTTGAAGTACGTGGTGATTATGTAGTGTGTGTTTTCCTCTTACAGTGCTTCTTGCACTATTAAAAAAATTAAATACATATTTCTGAGTGTAAAGATGAAGGAAACTCCAATCGCACATGGTGGTTCTTGTAACTAACAATCACGCATGATGGCTCTGAAAACCCAGACATCACATGATATAGCAGTGATGTAAAGGGGATGACAAATAAACTATCTACCTCAACGAAATCCATCACTTGTCCCTCTGCCCCTAAAAGAGATGCCATTTTTTATTATATTTTTAATTCTACATTTACTCATAGTCTTCAAGCTGAAAAAAACAAGGAAACAGGATTGCTGGAGACTTCCATGACAGTCAAGAAATGAGTAGATTTTCCTGAGGGACTTAAATGATGGAAGGCCTGATGCCTGGTGAAAGAAGAACTCTCTGGGAGTCACTGTGAGTAGCAAAAGGGCAGGACCCGGGGAGGCAGCCAGTGCTAAGCGCAGGCTGGAAGGCGTGAGGGAGGAGTGAGACAGAAAGACACGGTTTGAGGATTTCCAATTTCCATCCACATTTCTCACCTGACCTTTCCTTTCTTTCTACCAGTGCACGGGAGCTGCACTGTCACACAACTCCCTGGTGAATCAAAGGTACAGTGTGACAGTGCCCACAAACAAAATACTGGAAAAGCCTGTTGTGACAAGTATTCCAGCTATAAAACCACCCCAAATTCACGTGTACAAGTTTGCTGAAGGACAACAACCTCATTAACCTTAACTGCTCTTAGCTCCTCTCCCCAAATCCTGGGCGTTCACCTTTGGCAATGCAGCTTTAGTTGTTGTCAAAGAAAACAAATGCTCATGCTCAGTAACAACGCATCAGCACTCTTCATTTCCCATGATCCCAAAAATCCAGCATGAAAACAAACCAACCTAACCTAACGAGCCAGGGAATCCCAGCTGGTGTCAACTGACAACAGGTCTAATAACAGCACAAAATCAGGCCTAAGAACCACACAAGCTGCCTCAGAAATGCCCCAACAGCCAAGGAAGTACTAAATATTCAGAACTGCTGAAGGCATTTATATGCATTTAAAGCAGTTAGGAAAAATGATTGTATTTTGCATATGTATTCCATTTCCTTCACAAAATTTATTAGCTGAAAAAAATACGTAGGCATAAACTTCAAATACAGGGAATTACACAGAAAGTAATATTTAACTCACTTGAATCAGGACGGCAGTCACACACCCGATCAGCCCTCAGCAAGTTATAAAGGGGCTATCAGCTCTCCAAACCGTATCTATGAACCCACAGAACCAGGAGCAATGGCTGGTGATTTATGACAGGACAGTTCCCGCGAATGAGGGTTTAAGTGAGCAGGTGGATTAGTGTGTGGAGACTTCCCACGGATATATCCCATCGGTTATGTTGTTTCCAGGCTGTATTCATTACACCTACATCCAGCTGCTTAGCTCAAGTGCCTTAATCCACCCCACATCTGAACCCCAGCCTCAACCTGTCAGGTTAACAACATACAATTACCTCCCTTCAGACAGCTTTGATCAAGGGGATTTCACCCCAGCTTAAATTTACTTTATGGAGCTGAAAAGAAATGATGCAAAAGTGTGAAGCAGCTCTCTGAAAGTCCTTCAGCAGTGCACTGGTCATTCTCTCTGAAGCATTGCCAGCAGCTTCCTGCAGTACATCAGCATAGAGGGCAGCGGTCCTACAGGAAGCCCTTCAATTTGCTAAGTGCGGTCAGTCAGCAGGACTTCCTCACCGAGTTTTCCTGGGGTGTTTTCCACACCCAGGACCCTCGCTCCCAAATTCATTCCTCTTGTCATGTAAACGCAAGCCAAAGGAGAGGGTCCTTGCTACAGCTGCTGGCAGATGGCTCCAGCCTGCACCAAGCAGTGGGATGGTGCAGCTAGGTCACTGCTGCTGTGCAAGATAGCAGGCTTATCGCTACCTCAGGCATGCCTACACCGTCACTCTGACACACAATTTCCCGGAGTCATTCCTTGTATCATCACTCTAGGTGGCTTCCACAATTAAAACATTTAATCCTACAAGACCACCTCCATTCTCACTGAATTTAACAACAGCAGATCCATTAAGATATTTGTTGTAATGGTGGGAAATGTACATAATGAAAATTAGAACCTTATATTCTAGTTGAACTACAGCTTCTTTCTACATCCTGAGCTTACTTCATATTCTGCACCTGTACTACCTATACTTTTATAAAAATAAAATTTGAAACAATGTTGTCAGCAAGTCAGAACACTCCCACATTCACATTTTGGAAACTGAAGGCCAGGGGTATCTTATCAGTGTGCCAAATACAAATGGGAAAGAGTAAAGACCAAGTCAGGCTCTTCTCAGTGGTACCCAGCAAGAGGCACAAATTGAAATGCAAGACATTCTATTTAAGCAGAAGAAAAAAACACTTTAAAAGTAAAGGAACATACTACCACGCTACCTTGCTAGACTATGAATTCTTAACCCTCAGAGATACTCAACACTTTACGAGGCATGGTCCAGAGCGACATGCCATGGCTGACCCTGATACAAGATAAGGATTGGACTATGATCTCCAGAGACCCATCTCCACTTGGCCTGTCCTAAAAGCAAACCCTCTGCATTTGTCACATCACAGTAGTTGTTAAAAGCATTAAAATACTCAGCTATTCCAGCTGAGTAATTGCAGATATTGTCATTGTTAAAACAGGGACACCTATATTCTGTCAGTCGCTTCAATGCTTATAATAAAACCCCTCTAAATATCATGTGTGGTAAGTGCTCTGTGTCGACACAGCAGTGCACCACAGATAATCATCTGGGATTTTATCGACCCACCGCTACAGGAGTTTCTGCTGGTTACCTTGAGCTGAACCTCAGCTTCCATCTGGCCCAAGCTGATAAGACAGTAACAACAGAGCAAAGCACAGGGGGGTGAAAAAGCTGCCTATGGTTTACCACTGAGTCATTAAACCAAGCTGTAATAGGAAAGAGATAAACTATGCATCTATTTAATTATATTTTAAAATCTGAACAATTATTTTTATGATGAAGAAGTTAAATAATACTTATCACCCAAGTGAGCATTCTTACACACTGTTACGTAAGTGTTCCCTATTTATTTCCTCCTCAATGTATAAAGGACAAACACAAGTTACTAATAAGCAGATTCCTCCAACCACGTCATAGCTTTCCATTAAAAATCAGAGAATGCTTACAGTCCATCTTGTTCCAACCCTCCTGCCATGGGCAGGGACACCTTCCACTAGCCCAGGTTGCTCCAAGCGCCATCCAACCTGGTCTTGAACAATTCCAGGGATGGGGCAGCCACAGCTTCCCTGGGCAACCTGTGCCAGGGCCTCCCCACCCTCCAGAGAACAATTTCTTCCTAATACCCAATCTAACCCTGCCCTCTGTCAGTTTGCAGCCATTCCCCATTATCTTTGTCCTTATAGAAAAAGTGTTTAAGAAGTACTGGAATGTTACAGAGTTTCTAAAACACAAACCAAAGTGATCTTTATTTAAGCTGGATTTCTGTTACACAGCCATGATCAACCTGGTTTAATCATCTCAGGACAGCAGGATAGCCAAAAAATAGGCATCCAACTTGCAGGAAATACATCTGGTGTGTCCTTCCATTATTTTAATAAATCATGTTTGAAAAGGAAAACCAATAAGAATACAATAAATGAGGAATCCCAGGTCCATTTTACTCCTTATTTCTGAGGAAAATAGTTTCTCAGAACTGTTCAGTTCAGCACCTGTGCCATGGAGAGCAGGAGGAGCTGAGCCCCTCTTCCTGTGCCAGGTTAGAAGGGGTCTCTGGGGATGGACCCCCAACACCTGCACAGCACAAACACCTCACGTCACTGGTTTCCAGACAGCACAAAGAGAGCAAATATTTCTGTGGCAAATACACTCGGGTGACTCATTTCCTTGGAGGAGTATCTGTTGCTGGTAGCAACCTCACAACAAAGAGGATGTCTCTGCATCCTTGTGTAAAGAACAATAGGTAGTACCCTCTCATCATCAGTCAAATACGACACAGTTGATAAAGTACAGTCATACTGAAAGTGTGTATTACAGAAAAGGTTCTTCTTTTAAAGGTAAATATTTCCAAATCATGGAAATTTAACATCTGAGTTTGATACTCAGTTAACAACTTGTATATGTGTTTAAAATATATATATTTAATCACTTGGCTCTATTCCTTGTTGCTTCTGTCCTCTAGAAAAGCAGCATTCCATGAAAGTGGCAAGGAACTATCAATATTTAATATGTTTTAGCAGGATTCTCAACAGCCTTTAAACACTGATGAAAGTCAAGTGAGCAGTGCCATATGCTGGAAGGAATCAGAGGCTACCTATCCAAATATCCCATAAAAAATTAAGTAATGCAGAATGGAAATTTGGCATTCTTTTCTTTCTAGAAAGAGCGTTCTCTATTTTTTTCTCATTACTGAAGCCAAGCCACTACACTCACTAGACACCAGAAGCAAATGCGAAAAGAAAAAATTAACTTTAAAACAACGGGTTATTTTAATGCAACATTAAGTTAACTTTGTCCCTCAATATTAACGCCTCCGAGTTGCTGGGATTCCACTGTATTTCGGCATTAAAGGTATTGGCCAGGTTCTGCAGAGACAGGGTTGTCTGCCTAGTTCAAAGTGATCCACAAAACACGTACACAGCAACCATTGCTACACAAACCAATAGTCAAAATGTAGATTTAAAACATGCTGGACAGGGGAGAAGAAATTCCTGCCCTCAGTTGTGGCATGCTGTAGATCAAACAAATTAAAATCCATGAACTGAACGCAGCATTTTCTGCCCAGTGGGAGCTGCAAATTGATCGTTTGCATTATCCATCCATCTGGGAGTCAGGATTGCAGGGATGTGACCTCACATAACACCTCTGTTGAGAAGACATCAAACTTCAGCAAGAGAAAAGGCTCTCAAGTCCCCTGCAATTATCATGCTGGTCACATGCTCCATGGCGATTGCTATAGTAACCAGACACTTGCCATGGAGACTTTCTAGCTCAAAGCATTCTTCTCTTATGCCTTCAATTATTATTCTTCAGATAACTGTTAATTTATATTTTATTTTGGAGTAAAGGAATTGAGGGGTTTTTTTATGTTCCTCTGACAAAGAAAAGAATTCCAGAAATGAAATCTGAAATCAGTTATAATAAAAAGGAAAATTAGAATAGAGGTTTGTGTCACGGGCTGATGAAATACAGTATTTGTATCATTTAGTATGCACAAACTACAAGAGAAATGTATCATATTTTCAGCAGAATGTAACAAAATAAAGAACAAGTTGGGGTTTTTTTGGCTAAGTACTCAAATGAGCCCCCAAGGTTACAATTACTATAGGTGTGGCTGTTAGTTATGATTGCTATATAGAACCTTCTCTTGCTAGGTAGCATTTTCCTTTTCCTGTAAAATATTCTGATCAAATTCCCATCTCCTGAATTTAAGGTTTTTGATACTGTCTCAAGATGAATTTGAAATGCTCATCTGAAAGAGTTTAGCTGTTAAAGGTTTTAAGTCCACACATTTTGGATCAGAAAACACAAAGAGAGTAACAGGACTGCCAACGTTGCTGGCAAGAAGAACCACCAGGACTGAATCTGGGAATGGTAGTGGTGGCACAGAAGGGGCAGAGAAATTACGCTGGAGGTTGAAAAAGTGAAGAATCAGTGCTTCCCAAAGCCAATATTCTCAAAAACTGGAGAGGAAAAGGTCAAGAGGATCAGATGGTTGTGTACTGTTCCAGGAATAAGGAAAACTAACTAGCAAAGGTACCCGTGTAACTTTAAATCCACCTGTACTGATTATATACTTCAATCACATCATTTCCTATCTCTTACTATACCAGAGCCACCTGGCTCTCAGGGCCGAGATGGCCACACCAAGGGATCCACAGGAGATTCAGAGCAAGGGCATCTGCTGTCTGATTTGCAGGCAGATTTAGAGAAATTGGAATACATAGTGTAGGACAAGGAACGGGACATTGTCTTCACAGCCAGAGAAACAGATCAGCACAGCACCCATGCTGCTCCATCTGTCCCCTCCTCATGCTTCATACAAGACAGGTACTTAAAAACAAGCTGTTCACAGAAAGTTTCTCATTTTCTGGATGCTCCTCATCCACACCTTGTGATCTTTCCTCCAAGGGTTAAAAACTTTCAGGCATAATCACAGTCAAGAAGACAGCTTCGACCTGGGATCAGTGAGATGAAATACATTAACTTGGAAAAAAAAGGTCCCTGTTTTCCTCCACTAAGGGTCCAAACACTCAAAACTTTTGAGTATCATTTATCTCCCTGTCTTTCAGTATTCCATCCACTGAATAGGAATAACTGTGTCTCTTCACTTAACAGAAAGATAATGAAAATGAATTAATTATTTTCCACACACTGGATAGGACTTTGATGAGCACGATAGATGAGCCCCAAGGGACTAATAATTCTGTCTTCAAAGGGATGTTTAACCAACATGTTCTAAATAAGGCCCGGGGCCACAAATTGAGCAACGAGTGGGAAACAAGCTACGGAATAGCTGTTCATTAAATGCGTATCATTAGTTTGTTCATTGAATACAGCAGGACCTGGTGGAAAAAGTATTAGGGGCATGTGTAATTGAAGCCTGTGTGGTGATGTTCGGACATGACTGGGTCAAACAGAGGTTGCAAAAGCATCTCCTAACTCTGCACTCTCCATTAACTGCTTCCAGTGTGGTTTTGAAGTATATATATATATATATATATATATATAAAGAAAAGTAAGGACTCAAATATGAGAGAGGATCAGAGAGTGGGACTTCTTGATCTGACAGCCCCTGCCATTTTCAGTGATCTCATCTCTTAAGTATAAAATGCCAAATCCATCATTAGAAAGTTGTTTAAAACAGGAAACGGCCTGCAAGAATTACTTCAGAAGCAAAAGAAAAGGTTAATTAACTAAAAATATATATCCCACAGGCAAGACAAATCACAAGCCCTTCTAACTTAATCCCACCACTGACACCAACTCCTCTGGCTGTTACAAGCATCACCAGAGCCAATCCCTGACACTCCAGGAGTGGCTCTGAAGCTGTTGTGTCCAACTGCTCCATACACCAACCCCATCAGGGACGTAACCAGATGCATCCTACTACAAACTGATTTTGTGAAGGCCAGCGAAGAGGATGAGCACAGGACACAGCAGCAGTTTGAGTCCGCCCACAAGCCAAGGAAATGATTCACACGGCAGCCACTTAGAGCACGGAGCTCTGCACAGCGGTGGGGACCTTCTGCTAAGTCACGATCTCTTAGAAGCTTTTATTGCTCTTTGCAAGGTTTTCTTTTCAATTACTACTATTATTATTATTACTGTTACATGACAGATTCCTTCCTTCAAGCTGTTCCACAGTCCTGTTTCTTCAGGCCCAAGGAGGATTCACAAAACACTGCGACCTTGAATGATACCTGCCCCCTAAAAAGCTTCCCATTCTATGCCTCACTATACTGGCATCTCCCTGCACCCCATTTTTTCCTGCCACAATGCTCCATTTTCAAGTGTCATAGTCAAATATCTGGGACAGTTTCTTGCCTTGAGTGAAAAAACACTTCCTTCAACTTCCAGAGAAAAACTGCATGTCTATATATTTAGCAACAAAAACTGGAGTAACACTTAACAAAGAATTTGTTCTTCCCTTACTGTAAAAGAACACTTCGGCTCATCAAGCTGACATTCTTCTACTGAAAACCCATCTTGTTAGAAAATATTCTCTTTGGAACTGTACCAATATGTACTTAATGAAATAAATGAAATGAAAATAATGGAATAAAAAATAGGAAGCGCTTTCTTTTTATTTTCACCCACAGGTATTGGAGTTTGTAAAAAATATTTTTAAAATAATCACTTTCACAATATTAGAAAAAAAAAATAGGAGTTACAAGATGTCCTCTTTGTGTTGGGATAAGACACTTGGTGCACAGAGCTGTTTAGGTCCTCAGTGCTGGACTGACGACAAGCTCAGGCCCAGGCTGTGCTGGGATTTTCTGAGGATGTGCCTTGGTCATCCAAGGTCAACAAGAGATCCCTCCAGGTCCCAAGGCTGCTCTGAGCTACTCTGGCAAATGACACAGAAGAAATTGAGTTTCAGATGACCCTGTTGTTCTGTCCTCAGCCAAGTACCACGTTCAGCGATCTTTTAATTCATTGAAGCATTTAATCACATTTAAGTGCTTTTCTGTATCATGATGATCTTAAAATGCATGCTGGAGGGGGTAATTATAAAAGAACCTCCCACAGCAGCCTGTACATTTATCTGCCCTGTAAAACAATGGCACATCATTTCTGTGTAGTTTTTTACCTTGACTGAATCATCTTTAAACCACAAATATTTTTAGATCAGAATTCTTAAACAGCATGAAACAAATGTTGTTCCTGCTTTCCAAGTTGCACTGGACAGGCAGAACTTACTCAAGATATATAACAATTTACAAGTAAATTATATTTAATAATCTAACTAATGGTAAGTCTTAAATAAAAACATCATCTTAACATCAGAACATGCTGCCCAATAGAGAGCTCCATTTTGGAAACACACTGGAAGAAACCATCTTTTATAGCTGACACTTCCTCCACAAAGAATTACTGCATGTACCAGCCTGACTCTCTCAGATTCACCTTAAGAAGGTAACACTGCTCTTACCATGTGGCAATTAACACTCTCACAGTGAGTAACAGGATGAATCATTCTAACAAAAGCAAAAACACCCAGATTTTTCAAGGGACATGGCTACACGGTCTATTCTGCTTTCGAACAGGTCTTTCCTTCACACGCCGTACTGTGAACAGCCCCGGCACATCTGATCTCAGAATCACTTTGCTGTTTATAGTACCCTAAGCCAAAGCATATAAAGCAATGAATGCCTTTATTTTTAACTCCCTGTCTCAAAATGAAACTCTGACAGTGAAGAGCAAGGACAGTCTCTGGAGTGCTGTTTACTCCAGAGCTAAGCGTGGGGGTGGTGTGGGGCTTTGGGAGACAGCGGGGTCCAGAGCCACCACTCACAGCAACCAGAGATGATTTCCACATCCTCTTCCTCAACAAATGCTCTCCCCAAAAGCTGTGTTGGCATCATTGCTGCCTCCAAGATACTTGAGACGACCTAACTTACTCTATCTGATTATTTTGACTACTGGGAGAAATCTTCTCCTTCTTGTGTAAAACAAGAAGGGGGATCAGAGGGAGGTGAGACACCTCTGCTGCGCACCAGGAGCTCACTTCAATTTAAAAAATAATAATAATAATTTTAAAAAGAATACAAATACAGTGCTGGAGAAACATTCATCTGCAAAGCTCTGGAAGATGGTCATCTAGAAGATGTGAACAAGATGTAGGATAAATTTTCCCATAAAGAAAAGGTTCACAATTGCCATGGTTTGAGACACCTGCTCTGGGAAATGGAGGAAGAGAGCACAAACCTGAGTTGCTTCTCAGACGCTAGGATTGAAAAGCTTTCCAGAAGTTACTGGTTGTGTGAGAAAAACACTTTCATTCCACAGCGGCAGCAACAAAACAGACTTGGGGAAAAAAAAAGAATCCAAGTATTCTTCCAAACGCACCTTTGGTTTGCTGTTTAATCCATCCTTGAGCCCGCCCTTCACCCAAAAAGAGTTCATTTTCCCACAGGAGCATTTTCCTGCTGACACCTACATTAGTTCAACAGCAGGGAAGGTGACTTCCCTTCTCCTATTTTTGTTCATAATATTCCAAATTTTTTCTTTGCTTCCAAACCATTTGCTAAACTCATTGCATTATAAACAGTTCTCAAGTAAAGAAAAAAAAACCTCACATTTTTGGGTGACGTACACTACTTATCACCAAAAATATTCTGGTAAATGGTCCATATCTTTATCAATTAAAAAAACTCTAAAACATCTCTATCTTGTGAACTATTGTCAACTTTTCTTTAAACACTGCTTTGGGATAGTAACTATCTTGCTGCATTTCTGGTGGTATAAGAGTGGAGTGAAAAGTCTAACTAGAAATAAAATCTGGGAAGGAACAAGACCACCTGAAGAGCCTCATGGCACAGGGACAGCTCTGCTCCAGCCACAAGAACCTCTGCCACACTTGACCTTGAGACACAAGAGTGGAAGATTCTGGGGTCAGTCCAAGAACAACAGCAATTTTTCTACTGGTGCTAAGAATCAAACAAAACAGCAAAGCGAATAAACCCAAGGACAGTTCTACCCTCATCCATAACTGATAAGACACCATGAAGTTGATGAAATAAATGAACTGAATGCAACTTCAGAGTGAATCCAGAAAAGTCTGAAGAAAGATCTTTTATCTATAAACTGTGGGTTATAAACACACTGTTTCCAGATCAGCAACTAACATACACAGTTGTCTGGGAAAAAGCCTGGAATGTTTGAGTCCAACAAAAGGAGGGCACAACAAGTAGCAAATAAATTTGGATTATAATATTACAGAGTAGCTCTCACTGAAATAGGCAGTATACATTTAGTATATGTTTTGCTGCATTTTTATAACAGAGATATGTTAATAATGGCTTCTTTCCCTTCTGCATTAAAGTCAGGATTCATAATGAGTACAGAGGGAGTATAGAGTGGCTTTAGCATTTCTCTCCCAGAAAACCAGCTACAATAGCACAGACAATTTTGAAACCCAATCTGATTTAAAACATCAGCGCTAATAAAACACTTAGGAAAGCGGTTATTTTTAACTCTCTGTAACTGCAATTGCGGATTTTCATTCTGGAAACAGGCTAGATTTCCACATGCAGAATACTCAGAAAAGATAAACAAAACATTTTCTGTAAAATAAATGGATGCCTTATCCTGCAAAGACTTGAAAATATTTCCTGTTGCCAGCAAAAATACTCATAAAATTTGGAATGTGATACAACAGCTGGGAACAGTTAGCTACAGGAGAACTAGTCCGGTCTGCAGTCATTTCGGAAATTAACGTACAGAGTGGCAACCATAGGTTTTCATTTCCTTTGTGATAAGCCTTTCACAGAGAGAAAACTCAGCAGTATTTCTCCCTGCCATACTTTGAAACCTACTATGAATTTCATAAGTTCATATTTGAAGGGTCTAAAGCAGACTTGAAAGCACAATAGTCAAAACAACATGGAAACCACTGTGCAAGGGATGAAAAGGATCCTTAGTCATGTGGGAGCATAAAAACCACCAGGGAGCACCAGGCTTGGCCCACGGTTGCAGTGCTCACTCCAGGCATCGTTTTACTGACTGGTTTCTTGATTCTAGCAGAGTCAGAACCAGTTTATTCATCTGCAGGATGAATTTCCTCCCGCAGCAGATGTACATCTTATCTCACACGGCTTTTTCACTCTCTGTTTCCACAAACACATTCTTGATTTTTATTGCACAGGATGAGAATCAAAATCTGGTACAAGAAAAAGACTTTCAATTCCACAAAAACAAGTACACAGCAAATAAACCTCAACAGCTGTCAGAAGATGTATTTGCTTCCTACCAGAGAAGACAAACATTATTCAGATGTGTATGCCCACAACTGTTTTCAGATTATAAATACAGAGGTAGAGAATTGTACCTGAAATACAAAGAAAGTAAAAAGGCTAATGTCAAACATGCAGACTTTGTTCCAGCAGAAAAGCTTTCATTAGTTTCTCACTTGATAATGAGTTTTTGTTCCTTCCCTGCAGTATTTGTAATGTTAGAAAAGCACTCTGTGTTTTGATAACATTTGAGAAACACAAAAAGTCAATTTCGTAACTCTTTCTGGTTTTCAGTTTTAATGGAAATATTTGCACTGCTGACACTGGTGTGAAACCTAGGTAACATCTCTGAATGGAATAAAGGCTATGGTGAAAAATGGTGAAAAGCAACTGGTAAACACCATTTCTCAATATTGAATTGGGCTTATTTCACTTTTAAAACATAAAACCAGCTTGGGTTGGTTTTAACACATACTGCTGCATTACTCCAGCTGCACGCTCCATCAACAAGGAAAACCCAATAATCTCATACAGGGTTTCTAATACAGAAGTAAAAGTGCTCACTTTACGAAGTTCAACAAAACTAAACAATGTCTTGGTGAAGGCTTTTATTTCCTCTTTTTTAGCAGCTACAGCTTAGTGTAGTCTCTTGAATCAATCACAGATGAAGGCAAGCTCTGCATTTTTATAATGTTGTCTATGATTTCATAAGTCATATGACTTAGTTCAAGTGAAGTCAAGGACTGGTGCTCAACACAAGAGGAAAATTTAACTTCAGGTCCTTTCATTAAGGAGAAGGATCCTAAATACAGATAAAAGTATTACCATTACATATTTTTATCTCATGTTAATAGACAGTAGTTTAACCACTTCAAAGAGTGAGATATTACTGCTATTATTGGAGGCCTGGAATGCATTCACACAAAAAACACTGACAGGTCATTTCTCCCATATCCAGCTCTGTATTCTAACAGGATCTCTTCCCTCCAGAGCTGCTTTCTGTTGTTGCACTCTCCAATCAATAGCACTTCAGAACATAAACCAGATCTGTCTCCCTGCCCACAGCTGCAAAGGTCAAGCCGATCATAAGATCAGTGTTTTAAGGAAGAACAGATCCAGGGATTTCGACATTCGGGGAATGGAAGAACTCCTGGAAGAAAATACACTTCCAGCAGGCATCACTCCACAGAAGGCAGAGGAAAGCCCAAAATCTGCTGAGGCTCCAGACAGCCATTGTTCACACTGACGTGCAGAGACTCAGAAGGGCCAGTCTAGAACTGGTGGTGTTCTCCAGCACATTCCCAAGAGTACCACACATTTGGACTCCAGAAAAGCGTGGCAAGCTCAAGACAGACAAATTCTTTCAGAGGAAAGGCCATAGAGGCAGGTCTAGGGGCTTCTGCAGGGACACAGGAGAAAGTTTTATTCTCTCAGGAAGAGGGAAAACTGCCTTGACATTTCTTTTCCACGGTATAGTATCCAGTTTGTATACAGTTGTATAGTTGTCTGCTGCAATTCCTCCCTTGGTTTGTAATGTCAAGTGTTTTGACTTTTATCTAGCTCCTCCTGTCCCATGTATACTTTTTTCTGTCTTATTTTTCCCCCTACAAACTCTTCTCTTCTTTCCCTCATTCCATTCTCTTGTGTTTTCCCTTTACAATTCCTCTTTTAGCCAAACTGCACCCAAATATATATACGTATATATGCGTGTGTGTGGATATATATATGTGTATGTTTATTAATAATAACAACACACTGTGAGTGTTTACCAACCCTCCTGCAGCTTGTTTGTTCTAGGCCTTCTGTTGTCTTGTGTATGAATCATCCATTTAGGCAGCAAATTCTTGAGGAAAAGGACTGCCTGTTGTTCTAAATCCATACAGTGCCTAGTACATACAGCCCCATTCTTAATTATTATAATAACTGCACCAGTGCTTTTGGTTTCCTCACTTCTGGAATGCTGGATGCTTGTTTTGTGTGCTTTCACTTCTCTAACAAACCCTTAAGAGAAGAACTACAGTACCAACAGCACGTGGGACACAACAAAGCTTTGTGTTTAACATGGAAACTCCGAGAGGAGCGTGGCACTGGCCGAAACAGGTCTTGCCCGTTCTCCTTGCACAGAGCATCATCCCCAGCTCCCAGCAGGGCCCCTGATGTACCCTCTTTTCCTGGATGAAATGCGCAATTCCTGTTAATTCCACACCAATCTCACATGCACTTAGTGAGGAAAATCGAGCCCTTTCCAGAAGAGCGTGACCTACTGAAATCCAGCCCTGGCAGAGGGGCAGCGGTAAGAGGAAGGAATGGCATGTTCCCGCTCCCGGACACTGTGGGACACTCTGAGCTCTGCCTTCCCTAACAAAAGCTTCTTTTCATTAAAGGGTGGAAAAAAATCCCCTTTTATTCTCTAGCCTTTGAAGGGCTTACATCATCGCCTCTTCAATTTCAGGAGTTTAGTGAAAACAAGCTTTCTGCAGGGCTGGTCAAATGACTGTTAACTAAGAATTCCTGGGAGTGTTTAATCTACACTCTCTATTAATTTATCATTAGGGTACCTTCTAATAATGACTCATCTAATGAAGAAACAAAACCACAGCAGAAACCCTCCCTGCTCCTACAGTATTAGTTACAATGAACCTGGGCATCTCTCCACCAAAGCAATCACCATACCTTTTTTTTCCATCCCCTAATTAGCCCCAAGGCTTCCAAGGGAAAACCACCACGAGCTTTACATATTGCAGTGAAAATATTTTAACACTGGCCTTTCATTATGCATATAAAAAGAAAATTTCATCATTAAGGTTGTGTCCAACAGCTGCCTTGAATGTGATGACAGGAATTATTTGTGAATAGTAATAGCATTCATAAAGGAAAAGGTAGTTGCACCAGCCTTGTGTGGTTTTTTCCCTCACAGTGAAATTATTTTTTTCCCCCAAAACATCTCTCCACACATGGGCCTGTGGTTCATTCCTTTTTGAGAAAACCCAGTAACCCGAAGCAATACAGCTTTGAGAACGTGAGCATACATTTAACCTTCAGCAGGGAAATCCTGTACTGAAGACTGACGGAAGCTTCAAATTAAGGAGAACTTGTGTTTTATTAAGAACAAATAAGTTCTGCTAGTGATTTTCAACAGAAGGCTCTAAATGTGATTCCTCCCACGAGCCCTTCCACCTCTGTTTTACTATTTCTTCAGCATAGGCTGCTTGAAGGAGCTAAGTGTACTCAACAGCACCAAGTCAAGGTAAAGTCATTACTTCACCTACTTTCGCCGTCACTAGGCTAAGAAAATCCACTTGGGCTAAAAGTTGTTTCTTATACCTCAAACAACACAGGGCCTTTAGAGAACTAATAGAAACAGTTTTAAATTTCAGGCTAGATGCCACGCTTTTAGTTATGGTTATCCTGAAACCTGAGAGGGAATTACCCCAATCTCTCCTCAAGCCTGGACAGCGGTTTCCAACTGTCACCTGTAAATAAGCTAACTTCATGAAAGGCTCTGCTACAATGAGCTGTTCGCCTGCAGTCAGTCTTTGTCTTGACCTGTGCATTCAAAAAAACTGCCTGCAAACCATTCCTGACCAAAGGTTGCAATGCACTCAACTGTAATTTACTACAGAGCTTTCAATATGACCCACCATAAATCCTAGGCCACTTCTTCAGACTAAACAAGTGTCAGTTATTTCAGGCGATGCAACAGCCTGGCTCAGAGCAAAGGCAGAGAGCTGGCACAGGAAGGGACCACCACAGGGATACCACCACAAGGCACGGGGTTGTTCACAGGTCTCTGCTGTTCAGCTCAGATCTCCGGCACCACACAGACTTGATCAACCAGATCTTGACAGATCAGACAGATGTGTCTTGGAAAGGTGGCCATCCCCAACAGGCAAAAAGAGCACCACAGAAAGAAAAACGGTGTCCAGAAAGGACAAGTCAGAGATGCATCTGCATCCTCTGTTTTGAAAATATGCACCAGTAAACCACAAGAGAATGTCACTGGCATAATGTAGCAAAGTGCATCGATCACAAGATGTGAAATACTTTACCAGTTAGGTAATTGTTTAATCTACAGGACACTCACTAATAAATATCAGCTATGACTAACTTTAGCCTACAGAGACAGAGCATACCCAAAAAAAATCCAAGTCAATTTTCAGAGACATGGATTTAGACATTCTTAATGTATTTTGTCTGTGAAATCAAATTGAACAGGATTTCTTACAGTTTGTGTGCTTATTGTCGCTCCCCACCAGTGCTCGCAATCCAAATCTCTCAATGCTAAACTAATAAAGGAGACTGAACATAAAATGGACCCGAAGGAATCTGCAGCTAGAAACAAGCCTTGGCCCAAAACCAAGAGGGACTTACTCCATCTTATCACCGGGAATGAAAAACTCTAACATCCAGCCAAGGAGTAACACAAATGCAACCTGATTATTCATATACTTGTCTCTGCGAATGTGTCTCTGACCTGGTCCCTCAAGGACTCCCTGACTTCACATAGATGCTTGCTTTCCCCCCTGTACCAGACTACTTAGCACATAGAGAATATGAATCCTTAAGGATTTAATAAAAGATTCGCCTTGGATCAGAAAATTGAGGTTGACTTCCCAATGCGTCACAGGTAGACACGGGTACTTATGAATTCAGATTGATTGCAGGGAAAGTTTTTCATCCTGGCAACACTGTTGCCATAGCGATCCCGGCTGATCCGATATTCTTAGCAACCGCTCCTAACTCTCCATCCCCAGCACTCCCTGCTTTCCTCCAAGGCTGAGCTGCGTAACCTCATTTCCAAAACCCCACTGACCACCAGCAGACCCGCTAGAGCGGCACGAGCTCACAAACCGCGGTGCCTTCTCCGCAGGTACGCCTGACGTGTACCTGCTACACCACTACAACGCGCTTTGCAAATCAGAGGGCACGGAAAGCACGCTCGGCCTCAGGAGACTGAGCAGGGGAGAGAGTCATGCTGGACCTATTCTGCTAACGCTTTCAGATGCTAGAGACACAAACAGGAGAGCAGCGAGGGTCTGTGATGGTCCAATACCACAAAAATCCACCTCGTTATTTCACACACATACCTAGTTCATCATCATTCCTCTGGGCTAAAGCAGCATCAGATAAAGCCGGTCTGAAGTTGGGTCATTAAAATCACAAGAAGATGCATGTAAGACATCACCTGAGGTTTTACACCACACAGCAATGGAGCAGTTAATTATTACAGTATTAACAATTGCCTCCCTTGCACAAAACTAGGCAAACTGTATTCCAACAGGTTTCTGAGCCAGCTGAAGAGAAATCAGGAACTGGCAAACCACAACACCTGTGTTACTCCAACTACACACTCTGTGTTTGGCAACCGCCCTCACCTCCTGTCGGGAGGCTGTGTGCTGCACTGCTGCCTATGGCTAGGCTTCCCTCCACTAGACCCAAAAAAAAGGCTGAGTTCCCACACCGATTTCATTTGGGACCGAGTGACTCCCAGCTCCTCATGCAGGTAAAGCTTTATGGACTTCATCTGAGAATGCAAACAGGAATAGTAGAGATAGGTACTCACAGTGGAGGGGGAAATGGCATGGATAGAGCGGCTGCTAATTAAACCCAGGTTTGGGCCTGCTAGCCAGTACCGAACCCAAATGTGCTACCACTAGAAGCACTCAACAGTGCCAAGAGCTGTGGAACTTGACATGACTGGCAGCCGCACCACAAAGCCTGGTGGCCCAACTGCTCTGTTCTGACTGCTGCTGACTATACATATCACTTATAAGATCTGTAACAAAAAATAGAAAACCTACTCAAAACAAATAATCCATTACAAAACATTAACCACATGCCCAAGAAATAAGAGAAAATATTTTCCAAGTTTTAATACATGTGTTAATGGTTGGACTCTGATCTTAAAGGTCTTTTCCAACCTCAGTGATTCTATGGAAGTAGACCTTCAGGGAGGTCTCTCCAAAGGTAAGGCTTAAAAGCAGCAGGCAAACAAACAGAGAATACTAGGTAATGGCACATTCTGAAATAAGAGAACCAAACTACAAAGAAACATCATTTAGAAGGTCTTTTTTGGCTGTATTTCCAAAAGCCAAAGAATGGCAATTTTCAGATACGTTCTCAGTGTCAGATTACATTTTTTCTATCGCTATGGTAAATCACAAGTTTCAACTAAGATTAAGGACCCAAACACATTCACACTATGAATGTGGAATAAAAGACTGTCACTAAATGAGGTTATTCAGTGTTTCTAGACTAGAAAGCTCCTGATAAATTTTTGGCTCCTTTCCTATACAGAATCCTCTGAGTGTTTCCTGCTGCAATAATGAAGCATCCCTAGTTTGACACATGAAATCTACAATTTGTGAGAAACATTGCAGGAGGACACAGCTGCTTGGCAAACATCCTGATCTTGACCCCATACCAACATGTACCAAGGACAGCTTTCCAGAACCACACCGGCTTGCCCTCAATATACCCAAATAAAATGGGAATCAAGCTGGACATTTCAGTTTTGCTACTTTTTATGAAGTGCAAAATAAGCAGAATTCTGCCAGATGCTTACCTAACACACAAACAATTTGACAACTATCAGCTAATGCTTTACTTCTCCATTTCCTGCGTCTTTCTCTTCAGAGGGATCCTGGGAAGATGCAAGACACAGCGCTGCAAAGCGCCCAACAATGTTGTATTTACTTGAATAGATTTTGTGGTCTCTTTCAAGTGTGCTATATATAGCTGATTATTTTGCTTTCCAGTCTAGAAAAGGAAAATCACAGCTGACACAGATTTCTTCTCAGCAGTCGCCTGCAAGCCCTGGCTGCAGATCTCCTCCCACAGCACAGAACAAGCAGCAGAGTCTTGGGGTTGCAGGTGCTCTGAGCTTACACTGGACATCTACTTGTGTTATTTTCTGTCCCAGAATTAAGTAGAGATAACAAAAGGGAAATGTTAGAAATAGCAATGCTTCGGGTCAGTTACCAATTTATTGTATTTGCAATTTAATCCAGCCATCAAACAGATTCCACAGAGCCTATCATATTAGCCATTGGGCTTAATGTATTCTGGAATCAAAGCTACGGCTGCATATATTGCAGTATCCCATTTATATACACAAGGGTTTTTTTCCTTTTTTTTTTGTTTTCCCTAAGACCAAAGAAATGCCAATTGACAGCCTTTCACAGTTATGTCACTTTGATGGTGCTGAGCCAGAACCCCCATGTGAGGAACCCTTACATAATTTATTCCGGTCATTTTCATTCTGAATAGGTGAAAAGAAATATTTTAAAGATTCCATCTTGAAGATAGCAAATTTTCCTTTTTTAACCTTTTTAAAGTGTTTTAATAAATAAAAATAAATCTGATGATGCCACAATCTACCCAATACAATTTATCCTCTTTACTTTCACTAATCTCCTTATAAAACTCTGTTTTTCAAGGTGAGAAAATGTTAGGAGCTCTCCATCAGTAGCATATGGTGCATTAAACAAATTTGCGCATGTCACGCTGAAAGAAACAGTGCTAAAAGAACATCATGACTGCAAATCCAAAAACTCATGCAGTAGGAAAGACAGAATTACACAGTTTAAATCTGCCCTTTTGTATACATCAACATTGTTTATCACAATACTACAGAACAGAGCGTTTTTACCGTAAGATCCGATAGTAATTAGGGGATGCCTCATCCAATCACCATTCCTTCACCCTATTTTTGGCCCTATTCTTTCTTTTTATCTGTTGTTTTTTGTTGGATTTTTTTTCTAACAAAGTGCCTTTGTCCAGTGTCAGAGCTGTTATTGCTCCTCACCCAGTCCAAGTGTGCCTGCTCCCCCCCTTATCCACCGCTGGCTCAGAATGCCCAAGCAACCGTCCGTCTCCTGGGCAGTTCTCCTCTGCCAGCTCCACCCATCAAAGGATGGCAAAATCAGGCCCACCACTGCAGGGTTTTTAAAGCATATTTTACTCATGTAAAATAGAAGAACTTAAATTAGCAAGGGAAGATTCCCAAACCTTCAGCAATTCATGTGCGACACAGTGAGGCAATGCTGTTCCCATCAAAGGTTAATTGGTAATTTTTTTTAATAAGAACCCGGTAAGCCCAGCTCCTTCTGTAACTTAACACTGAATACGTGCACCACAAATACAAACAGCGTCAGAAAAAAAATATGGCGGGAATTGTGCTAACAGCAAAGGTCACCAGCAGCTGAAGCAATATGGCAAGAGAGACAGCCAGCTACTGCACTCATCTGTGTGCTGGGGTGAGAAGGTGACACATCACATAACCATCACATGCTCCACAGTGGAGCACATACATAATGTCATAGAATGCCAGAATGTTTGGGCTTGGGAGGGACCTTAAAGATCATCTCCTTCCATCCCCCTGCACCTCACTTCATGCGTGAAAATCAGTGCGCTCATGTTCAGAGTGTGATCCTGCAAACCTGCACAGCTTCACGCTTTTACCTTGCAAGACACACACACTTGCAAATGTAGTTCCATCTGTTATTAGTTAGCAAAGAAACAGCCTTAGGTTGTTAAGTGTTATCCCTACCATCACAAAACTTAAGTTGTAATAAAGTAAGAGGTATAGAGCTCATAAGAATTTCTCCATAGACTTGTAACTTGGAATAAATATTTTAAACTGGACAGAAGCCTGAGATTTATTCCCTGGACATACCATGTTTGCAAAAAGACAGTAAATGACCTACTTACTGGATTTTTTGGAGGAAGCTGGGGATGGTGATGTCAGTCTGGAGTGCTTGGGTTAAAAAAAAGGGAACCAAATTAAAATCCTGTCCTGTAGCACCTGATTAACACTTATTTTCAGACTATACTTCTCAGAGAACTGAAGGGAGAAGACAGGGTTCTCCCCAGGTTTTTACTTTTTTTTTTTCCTGCCCAGTTTAATTTTCAAGATGTCACTTTTTCAGGAGCTGTTAAGTCTTAAGCTTTAACCCAAAGTAAACAAATAAATATACAAATACAGGAAGATTTTTATAAAAACGCTTTGGGGATATGCCCTACATAGCTGAGAGAGGCCAAGATTTTATACCTATTCAGCTGACTTACTCTAAAATGTCCTTGATAACAGAGATGCGATGCTGGCCTGGGCACTGGGGAGGACACTGGGGAGGCTGGCTATGGCACAGGAGTCGGAACACAGCAGCCTGGTTCCAAGCAGTAACCAAAGCATCGAGGCCATGACAGGAGGAGGGGGCAAGAAGCAAAGAGGTAAGAATGGGAACGCTTGTTAGAAGGACAGGAAATCAGACAATAACAATAATTGTGTGGAACAATTAGATGCTTACAAAGCAAAAGAAGAAGTTGAAAGACTAACCCTGAAGAGAGCAGGTATGAAAAGACAATGCAGACAGAATTCTCAGGACACCGGCTACACGCTTATTAAACCATGTATAAACATTCAAACGACAACTCAGCACTTCTGCAATCTTTTTAAATCTTCCAACTATTAAGAAAATACATTAAAGGGAACAAAAGTTGATTGCCTTTAATTTTCTTTATATGGAAAATTCCACCAGGAAAGCAAAAGCCACATAACTGCTGTTCCATAAAATACTTTGTAATGAGAATATTCACTAATTCTATTATTAACATCAACAAGCTATAACTCAGATGGCCTAAAAATCTAACAGCAACTCAATCCTCATGACGGATTTGTTGTTTCCTCATACCAGGCCACTGTTTCTGATTATTTTAATTGGTTACTACTGGCAATACTGTATTTAGGAAAATTAGGCAATAAATTATATAGCTAATCATGTGGTCACAGGAACCATATAAATGTCATATTACTGTGTCTAGGAAACTGCCTGCTGCTCTGCTTGGAACCTAAGTAGAAAATGAATAAAATCTGTCACCAGGCCAATGAATGTTGATGTTATTTTACCACTGATGCCTCGTTTAGCTCAGTGCCCCGCAGGCACAACCAGCACGTGGCAGGGTTCAGAAACAGAGACAGCAGAGCCAACGCAACAATCCAGCTCAGGAAAGACCCCACCGCTGCACCCCAGGACAGCGAGGAAGGAGGCAGGATCTGGGACCTTCTGTCCCAGCATTTCCAACCTCTTTCCCTCTTGGACCCACACTAACCAGTCAAGCCAGAGTCTGGCCAAATCTGCACCTGCTTACACCAGTTGACTTTCCAGGGCCCACTCACTCTAATCACTCAATGCAATAAGTCAATAAAGGTGAAAATACTTTATTTGTGGATATTAATTGTGATTAACAGGATCACATCTCTGCCACAGGGCAGAACTCCCTTCCCACCCTGCCCTAAGATGGAGCTCTTTTAAGGAATTGTGCAGAAAAGAAAAAAAAAAGAAACTCATTATGCATGTTGGGCCCTGTTCTCCCTTCCCCCAGCTTCGTCTTCCCACTCTCATTTCTCTCAAGACAATGCAAAGGCTCGTTGAAAATACAGTTGAGTGGGTGATGTAGTAGATTCAGGTTTGGTTCATATGAGATTTGACTCGGTCAAAAGATTTCTTCAGTAAATTTTTATTTCCCTTGGAGTGAGATCTACATACTAATGGGGAACTCCTAGTGTTTTTTAAGATGAGAGAGATTCACATTAATGTTATTCCTTTTATTTTTGATGTATTCTTTCCCCGGAGCTGCTGCAGGGAACTCAGGGAAGAAAATGCTGTTTAAAAACACGGTAAAATTTTGCTATCACAGAAACAGAGAGTAATTCCTGAGAAAAAAGCACAAATTCCCCAGTACTCCCCTCACTGCAGACTGAACTGATCCTGAGCCATGTCAGTTCTCAAGAGGATGGCTCCTTTAGTTACACACAAATAATCTGAAGGTTGATCTGGCTGTACTCTTCACAATTTTTAGTTAAAACTTTGACAGTGAAGTTTGCCAGCACGTTCTGTACTGTATAACTAAAATCTGCATTGCTCCACAGAAATAGGTCAAGGATCTAATTTACTTGCTTCTAATTAGTCTATTAAATTGGTAAACAATCTTCCTGCAAAATTTTTTACTTCAAGTATGTCTATAGGGGCAACATTATTTCAGTCATTCTAGTCTGGTGTGAGCTCAAGTTAAATCAACTTTGAAATTTCCTTCCAAGTCCAAAGCCAAGATGCTTGGAAAACAGAAACATGAGCTGAGATCGTGAGAACAACCACTACCAGAACGATCCCTCCTGAAAAGAGAGAGAGCACCTCTAATGTTCTTGGGTTTGTTATCCACCAGTGGTCTATGCCATGATCAGTAGCTATTGATTTACATTCTGATTATAGAATCCTAGAATCATTTAGGATGGAAAAGACCTTAAGACCAAATGTTAACTGAGCACTGCCAAGGCCACTGCTAAACCATGTTCCCAAGTGCCACATCCGCGAGCCTTCTGAACAGTTCATTAACTCTGCCAAAATGAGTAACCAGCTAAAATTAATTCCACTTCTAATATTAAAACATTGTCCAAAGTGGCTGCACTCCGGAATGCTCCAAGCTTTGCCAATGCTCCAAGCTTTTTCCTCCCTAAGGAGAAAGCTGTGTGCAAGTTAATTTTTATTCATGCTAAAACCAGCACTAAAATGTGAAGTTAATACACACAAATTCCAACCACTTATTCCTCAAATTCAGTAAATCTCATTCTGCTGCTTCTTTGGCCACTGACATGAGAGTGAGAGATACAGAACGTTCTCTATATTAATTTGTAATTAATTAATTCATTATGAATTAAATACTCAAATTAACAAACCACATCTTTATAATTTTCATCAAGATTATATTACTGGAAGTTTATTAATTTCTGAGTATTAATTTCAGAATTATATCTATATAGTATATCTATAGGAAAACAATAATGTAACTATTCTGCAAGTATGAAGAGACACCTCTCTTCTCTTCTGCTATCCTTATTTCAAGAAGTTCACAACCCTAAGAACTCTCACAAGGAAAAAAAGATTGAAGTGAAGAACATCACTGCAAAGTGAGTAAGGTCACATTCAAAAAAAGTCCAGAACAACAAAAGCCACGGGGATATTAATAATGCATCGCTAATACCAAAATTCAAAGGCTCGTCAGAAGCCAGGGAAGCCCACATTAAATTTTGCAGAGATGCTATTGCAGAGATAATAAAAAGAGAACGACAGCAGGCTTGCTTCTAGTGACAAACCCATAAAGTAGCAACACACAAAAAAAAAAGATACAGCATGGGAAAATGTAAGTAGATGAACAACATTTCAAATTGCAAAAAACAAGGAAAGTTTTTTGTAGTGCCACAAAAGGCTATCTAATACTGCTCAGTGGGACCATCAACAAAGCAGAGAAAAGGATTCAGGGCAGAGAAAAGGCTTCGGTGGGCAGGGTAAATCATCCAAGTCCTCCTGATACCTCTGCACCCCCGTGCTCTCCACAGGCTCAATGTGTTAGAGCGAGCCAAAGAGATGAACTCAATCCCCTCCTCTGCAGCTCTGGTAAAATCTGAGGAGCAAAACTTATAAAGCATTGTTCTCCCATGCAGAAACAAGATGTACTATGTGTAAGAAGATGGTTATTCAGCTACATTAAGGCTGGAAGCCTGGACTCAGATCTCCCAAATCTATGACCATAAAACTCAGCAGGTTAAGCTTTCTCAAGCCCTACTGGAATGATCTTATACTGAACTAAGGCTGTATTACTTTTCTTCCCTTTGTTTTTATAAATGTTTTACATTGCTGGGTTGAGGCAGCCAGAGTTAATACACAGATATCTGTCCTCAGCATTTGCTTTTTCTTTAATTTTTAATTAATACTAACAATACTGAATCATGTGAACCAAACAATATGCCACAATGGGAATTCAAGGATACCTGTATCACTCTTAGGCAGTATTAATATTGGCCTTTCAGACCTCATGTTTAGGTGGTGCACTGTTATAAATCCCTCAGGGTAAATGCTCTCAGCTCCAAAATCATTAGAAACTGCTGGCTTGTAATTCAATGCCTTGTCTCTCTACTTACTGGGTATGTGCCAGCACACAAACTGTATTGACAGGTGAAATGAATGGCAGTCAGGAGCTTAAAAAACTTCAAAAACCTGACTCAAGCACCACAGTGAAATGCTTTACAATACACTGAGACTGGGAACTCTAATAGAAAGGCACATTTATTAAACTGTCTTCTTAAATTCTTCATTTATCTAACAGAGGTGTAAAGACCAAATACCAAAAAGCAATTTTATATCTGTTTTACACACTAGTATTGGAGCACGTACTAAAACATTATGTCATACATGAATAATGTTCAGCAGAACATGTGGTGGTGTAGTCAGAGGTGATACAGTTCAATCTAGTTATTCCATGTTGCTTTTAACACATCTCTTTCTCTCAGCTGTCAAACTTGGGCTCAATTTTCACATACTGGCCTGTGCTACTGTTCCAAATTAAAACAAATTATGAGCTCCCTGACCTGGTATTTGCTTTCTTCCAGTCAGCTCATGGCACAGCTCAGAGTAGAGTGGAAAGTCTGTCATCAAAATCCAGTGAAACTGAGCAAAGTTAAGTGCTCTATGCTAACTGAATTTTTCTCAGGGTGGACAGACTGCTTAGCACATCAGATTTTTTTCTACTGACATTTAGAAGTTTTTTCAAGCACCTGAAAAGCTCACAAGGTGGGCAGGAAGAGGTAAGTCAATGTTCTAAGTAGATTCTCCCAAATACCCAATTGTTTGGTCCGTATTTCCATTTCAATACATACACTTAGTATTGGATACAGTAGTTTTTTTAAAAACCCCACAACTCTGCTGAAGTGACAACAGGGAATTCAATCCAATGCCATCTTCATCTAACTTGTGTTTTAAGTCATTGTTTGGTAATTCAGGACAAACCTACACCACATTTAAAGTTTGCTTCAAGTCTGCTCACCAAACTGTTGGAAAATGGTGGTAACACAATGAATGAGTCACCCAAAGCTGTTATTTCTACTCATTCGTCTTCTACACAAACAAAACCTAGAAAGGTCTGTAACAGCTCCTCCATGCCCTTACAACAGCCCTGACGGCAGCCTGCAGCTATAGGATTAAAAGAAAAATCTGCTTCATACTCCAAAGGGTTCACCACTGCTGTTTTGACAACTGAAGGGGCCTAGAAAAAATTTTTGCAAAAGGACATCAAAGGAACTAAGTAGCACAAATGTCACAATAATCAATTTCCTTCATTTCCTTTATAATCTATAAATGGTTGTAGTTTCTGGAACATGGGAAGTCTGATGTTGCACATCTTATTAACACAGAATACTGTTTGTAAAACAGAAGTTGCAATAGAATTACTTGCTTGAGTAAAGGCTATTGAATATGACTGTCTAAAACAACCTACGCCTCTAAGGTTCACATCAGTGAACCCTTCTGCTAATTATATTACCCCAGGCAGTCACTTGACTTAGACACCTTACCAGCATTCATCATTTACATGTAGCTTAAAAAACTTTTTTTTTATAATTTCTCCAAGCAGAAGCATGCTACTGAATATAATACAGGTTTTTTATTCAACTTAGAAGTTTGAAATAAATGCTACTTCCTCAAAATACCAAAGAGCTAAAAATAGTTTAGGACTCCTCCTACTGAGTAGCTTCTTTTCCACACTAATTTGCAGCGTGCTGATGAAATGAGACAAAAACATAAGGGGGAACCCAGTATCACAAAATACCAAAGCAAAAGTTAGTTGAAAGAGCGTAAAGTGACAGCATTATATCACACAGAGAACAAAGATGAAAAGAGAATCAGAACCAAAACAGAAACTCTTTCAATTTTTCTATTAAACAGTCAAGTGATAAAAAGTTCAGGGTAGGTCTCTGAAATGGGTTTTTAATCGCTTGCGTATTTTATTCCTCCTCTAATGGTATAATTATTCCCCACATGATGAGTGAAAAAGCAGAGACCTGTCAGAGCCCTGTTCATAAGCAATCTTGCAGGACCAGATATGAACATGAAAGAGCCCTGGAACACAGCAAGTGCCAAGAGGACACAAGCTGCGGAGCTGATTAGCTATTTTGATTCTATATCGAGAGGATCTGATCCATTAGCACAGGGAGATTAGAAATTGCTCTGCTACAGCTGTGGCTCTATACCCCTTCCTTTTTTTTTAATTATTATTTTTAAACTTCGGGTTAAGTTCTAACTGATCCCTGAGTCATCAGCTGCACGTGAAAAGGCAAAGCAATAAAAAGAGAATTGCTTTAATAACACAGGAATACATGGAGGAACCACTGGAGTTAACAGACCCCTTAGCCCACTTACAAATTAAGGAAACCAACAAAGCCAATCCAAACAACAATGCTCAGGAGTTATTGCATTTAGGTTTCAGCGTCAGGAGCAAGACTATTTATGCAAAATTAATAAGAAACCTGGTCTCTCCGTGAAATGCTACAAGGGAATTTCTTTTGTGCTGCTGATGTAATGGAATATTTATGAGCACTGGGAATCAGGGCAGTCAGAATTACGACGAAGAGAGGTCACAGAGGGTAGGATTGCAAGGTTACATCAGATGGGTTTTTCTTTATGCTTGGATTTTACTGAATGTGTGCAACACGCCTCTTCACAGATATTTTTACTGTCCTTAACAAAAAAAAAAAAAAAGGCACAGTTGTGAATTTGTCTGGATGTGACCTGGATATATGCACCGCAATACCCATTTTTATTTATTTTTAATAACTATCTCCATTTGCACCAGCTTCCCAACACGCACAAAGACCCCACTGCTCCAATGCATCTTGGTTTTAACCACGAAAGCGCTTGAAGCTAAAAATCAAAACTAAAGAACAACAAAGGGATCAAACTGAGCCAGGCACGCTGGAAATGTATAAACAGGTGGATGGACACAACAGTAGTCACTATAAGAAGAGTGTTTGACTGCTCTTTTTGATTCTATATACAGTTATTTTAGAACAGCAACCAAAGCAACAAATTTCCTCTCAGATGCAATTTGCAGAGCATTAAAATATATACTTGCATGGAACATGAAAACGCCTTGACCTTCAGCAATGTTTTGTTCATAAACTGGGGCAGAATCCTTTTACTGCTTAATTGGTGAGAAGATACAGAGTTTACAGTACTACTGAAACATACACCCATCTTCTGTTGTTTCCCTTTGTGTCCACACAAAAGACCCAACTTAGCAAGGCACTGAGGGAATCTCTCCAGATGGGCAAAGTTCATGAAAATATTCATAGGAAGAAAGGTATGTCATTATCCCCAGGCTCTGCCAACTGGATTGTAATTAGAAACATTCCTCTTTTTTAGCAGATGGGTCTCCTGGCCTCTTTCCAGTCTATGCTTCATGTTGTCTATTGTGGCAAACCAAACAGTGAAGAAAAGAACTAAAATAAAGCCTTGCCTAGTCTACCTTTGGACAGAACCAACTCTCATATGGGAATATGATTTTTTAATCAGTTTTAAATGAGAGGCACAAAGGCTTGGTGAATTGCTAGTTGGCTACAGGCTCACCCAAACAAGGATAGCTGGATCAGAGCTTGTTCAGCATTGCAGGGACAGGATCATTATTCTGTGACAAGCTGGTGATCGCTTTCTAATTCCTTCAAGACAAGGAACTGTCATAAGAAATACGTGTACAAACCCAGCCTTTGTCAGCAGTCTTAGCAGGAAGATCAGACAAGAACTCAAGAGCCTGTTCACTTCTGTAACAGTTTTGCCAAGTCAAAGCCAGCTTGGAAGTTTGTACCAGAGCTATCTGCTGAACTAGTGAACAGAAACCCTCCAGGCTGTTCAGTTTACCCTAATCACAGGCATTTTCTCCCAGCTCCACCAAACAAACCCAACAGAAAAGACACTGGTTCAGTTCTGGCTGGGAAGTAGCTAAGTAGTGAAATAGAATCACAGTGCCTGTGGAGAAACGGCTAAGAAGGAAGGATACTACACCAATACCCATAAAGCCCAGAACATTTTTAGGAACGTAACAGCAGGCACAGTGGAAGCGGTATCATAGAGCTTCGTGTGCTGTTTGAGCAGCATTTCCCCAGCGAGTTCTGGCAAGAACCAAACCCCGCGTGCAAACAGCGCTCGGACTCCAGAGCCGCGCGCTGCTCAGTCTCTGCAGCAAGCAGGGCTTGTCAGTCAACGTCAACTGTGGAGGTGGCCCGAGAGATGGGGACACGGCTGCCAGGAGCTCCCCGGAGCCCGTCAGGCTCATTTTACACAGCCTATTAGAACAGCTATTAGACGGTGTCGATTTTCCCTCACTGTTACAGCTGAACAAATAACGAGAAAAATTATATGCAAACATCTCCACGACTTCTGTATGATTCCGCTCCAACTGCATTCCCACATTTTCTGTTTGATTATCATGGACACTTGACATTTTAAGGGAGGAGTTTGCTCTCAGCATCCTCTCAGGACCAAAAAGTAAATCTCACTATCAACAGCAACTTTCATGAGAGGAGGGGGGATTATTATGCACAAAATTAGGGTAAATAACAAACAAGTTTGTTAAAATTGCAATCTGTTTGCAGACAATCTGCAATCAAGAAAGAGGCTCATTCATCAAGCAAATTGTTACTGGAAATTGTCTTCCTCAGCTACAATCATTCATATACCATGGGCACTTGCAAACAGAGGTATCAGAGTCCTAGCACCGATTCCTGGGTTTATCTGCTTGTCCCAAAATGTACATTTAATTTAGGAACTTTGTATGTGGAATGAGTACCACACAACACGCAATCTCAAGCAATGAACTTCAGCACTGTCTAACACAGCACACTCACTAAAGGCTCAGACCTGTCATATTTATTTGGATACTACCAGAGCTTCCACTAACACAGCTACTACCTATGAGACTTCTCCTCCCCCTTGCAAGTTGAAAAAAAGCTTCTGGAATGATTTTGGAAGGACATCAGTCATTTTGGCAGAATCGCTTCTGTCTGGCATGTAATTAGTTTACTTGGGGAAAATCATTTGCTCCCTATTCGCCTACAAGCTCTTCTGTGTGCATGGAGCATCCTGAGAGGAAAGATAGCTGGAGGTTAAAATTAGCAAGGAACGCAGATGCCATTGTCTCCTCTCATTACCTCCTCCCACAGTGCGCGTCTCGCATCCAAATTGAGAGGGGCTGGAAAACACAAATCTAAAGCAAAAAGAAAAAAAGAAGAAGAAAATAGCAAAAATAACCCCTCTTCAAAACAACAGACATATCAGACTTTTCTGGTCAGCAGCAACTCTGCAGATAATTTTCCAAGCAGTAATTACAGTATGTGGCTTCATTAGCGTCTTAGGGTTGTGCTCGCCATTGCCTCATGTCAGGATTAGATGCCATTATCTCAAGACTAGAAAATCAGGAGTATACAACAATTAACACTTCAAATGACTTGAAAGAAAACAAGGAATCTTCTGAATAGTCCATTTCTAGGACGACATGCTGTAAACAAGAACGTCAGCAGTGACTTCAGCTCAGCTGCCAGAGAAAAAAACAGCATCTGTTTTTCTTCTTGGCAAATATTGATCACAACTGAAACGTTCTCATGTATTTGAGATACGCTTACACCTTTCAAAAATATAATTAAGGCAAAAAAATCATTCCTATGGCCACATCTTCAAATAATTTTCAGAGATCTATGGCTAGCCTGACAAAACAGTGAATAAGACCAATGAATTCCAGCAGCTCCTCAGAGGATCCCCTCTGTGCATCCAGAGAGCAAATAACATCTGGGTTTAGGACATTCCTCTTTGCTGTGTGCAAATCTTACCCATGCAAAACGTGACCAGTGAAACATTTCTGAATGCAAACAAAACAATGCACTGATCCATAATTTGCAATCATGTCAGGCCACGTGTTATTGAGAAAATGGGGAAAAAACCACATACTCAAATTTTAGATTTATGTGTGTGTATAGAGAGAAAAAGACTGGCATTACTGCTGTGGTGAAACCAATTGTAACACGTTAAAGTTCTTGTATTTTTACCCAATATGCTCATTCTATACAGACCTGCTAACTGGACTGGCTGGCAGGCAGCTCTCAACAACACCAAGATAATGTTTCTAAAATGTGTCAGGAACCTTAATAGTGCAAAATATTATGAGTAAATTAATCCTTCTATCAAATGGCTGACAGCAACATAAAGGGTCAAGGTTTATACACACAAAGGACTCCTCTTGAAAAATGACTCAGCCATCTCCTGCTCCCAACCAGAAACCAAGAAAAATGAGGTCTACGTTGCCCTCAAATAACCCGAATAAGCAGATCTTTGCTTACCCAGAAGGACTTGAGACACTAGCGGAGGGTGGGGGGAGAAGAAAAATCTTTATCAGAGGACATTTACTTTAATAAAGACATGAAAGCAAGCAAGCAAGCTCCCGATCACAAGGCTTACTCAGAAATTCATAAAACTCCAATATCATAATCCCTATTAAAAAATTATAAAGATGTGGTTTGTTAATATAAGTATTTCGTTAATAATGAATTAATTACAAATTAACATATATAAAATGTTCTGCACTTCTGTAAGCCTCCAGTATCTTCAATTAAATAAATTCATGGAGATTTCCATTCAAATCCAACAGTACTGCCTATTCATAACTTAAAAAGCAAGGGAAAGATGCCATTCTTGGATGGCACCACTTCCTACCACAAAGTTGTTTAACACAGTGTCACTGGTCACATAAATGCAGGGAACTTCACTGGCTCTTGGGTTATCACTGATTTACTACCATCTTAAACAGAGTGGGACCAGACCCCATATTGTCTGTGGAAAAGGCTGCACACAACAATGAAAGCCATCATGACACCAGATTCCTTCTGACTATCTAAGTGATTGTGCAGAGAGAAAGAAATGGGATGCCAACAACTTCCCAGAAAGCAATGTTCCTGGCCTACAAAACTGAAGTTATCATGTCAAGAACAACTCCAAAATCATTAGAAATTCAGTTTCTGGAATGAAGAGTCCAGCATTTTTCAATTCCAAAAGCTGAGACTGCTAAGCAAGAACACCAGTGGGTTTAGACAGGATACAAAGAGCGATAATACAATTAAGGATAAAATGTTTCCTTTTCAATTAAAGACTAGAACTGAACGGAAATTGAAAAGAAGAGCTATGTTGGGATTATGACCCCTGAAATTATGTATAGCTTAACGCCAGGCTCTGAATTGAGCTACCGCAGCCTCAAAGGGGCATTCCTCAACTGGCTGGGGTTTAATGCAGCAAAGGGATTCCACAGGCATTAGTATCGATGAAGAGAGGAGGTTATAAAGCCTTTGCTGTCTATGAGTGAAAAGGGTAATGAAATTACGCAGCTCCTTTCTTCCCCTGCCCTCAGCAGATCCTGCAGACTCATTATCAGTGCTTTTGACAGCTGGGAGTCCATCTAGGGCTTGGAATGCTGTGCTGAAACATTCCCACTCCTGTGGCTGAAGAGACACTGGATCTATGCAATAGCAAACACTGACTTATTTCAAACAGAGGCTAAGACTGGCCTTTAGTTGTGGTATCTGAATCTCTGGAAAATATGCCAAATTCACAGCTATAGACATGGAATGATCACTGGGATACTACAAAAAGATGACAATTTTTTGTACACAGCCCCGTTACGCACAGGGTCTCCTAATGGATTTCTCTACCTGCCCAGAAGAGCATGCAACATGATTTTCCACCCTGCCAGTCAACCCAGGAGTCACATCTGTGAAACTAGGGAGCCATTTCCTTGACCTTCTGTCACACAGAATGAAGAGAGTGCTCGTACTAAAACATTAGGGAATAGGTTTGCGCTCTAACAGCTGATGGCAGCTGAGTTGCCGTGGTCACTTTCCTGCTGACCATCTTTCATTCATTATCCATAGTGCACATTTCCCAAAGATACAGATTAAGCTGGAAGTTTGCTATTTATCACTGCAACAAAGACACACGCTTAACTGAAAGGCACTGACTCTCACTTGAGGCAACATTATAAAGCTTGGGAAAAGATTCCAATACCTAGATATCACAGCAAATCTTAAATGATTCCAAAGTATAAATTACACCCTTTGTCTTTTATTTAAGGATATGGTATATAGTTATCCCAGGGACCTTCAACTCCCACCATAATGCACTGGCAAGCAGGACAAACCTTGGTCAACCTTTCCCTACTTGTTCTTCCTTTCTTTGTTTTCTCCTATCTTGCCTCACTCTTCCGCATCCCATTCCTATACCTTTTCCCTCCTCCATTTCTGGTGTTACTGTCTTTTGCTTGATTGATTCAATTCCCAATTTCATGCTGCTAAGTCAAACACAGCTCTAATGCATCTAATCCACTTGTCACAGCTTGTTTTGCCAAAAGATGACAAAAGGGAGCCTGTTCCCTCCTGCACTTGCAAATAGCTCCAGAAGAGTTAAGCACAGGGGGAGATTCAAGGATACAGCCTCGGCAGTAATGGCCATTTACCTCCTGGCACAGCCATGACTTGATGAGGAACCCAGTGCACAGACGAGAGGACACGAGCTGCAGTTCAAACCCATCCGCTGACAGAGCTTCCTACATCAGACACGTGCAGTCCTTTAAAGATTTCTTGTAGTGTTTCTTATCGGCAGCGAGAGACATTCCACCATTTCCACTGAAGGGAAATGTTACCTCAATGCTCACTGAAATAAAACCTGAACAAACAGTGAAAGTTTGCTTCATTTTAGCACTGGCTTATCCAAAAACTCCAAGCAGATGTTTCATTGTGCAGCTGATACACAAGAGCCCTGTCCCTCACTTCACAAGGACCTCGATTCAACCTAACAGAAAGCTATCCCTGACCAGTATTCTGGGGACATTTTCTATTCTGTAGGACAGACTAGAAGTTAACATTATTAGCCAAACTAAGAAAAAACCCATCTTTTTCAAGCCACGGCGGAAGACCACTACCCAGTGTAAACCAGCACAGGAAGTAACACATGTGACTGCTGCTGCCACAGTGCCCAGGGCAGAGAGCGCCCTGAAGGAAACCAGAGGGAAGAGAGAGCTACACACGGAGCTCCAGGCAGACTTTCCATGCAGATTAAATCTATCTGAACATCAACAGTGATTAATTTAATCTTAGCAGGCAGTTTGAACATCCTTCTTCAGTTTTAACCCTGGGAATCTGAGAAATAACTGGATTAAGACGCTCAGTCTAAAGTACCAGGAAAGTTCAGCCCCTGAACTTGCTAAATCCTCTGCTTGTCCGCCTTTTCCTTCATTGCCTTTCCCAAAGAGCCTCAGCAACTGTCACCCAACCCCATGCCCACTTCTTTTAGATCCTGACTCCACAGGGTTAAATACCAGGGCACTGAGCTGCCAGCTCCTCACTCCAGTTCCCATTATAAGCAACCATCTTGTTCTGCAGATCACAGGCACTCCTTTGGCAAAAACAGACCATGCCCTCCTCCGACCTTTTGATTTTCTATGCACAAAAATGCAGCTGGGATCCAGCCTCTGTGAGATAAAGAGGGAAAGAAAACATCCCCACCAGCTCCTTATGGGAACAAGACAGCAGAATCCAGTTCTGTGTATCTGTACAGCAAATACAGTACAAAAGAATGTCCCACACATTGAGACAGACAACTTACATGCAAATTTTCTATACATCCGCTGGCACTCAGGTTCCCAGAAGCAGAGCATCAAAAGCTCATCAGTACTTCTCCTACTTCTTCTACTTCCTAGACAAGAACTTCTTCCCGAAATGGTTTGTAGAATTTCATTTTATATAGGTTTGGCTTTTTTCATATGATGCAAAAAGATTCTGTAACTTGGAATCCCCATTTGTTCCACCTAAATAATCATAAGAAAGTTTCCCAGAATAACTCAGAAATGCCCTGTGGAAGTGCCCAAGCAGACAATCAAAGACAGGAGGCCTCAATCCAGTTTTCTGACAGCTTGGATGAAACAATTTGACGTGAATGTGCCCACGGAAATGACCACAACACATCGAGCAGACAATGATTAACAAGACACTTCTGTTTCTATTGAATTGCATCGGCTCCAATAGAACTCAGTTTTACACTAAAAGTAGAAAGTAAAAGGGCGTTTCAGAGTTTCAGTCCGTGGAAGCATTTGACACATACTGTAGCCCCAGACAGAGACCAAGTTTGATCCTGATATTTTCTTGCCTAAAAGTCAGACGTTACATCAGAAGCAAAGGTGACCCTCTGACTGTCATGTTCTGGTCTATTGAAATGCACCTTCACGAAGGAAGGTTTAATCTGCTCTAACAGAAAATGTCAAAGCTTGACTAAATGTCAAGATTTCATTACACTCTGAAACAATGCCCTGAAAAATAGCTGCAAGTCAGATCAAATTTTAAATACATTTATTGGTACTACACTGAAAAACAATGGAATTTTTTTTTTTTAAATGTTACCAAAATACAGATTTTGACAAAAATTGAAATGATACTTCGTGATCCCCCAGTTATTTTACATTAGCCTCAATCTAATTTGCAATTCTTAAGCCCTAAGAAGACCATTTCAAATTACAGAGCAGATGCTGATGAGGTTGTTGTCTAGTGAACTATAAATTAAAATAAAGCAATAGAAGCTGACATCCAAGAAACACCAAACTTAAATTTACCAAGCAGGAAAGCAACGAAAACTAAAATAGGAACTCCTGAAAAAAATGCTACTGTCATAGTTTGAAAGCTAATACAATAACCTCAACAACTTCATGTGTAATGACATAACTTGTGCAGAACAAATGTTATTTTGCACTATTTATAAACGCAGGTAAAATACTGTGCATTTGGGGACCTGCCATTCTCCCCTCCATTACACGCTTCCTGATAGCTTGTTGGACTTACTTCTCCCACAACTCTGACTTTGAATTCTTTATCCTCACAAACTGCAGCTGTTGAGCAGGCAAAAGGAACCTGCTATTTGTAGCTTCTAAGTAAGCCACGCCAAAAGAGGGGAAGAAGAAGAAACAAGTGTATAATAATACACCTGCTTCCTCCTGTGGATCTCAGTCTGTGAGGTTTCAAGGTTGGTTCTCTTTCTATCCAATTCTCCTGGCTAAAATCACCTTTTAGGAACACCATCAAGTTTCTTCTGTTCCCTCTCTATCCTGAATCTTACTAGAGAATTAATATGCCTTTCAGCTATAATTTAAACTGCACAGTATTTCCAGCATTTTAAAAAGGACAGAGTTTTACTAGTGGTATCGCAAGGGAGCTGATATTTTCTATTCCTCTCTTCCTGAGTTCCTAATGGAACAGCAGGAGGTAAAGTCAGTGTCTAGGCCATAGAATAAGTCATAAATGCCAAAAGGGTAAACATTCAGGGGAGCACTTCCCAGAGACCGCCAAGTAGAAATCTTCAGAACAAATCAATGCACTTTAAGTAATCAATTCTACATCTACAATTGCTTCTATTCCTTATTAAAGTGTCCGAAGGCTAAAATTACTCTGAGATTCTGCAACTCACAATGTAATACACAAATATCGATGCTTCACTTCGTGATTTGTGAGCTTTTAAGGTAATGGAAGTCAGACTGAGTTGCCCTGTGCCAGAGAAAAGGCTTACGTCTTAGTTTTCAAAATGATAAAAACTATCATTCATTTTGCTACAGAAGACGTTTTCCTTGTCTTATCTAAACAGGGCTTTGCATTCAGGAATCCAGAAGAGGAACTGACATGTCCTTTTGGCATGGCTTCCCTAAAATACTGTAAAATCAAATGTCATCCCTAATGCAAGTTCCTGGGTGCAACACGTAACTGCATCACGAGCATGGTGGGAAGATGGAAGGTGGCAAGAGAGCACCAGATCAAAATCCATATACACTTTATTCCTAATTAGATGCTCGCTCTCACCACAGCACACACTCTGCGTGTGGGTCGTGCATCTGCACTGAAAACCCAACATGATATAGGTGGGATTTCTAATGGCTGCATCGCCCCTGGGTAAAAGCAAATGTAAAAAGTCTACTTTTCTCCTTGGGTAGGCAACATAAATACAAGACTTCCATAAGCACTTCGGTGTTCTGCCCATGTGGCTCCCTGCATCTATCAGAAAATTACAGAAAACAGGGGGTTTGTGTAGTTCATCAATAAAAAAGTTATTCGAAACCTATGTACCTCCTCCAGCTGAAAAGCCAAATTATAAGCACTTATCTTAAAGCTAGAGTGGAAAAGTGCCATTAAATTTTAAACAATAATATTCCCCTTCATTTCTGAAAAATCATCTCTTGAGCACTGGTGGAAAGTGTATGGAAAACTTCCTCTTATTCTTTCCAAGATTAAGAATACCTTGGTGTAACACTTCACTGTTAACCACATAATCACACAGAAATCTGGCTCATCTGAATTTTGTAGTTAAACCTTCAAATTTCAGTCAGAAAGTGCCACTTCATACAGGTTTGTAGAGACTTCTCAAATACATAAGGATTATCTGAAATGCTGTTTTCCATTATAAGCATGGAGGAGGGATTGAGGAAGGCAGAGTCTCCCTCTTTCGGCCAAAGGGAGGCGAAGCAGGCACACACTGCCTTTACACGAGATTTGAAGGCAAACAGTATCGGGTTTATTCCCCCACATTTATGATGAAGACAAAACAGGATAAAACAATGAGGGGGGGAAAAAAACTCACTGGTGTCTCATATGCAATATTTCCAAGTTGCCACATTTAACACGACAAGCAAAGACTAATCTTCATGCACCACAGAAAGCAGTTTTTCTCAAGTTTGACGTGACATTATTATTACTTTGAAGCTCTGCATAGGTTTTCTGGTTTCAAACCTCTTGAAATAAAGATGTTTCTTAACATGAACATGGCAGTATAACAGATTTTCTCCTACCCTGCTTTCCCCGCCAGAGCCCAGCAGGCAGCAGTACCTGCTAAGATGCTGCCCACAGCTGGACACCAGCCCCAGCCCTTCAGGGTTTGAAATGGCCCCCATCTGCCCCAATAAACCACACAAAATTAAACCCCACAGAACCATGCTGACTAGCAATTATTTGGGTTTAAGAGCTAATGTTACAGGCACCTAGAGCTGGAACCCAAGCAATGTGTATCTAAGTTACACGTTTATGTGTTCCCCTTGAACATATACTCCACGTCAACCAGCATCACTCAAGAGTAGGATAAGTGAAAGCAGCCTGATTAAAAAGGGGCAATGGTTGAACTTCCCACCTCAACCACAAACAGAGGAGAACCAAGAAGCAAACCATGAGGGAAAGTCTCTCTGGCTCGATTAGCAGCGCCCATGGCCAGGACTGGCAGGTCTCTGTCCCTGCCATCAAGCACCTGAGCTGGAAGCCGATAGGCAGCAGGCAGACACGAGTCTTCCTCCGTGTCTGTATAGTGATTATAATGTGCTAAGTAACCATTCCTGGCCAAAGCTCCAATGGGCTGGGAGTGTAACTCACCCAGTGCTGCCGGGTGGAGAGATGGGCAAATACCGAGCTATAAATACAGCCACGGACTTGGTCACTGCTCACCCACCACTAAAAGGATCCCGGGAGCAAACTCGTTGTTGGACACATTATTTTTGCTATCACTGCAAAAGGTCAGGTTTTAAAACACCAACAAAATGAAGCAAATGGAAATAGTCAGGATATCTGACATCCTAAAAAGCCTTCCAGACTTAAATACGTCATCAAAAGTTATCCAGTGGCAAAGAGAACAAAATTGGGATCTCAAATTACTAAACATTCCAGTGCATCATGTGCAGCTGCCTCAGGTACCTGAGAGCAATCTTTAAAGCAGGATTTTATCAACCGACCATTTAAATGCCATGATAAAACACAAAGAACAAGCAGCAGAGGGAAATGAATGTAGAGGGAAAAATCCATAGTATGGTGCTCACATGTTCTGCTGAAATAGTAAAGAAATCTCTCTCAACCGCTATAATTTCAGGGGTTTTTAGCATAGCAATTGCCTGATAAACACCCTTCCTCCACTGAGATTAAGGAGTTAAAAAAGTAAATCATGGCACAATGATCCCCTCAGCAGCAAATAATAAAATTATTAGTAGACACTTTCTGAATGAAACAGTCTGGTTTGCTTAAATACTAATCACTTTTTATTACTGAGCAAAAAGAAGCAACTCAAGCGTAACACAGGAAACAAACTGTTAACTAAATACTGGATATTCTTTAAAAAAAATGTTAAAGGGTAAGCTACGTAACAGAGACCCCAACACTTAAAATGTCTTAACTATCAATGTTTTTAAATAACTTCGCTTCACTGCTCTCCCAGCTACAGCTTCCTGACTGGTTCACAGATAAAGAAAATTGTTTCAAAGCTATTTCTTGCCCTGGCTTGTCGCCTGGCTTAGTGACAACATTACACGGTCCCCACTCTCCAGCAGGCTGGCAGAGGACCATCATTCCCATTTAACCTTCATTCCAGAACACTGGCCTTTGTCGGAGAAATGTTACCCTTCAGTCCCATATAAATAACTTTGCTTCCCCTAGAAACCAGGATTTGGGCACAGTTTGGGCTTTAACTGCTTCTTACATGCTATAACTACATTAATATGCTATAACTACATTAATTTAGTTTAAGGGAAATGATAAGCAAGATATAGTTTCTTCTTTGGTGGTTGGCAAGTGTAAAGTACATTAAACAGCACAAACTAATTAAGCTTTTTCATTTTGTTTAAAGGTATGAAAGACACTTCATTAAAAAAAATTACTAACTCCTGAACATTTTTTTCTTGTGTCCATACCTCTTAGTTAAAAGTCACTGACAGATCATGAAAACAGTGACACACTCAAAAATGAACTTAACAATACCCCCCAAACCTTGGAAAAACATCATTTTCAAGATGATTTTATCCCAATGACATAACAAAAATACCTTAACTGATATATATGGTTGGAGAGAGCAGCTCAGCTTTGAGAGCATATCCCAAAGATTGATAGCATGAGTTTTAAAGGAATAGTAACGGAAGAATCACTGTGGTACTTAAATAAATACCTGGACTTGTATTTTACACAAAGGTATTGTCACATATGACTCAAATTCAATTCCTATTATTATACAGATGCCTTTTGGCAATATTTCTTTTAATAGCAATATAATACCATGATGTGCCAAACTATTTAAACATCAGTTCAGCTCTCTGCCTTTTCATAATTCCACCCACTTGCAATTAAAGTAGAAATTGTTTAAAGAACAGCAAAACATTTTCTCTAAAATCCCTGACTAGGGACTAGACAAACCAGAGCAAATTCTTACACCAACAGATGGTACTGCTGTGGTGCAGAGAGCAACACTTGCAGACTGGGCAGTGATTTACAGTATCAGGCATGTTGCTTCTTATTATACCAAATTTAAAACCCTCCCAGTGCTTGGCACCTATCTCAGCCTGACAGTCCAGGCCTATAAAAAACCTGTGTGTGCAGAACAGCTTATTTTAAGAAAATTCTCATCACCCTTTCGCTGAAAACCTGTAGAATATTCATGCTTCGGAGCACAGCCTTAAAAATCTGGCTGCCGTATCAGGGATTATTAGGCTTTGTGCTATTCCCAAGAGAATTCATCCAAAACTGAACAAGTCACAAGCCTCTAAAACCAAGCTTACATTGAATGTTACAGCATCTTAAAGCCCAGATGTGTCCTGGTGCTCCCGAGTGTACTGTGAGGAGGGAAGAAAGGTGGGATATCGTGCTGAGCAGCCCCACCTCACCAGGGACCTACCCAAACGGAACTGACTCCACAGAATCCCCCATTTTGGATGCATTTTCTAAGTTACTATACTTTAACAAAGTTACTTGAAAATGTGGAAGGTACCAAAAAAGAAAAAAACAATCATTATCAATGTTTGAAATGAAAGACAGGAACAACACGTAATGCCAAAAATAAGAAAATCAAGTACAATAATTTCTTGTGTTATGAAATCACCAGCAGCTTTTTCACAAAACTCCTGCATCACTCAGCACACAAAATGGATGGAGCTTCCTATTTTATCTTCCCTTTTTAAACCCAGCTGTGACTACAGTTATTCATTTCCTGATGGCTTCCTTTGGAAAGCTAATATTTTATAAATAAAGCCATACTTAGGAGAGCAAGAGAGCTGACAAGACAAACAGTCAAGCGCTGCCAAGACCCAAATGCCTCGTCATTTGGATAAGGATTCCTGTCTGGTACATGGTATTCTCTTTTTTAAGTGTTTTGGGTTTGTTCTTGACCATATGCTTGTATTCAGAATTTTATTTCAACTGGAGCAATTACCATCCATATTCTGTAATATGATTACTTTCCTCTTTAAACCTTCTATTTCCCCTCCCTGAACCTAAGAACACTTCCTACGTTCTAGGAGAGCAAACTTTGTGCGTCCCAGCCCAGCAGCTAGAACAGAGGTGGTGGCAGGAATTTCCCGGGGGAAAGGAGTTACCTCAGCTCAAGGAGGGACAAGTTTGTGAAAGGAAAAACCACTGAGGGTTATTAAATCACAGAGACAATATCCAGCTCAGGAAATCCTGAGCCAAAAACAGCTGGAGGCCATGAGATTATTTAGGGGAAGCATCAGATATGCTTGCCCTGTTCCTACTCTTCCCCGAGAACCAGGCTGTGGCTATTGTTGAGGAGAAAACACTGAGAAATAGGCCCTCAGGTCTGATCTCAAAATGCAACTTTTATGGATGACAAATGTGGTTTGGATCTGAATGTCCAGACAAAGTTTATTTCATTTCAGGTTTTCAGCCCATCTGAGCAACAAGGCAGGCAACAGTTCATTAATTAATGGCATATTTATGGTTTCAAGACTATCACCAAAGTAATTTTTGATTACTTGAATGATGTTTGAAACATCATTTAACAAAATAGAAAGATTGAGAATGAAGCAGTTTTTAATTTTTTGGCCAATTTTTAGAGCTCAACCTTCAGCCAGACAAACTGGTATAGAGTTATGAGAAGATATGGAGCAAGTGGCAGCTCCCAGCTAACCCTCCTAATAGGGGATATAAATAACCTGTCACATACTTTCACTTAAACTTTTTCTTAACAAGAGGATCATTTCTTCTTCCCCCTGCCCTGCAAACACCCCCTGTGTTCTGCTTGACAGTACTGGCCTTCCTTGGACAGTCTCTGCTGTTCTGTTTCTGATACATTTTAGGACGTGTCCAACCTTGAATATTATTTATAAAGGATCCTACATCAGTCTTTTGCTTCAGTATTTTTCCAGTTCTTAAGCAAAATTCAGGTTTTCCTGCTGCTATTCCATTTTAAACTTTGGAAGACTAGTGGATCAGTCCAGAAACCATGAACTGCTTTCCTTGAACAGTTACTACACATGGATCCCCGCAGCTCCTTCCACTGCACGTTACCTCAGCTTCACCCCCAAGCAACTCCTCCCGTCAGAATGCGTAGCTGAAGGCTCTCTGCAACTCCATAACCACCAACCTCAGCTTTACAGCATTCCAAAGGCCCTGCTTAGTGGTTTTGATTTCAATCCACTACTTGGATTTGCTTAAAAATCTCTTCTACGGCAAACTGCAAACAGACTCTTTAAGAGTCTGTACCAAATTCCCATCTAAAAAATGGCTGTTTGTGTCTAAGTTCTAAGGAAAATAGCTAAATGTAGCAGAAAATGTCTACCCCTGGCAGGGTTTTATCTGAGAGCCTTCAGTTTTTAACTCAGCTACATCAGCTGACTCCCCTCAGAGAATTTATAGGTTCATTAATGTTTGCTAATCTCAGATCATGAATATGGACTTTGTTTTATTTAACATAGACTTACACACTCTACACCCTCTCACATACATTATACATATACACACACGCACACACTCTGATATTTTCTTTTCATCAGAAATATTTGGACAGAATACTGATTGCACAGCTTTGATACACACAGCTTCCTCCCTATCATTTTATGACCATTTTAGTTAATATAATTACCATTACAGCAGATCATAATTTGTTCTCATGGCTACAAATTCATGAGACAGACTGCTGTGACGCTACAGTCTGAGCAAAACAAGAGCAGGCAGCAAAGCAGCCCAGCATTCACCATTTTCTTCAGTTGAAAGGCTCGAATACAGAAAGGAAACCAAAATCACTTCCTCTACCTTTGGGTTCTCACTTCTGCAGCCATGCAGCCTCTGCACCAGAGATGTTACAGACATGGGTGGTGTGGAAACTACAGAGCAGGTTTACAGTGTTTTCAAAATATATGCAATACATGTCAGCCCTTTTCGTCCTTCCCAGAGAAATCTGGAGAGTGGATTTTGTGGGGGAGTACACAGATGGTTTACCTGGACAGCTTATTAAAAGCTTTGCATTCCTAACCCAAGGCACATGTTGGGGGCAAGACTTCATTACCTCAGCTTGTTCATTTCTAATAGATGAAAAAATTGGGGCTATTATAATTTTTTATTTCATGCCATTGTAGAATAGCCTAGGGAAGCAAATGATTTTTAAGAACAGATGTATTAACTACATGCCACTGATACTTTAGGAAGAAAAAAACTCAGGCCTATCCATTACAGCAAAAAGAGTGATGAGACTGACCTAGTTTGCCCTCAACAGTGTCTATGGAAAACTTTCTACCATTAACACTTGTATCCAACACAAATCTCACTTCCAATGGATTTCCCATTGACTCTTGAAATAGAGCCAATGAAACAATAATCTTCAGGGAGAGAAGAGAATGCATGAAACGCTCAAATTGACACAAGATTAGATGTACATTTTTAAGTGGCACTTAAAGACTTAAGAGTGAAATTCTGCCGCATACAAACACACTCAGAAGTAGGCACAAGCTCAAAAGGATGACATTCGACACTCCCAAATCTTCAGTGGTGTTTGAAACCCTGGCAAGGATGTGTACCTTGGCCCATCTTCAACCTCTACCTGTGCCAGAAATAGCACTGGAACATGGATGGAGAAAAGCAAAAGCAACAATACTCTGTATTTAAGCCTTATCTGAGATTGTCTGAAACATTAAAACCAGGAGAATATCTTTAAAAGCAGCTCTGCAAAGTGGCCAGGCCTATGTTTTCATCTCTTCTGGCACAATAAAGAAACTGCAAAAGCAGCATTAGAATGAAGTGTTTTCTGAACAAATGTTTATAAACAGAATGTAAGAAATTTGTCTGGCTGATAAAAACTACCCATTCTCTCACTTGAAAAACAATGTCCTGTTGTTTGCTATGCTTGTGGTAAAAGAAGTAAGATTTTGGCAGAAAGGCTAATACAGATTTAAAAAATTTTGGCAGCCAACTTGTTGCTCTTTGCAGTCAATGCTTCACATGTCAGGTTTTACTTTTTGTCTGGAAAATAAGCTGTGGAAAAGCTCAGGACCATGTGAGACACTTCCTCAAGATTTACACTTTCGGCTCTTTTTTAAACAATGCAAAGTCACCTCGGGAGATCTTAGCCTATTTGAAGTGGCTTCTTCCTTTTATTTTTATGCCCAGGGAAAAAGAAAAGGAAAAAATCCAAATCAGAAGAGAACAAGCCACCAAATGGCCACATACAATCTGCTTCTTAAACCGTGACTGCTTCAAGCAAGGGATGCTTTCCACACACATTTCCTTCCCAGCCATTAAAGTGGAAGCAGTTTTCAAGCATGGCTACACAATCTCTTAGAGCAGCGAATACTGAGTCACCGTGCAGCATTCAGCCCTTGGCCAGCGCATCCCGCCTCCCACTCCTTCTGGTGGCAGTCTAGCTACAGACTAGTGCTGGACACTGGAATTATCCTCCGTGCCTTTACGGCCCATTAGCTTCAATTTCTGGTGGAGCAGAGTGCGTCTTCAGTTGGATTTAGCTCAGCTGCTAATTGGCCCAGCATCTGAAAGCATTCCATGTGAAAATCAATAGCAAACCTGAAATACTTTTAAGTCTTCATAGAGACTCTGGAATTTCTCCCATTTTGTACTCACAGACCTCAAGAAGACAAAAAGAAAATAACCATTACTTCTCTGTGCTCATTTCGGTTACCATAAAAATGCTTTTCCTTGCTTTTTGTAGAACAGGGGAGAGAGATCATGATGGATTAAATTCATCGTGAAGAAAATGAGCCCCTTACATACCTACAAAGAAATACACAGAGGCAAAAAGCAATGCAAACTCACCACACACCATTCCACTCTTGTTTTGAAGGAACAGTCTAAAGTCAAAGGGTAATTTATTCATTATGCCCATTTAAATTTTCATGTCCCCTTAGGCTGCCAACAAAAACACCAGTTAATGTGAAATGCTATCCTGCTTTTTTTCAGATGTAGATATCTGTTCCTTAGAAAATCCAAACAGGCAGGCAACAGCCACGACTTAAAATGGTTATATATCTAGAGAGAATTTAAAGATATGTTTGTGCAAACAAGCATTTCAGACATTGATATCAAAGATGCAGTTTCACTTTAATGTACACAAAGAAGAAATCCTGAAGTGCTGCATCCATTTTTTTTAAGCAGGAAAATATAATAAAGGTGCCGACATAAAAGCCTTTCTGACAGTTCTAAAACTTCCATTGCTTACTGGAAAAAAATCTTAATACAAGCACACATGTCCTCCACTTACAACCTTTTTCATTAATATGACAATGAAGTTATCTAAAGGAAAATGCCACTAACCAGAGTGTGGGACACAATCAAATAGCCAAGAACTCAGAATCAGCTTGGATTAAACAACAACTCAGACTCAAGAATATTTGGTAAGCTAATCAGCTGCTCAGGGTCTGGAAAAACAAGTTTCCTTTCTTTGGACAACTTCTTTACCTACATGTCGCCAGTACTTGATGATGATGAATATCAGTCCTTACAAAAATAAAATCATTTTTAAAAGCTTCAGTATGAGCAGTATAATGGCAAACTACAGAACTCGTCAGATGTTTCAAAAACCAAAAAGACACAGCAAACACACAATCTAAATCACATGACACAATAAAGGTCTCCCAGTAAGCAGATCTGTCAGATCTTGCCAGTCAGTCACTATTCACAGAGGTTTTTGGTTCTCCAGTACTGAAAAGACATGGGAATGATATAAAGAGACTCCTGGCAAATTCTCTTGTGAAGTTGGATGTTGAACCCCCCCACCAGTCACCTCAATTTTCCAAAGAAAAATTACTGCTTCTCTCAGCACTTTATCAGGTGTTGTAGCAAGTGCCCCAGTTCAGGATCACCAGTAAGAAAAAATGTGGCTGTTTACAGCCGAGCCAGAGACAACAAAGGAAAGAATGGATGATGCCTGTCCTGCTGCCCAGCTCCATAGAAAGCTGGGGGGACCAGGTGCCAAAAACGCAGTAAGCGTCTTTTATCAAAAGCTTGAAGAATAAAAGAGATGGCAGCATTTCCCTGCTGCATAGCACAACACTGGCCACCTTGTTACTCACCAATGGCAAATAAACACATTTTCATCTGGGATATAAAACACAGATAGGCACACGAGAGGTTTGATTACCAAGTCCTTCATATTTTGAAAAAAGAGAACACCTACCTCTGGGGAAATCCGGGTGAACGCAGTCCACGTTTCCACTGGTACCTCCATGATCATGCAGGCTAGAAATTGGTGATGTTAAAAGGCAGGGCAAAATTCCCAGAGAACCTGAAAGCTTAGAGGATTTTGACCTACTTTTGCGAATCCCTGACCATAGCATGTTGTTTGTCATTTACCTGAATGAACTGTGAACATTACACTGAGATGATAAAGTCCTTTAACTGAGAGCTCAGACTTGCACATATGGTTCAATGGACAAAAACGTAATGTACCAAACAAAAATAAGAGAAATAAAAACATGAATCTATACTTCGAGGCTCAATATTGCTCGAGATGGTGATCATGTAGCTCACAGAGCAATGCCTGCTTTACTGAGATGACCTCTGAAAACTTGCCAAGGTATAATATAATTATTCCCATTAAAAAAATAAAGGAATTTTCTATTCCTCAGCAGCAGAGTCTCTGCTGGCTTCTGATAGAAGGTACATAATTACAGCAAAGGAATAACAACCCACTACTGATGATCATTAAGACAGACAGGACACGACATGTTTCCAAGAGAAAGCTTCTAGTTATGTTTCAGAGACCTGATAAGACGTCAAATGTAATAAACTAAATTGCCTGAAACAAATCACTCTAATTTCATCTTTTTATACCATTATATCTGTTTCCCCACAATGTATCCTAATGTAGCCCACGGGACATAAATCTTACAGGACCAACTTGAATTCATTTTACACTTAGCAAGTACATGAGGCATTCAGTAAGCATTGCACCAGATCTAAAATTGTTGCTTGCTATATAAAACTAGTACACAAGTAATTAATGCTGATTTTATATAAATTTTATCAGGGGTTATTGGTGCTCAGAACTCCATGTGCACAAAGCAGTGACTTTACTGCATTGTGGGTTCCTCCCTCATTCCCAAATTACTGCAAGTTTTGTGCCTCCCTTTCATAACTGAAGGGTTTTTTAATGTCTAGCTCCTCTAAACTAAAAAAAAAAAAATTCTAAAGTGGCCACAAGCAGCAGCATTTTGTTTAAATGTTAGCCAAGGACTTTCTCTTTTCAAAGGCTAAAATGATGCTATGGAATTCTCTGGGGAATTGTAAAAACCTTTTAGTTCCCACAAAGGCATTTATTCACTGATAAAAAGTAGAGCTTGTACACATTGGTATGTTTGTGTTCCTATTCACAAAGACCTGTGAGACAGTAAAACTACAGCAAGCTTCAGGAAAGAAACAAATTGATTTGTTTTCTTACTTGGCTGCAACACGTTTATACCCCATCTTTCAAAATACTTCTTATTTAAAATCCAAATCAGAATAAGTAAGGGCAACCAAAGTTTCAGTTGGACAGACTTGTTCTTAAACTGAAATATTCCCAAAATCAGTTCACTAAATCAGCCTCAGGTGAAGCTTTTGTTTCTTCATGACCTATGTCAGCAAAATCCCAGTGCAGTGAAAGGAAAATCAGGAAAAACAGCTGAGAAAGATAAAGTAGTTACATGCAGCCAATAGTGCCAAGTCTATAAAAGGCAAAACCTGAATTTTTCAGCTGAAAATCTTGTCAGAGAATACTTAATTTTTGTGTCCAATACAGTCTGGGGTTTTTAACTCAAAATCAAGGGAAGGAGAACAGGTAACAGTCCATTTGACTCCATAATCTTTTCAGAGGTAGGAAATTCAGGGATAAACCTCAGTTCTGCCTCACTGAAATCAGAAATTGAGTGTATCCCCAGACACTTCCTAATCAATAGGTCTTCCTCTTTGCACCCTGCTATCAAAAATATTAAGTATAACTTTCACTTTAATGGAAATAATTTGGAAACGCTGACATTTTTGTAATCCAGAATCCTCTTTCTTCAACCAGCCTTTGTGAAGATCCTTCCAAACAGCTTTGCATTACCATCCCTAATTGGTATTAACTGGAATTGCTCTCTGTAACCATCACTCCTCCATCAACCTACGCTCTCCTGAGGGATTTCACAGACAGCAACATGACAACAAACATTCTACAAAATTATAATCGATTACCAGTGATGTGAAAAATAATCAGTAGGAGAACTATTGCAAATGAAATATAGCAGGGTTTTCTTTGATGCTTCTGTGTGGGTGTCAGCAGCAGAAGCTCTAGCATTTTGTTCACACCATATTTACAGACACTACTTCCCAATGCAGGATAAGGCCTCACATACCTCCATATCCATCTGGCTGGCAAGGAAGCAGCTGTTTAGGGATCAAATACGGGTTTAGCTTTCTCAGAGTTACTTAGTGGTATCATGTCTTAGAAATCAGATGCAATGCATCTATCCCTTTATAATCAGCATGTAAAACAGACTTTCCAGTGATCATCAGTGCAAAAAGAGATTTCAAGAATGACACTTAAGTATTTCATTCATCATCATCATCTTATTATTACTACTTTTATAGGAAGTAAAATAATTTCAGTCAACTAGCTAGACCCAGGTTCTTTAATTTCTCTGCCAAGACAGTGTCAGGAGCAAAACAAAAAAAAAAAAACAGAGGAGGAAAATACTCATTAAATGTGTACTCAAAATAATTATTTGCACATTTCTTACTGAATCTAAATCGAAATACCTTTTGCAACATGCTGGCCATTTAAATGTCAATTCTTCATGTCCCCTTCAGTTACTTACCTAAAAAAAAAAAAAAAGGAAAAATACATTAATTTCCCATGTTCTCAGAGGTATCATGAATACATACCTTGCTCTCCACTGCTGCTCCCTAGCAAGTTTTCAGTGGTTATAACTTAGGTAAGACAATTAGGATAATGGGTTTGGTTTGTTATATTAATTTAGATGACATGTTCCCACTTTGCCTCAGCTAAGCATTCAGTAATTGAATTTAAGATCTTTTTTCTTATTACTGCTTTTTTCCTCCATAGTAAATGATTTCTAAATATAAGCTACTTGATGCCCTCATAACTTGGTGTTCATGTTCTGTGTATTTACTGTGGAAAAAGTCATAATTGCAGTCACAGTAATGGAAGCATAAAACATTCGGCAAAAGAACCCCAGTGTGGTCTTCAGTACACGCATTTGCGCAGCTTCTTAACAGCTACTGGCAAAACATATTTTGGGCAGACAGAGCACAGGACAGCACACTCTCAACAGTGCTATACCCAAAACCATAACAGAACTGCATCTTCCAGCTAGGAACAGCGAGGGCTGCACGTGCACAACAGGCTCACTATTCTCTTCCACAGAAACATGGGGTTTACACCATTATACACTGCATTTGTTTTCAGGAAAATCTTTCTGAAAAAACAGGCAGGTGTGTGTTCAGAACTTGCTAGAGGTTCTGTCCCTCCTTTTCACCCCCGAGTTCTTGCCTAGGAGCTGAGCAGCCAGTTCTTGCCTAGGAGCTGAGCTGGCTCAGCCTGGCAGCAGCCCACAGGTGCCCATGCACAGGCTCAAGCATCCACACCCAAATCTAGGGGATGGCACTGCCCTTCCCCATAACCCCCACAGCAGGCTGGGCTACAACCACACGTGTCAGTATCTGCCAATCTCCAGGGAATCTCAGCTCCTGTTTCTCCCACCCACACATCATCCAGCACTCTTCTATGACTGAACCGCATTTATCATTATTGCCTTTCTATATTCAAGATAATTTAAAAAGTTTACAATACATCCTGTAAATGGTATGACTGATTTAAATGGTCCTTAACTACCAAAAATATAACCTAAAACAGAAGAAAACCACTTCAACAGTTCATCCATACCACCACCTTTGCCATATGCCAGTTTTTCAGATGTTTTCTTAACCAATGCAAGTTGAAAATTACAAGAAACACAGGTCAAATCCCTAACAACTAAATACCTTTCATATTCAATAAAGAACTCATCTACATTTCTTCAAACCCCTTATTTTCCAGCATGAAGCTTGCCCAAGCTTTCTGACGAATTTCAGATGGAAATATCACTTATTCCCATAATGTGCTCACACTGAACAGAGTGTACAGGCTCAACATTCATTCTGCCTGCACGCAACTAACTTTATTTTAGACTGAATTTTAAATCCCTGCCAAATTCAGACATCTCCTGCACAAGTTCTGCTGCTTCCACCTCCTGTCAGCCTACTCTGTGATGCCTCTGAATTAACCTTTTTTTTTTTAACCTGGTAGAACTCTTTCAACGCAGCACATTGTGGTCCTCTAGTCCCCACGAATGGACATGTTTAGCCTTTTTCAAGGGCAGTGTAACTGCAAGCTACAGTTCAGACCTCTCGAGGATATGAGCCCATTTCGGAATACATAACAATATTGCGCTTTAGCTACAGGAGGTACTAAGCTGGGTTTAACGTGTACTACTCTAGATTTTTGTCCTTAAAATGACAACTCAAGGTATAATTGCCATCTGACTAGAATTATCTGATGAATCATGCTAATTGTTAGGTTTGGTTCATTTTCCTCCCTCTCCCTTTTAAGGGGACGCATAATTTTCAAGGCTAAAGAGAAAACAAATTGATTCTGTTGATCACAGGCACTCCCACGGCTAGTTTTCCCACAGCAGTTTGTAATGATTACCCACATACCCATTCCACAGGGAATTCTGAGTTATAATCAAAACTTGACTGACTTTTTTCAGTGCCTGCTTTAAAATTTAAAAAGTTGGGAGGGTCCCCCACAACAAGTACATATTAAACTTCAAGTACGACAGTTAAAGCTTATTTCTGAGGAAAAATACCTTTGGGCTTTGCCATTTGGCAAGTGTTACACTGATCCATTTGCCCGGGGCTTATACCAGAAAAGCCAAAATCAAGACAAGCGCCCCTTGGTGTTCACTGAGACCAACCAGCAGGAATGCACATCCTTCTGCTGTCCTTTGCCCATTCTAGCGGGGATCACAGCCTTCCACTCAACTGAAGTGTACACTTCTCTTTTATCAGTGAAAACAATGACCAGACAGACTTCAAATGAGATGACTCATTAGCATATAATGAATCCCATTCCATTTCTTCCACATAGCAGCCTTCATTTTGCACCACTGCAGCCCAAGGCATCTCAGGCTGTACTGACTCAGGAGCCATGAAGTAAAAGCTGATCAGACTTCATCTGGCATCCCAACCAACTCCTTCCAGAAATACCCAGTAGCGGGTGCCATAACACCACCCTTACCCATGCGACCCTAAGCCACACCTTCCTCCAATTTTAGAGGGGGACAAAGATGCAATAGTTACTGCCTATCAGGGAGCAAATCTGTCTAACATTTAAATATCGAGCTTCCCATGAAATAGGATTAGCGCTAATGGATGAAGCTGTCTCTTGTCCGCCTAACAAAAAAAATGATCCTGCAAACCCTGACCAGAATTGTATTAACCACCAATTACAGACATAAATATAGCTATGAGACTGAAATCGTATTTTTCCTGCTGCTGCAGAGGACTTGAAATGAAAATAGTTCCGTCCAAATCGATACACAGCCATCTGCTCTGCAAAACGCTGACAAATCTCCTTCCTTCAGGATCTGTGTCCACCAAATTAGATTAAGAAGTTGCCTTACCTTTGCAAGGCTCATTCCAAGAGTCAGCAGAGGCTGGTAAAGTTCTACTGTGATCACTGATAAGTGCTTTGGCTCATCCTACATCCACCAAATAACTGTGTTCTTTGATTTCCATGCCAGGTTCTTGCATCTCTTAGAGCGCTATGCAAGAAGCCCACACTGTGGTTTGGTTTTCAAAAGTCACTTCAAAAAGCTATTAAAACAAGAGCAAGCTGAAAGCCAAACAACAGCCTACAAGAAGACAGAGTCATTTTATTTAGAGACTGAATGGATGGTCCTTGGTGGAATTGTGTGGGGGACTTTCCTTAGAGGCATCAGATGCATAAGAGTAGGCGTGCATTAGCTGACAGAACCTTTGCTTCATATTTCCAAACAAAACCATAGCCAGGGAGACTTAAGTTAGCACAGCTTGGTTTTTAGACCATTTGTAGTGGTTCAAATCCACACCTGGTTACCACTTCTAACATAAAAAGTAAAATATTAAACCCTACAGAGCAGCAAACATTGAATATAAATCTTAATTTGTATCCTGAGACCATTATACATTGCCTAAAATGTTAAACGAAATTAATGTATTTTTCTGCTCTAGCACTTTCAAACCAACTGCCCCTGCATCCTCCTCTTGAAGACCTCCACAGTGAGCTTCTGATCTTCTGCAGCAAATAGTCTGGGCACGCTGGCCATGCACCGACTCCCTGGGGTCAAGAAGAAGGGAACAAAGCTGCCTTTGTGCCCATTCCTCGGATGGCAGCGAGAACTCAGTCACCAGCAGGGACAGTGTGCCCAATTATTGAAGCACTGACAGCACTGACCCCTTCACTGTGACAGCCTTTCTAAGTCCAAAGTCCATCTCAAGATTATCAGTTTAAAAAATTCTCCCAAAAGTTGCTCATGTCTTAGCTGGAGCTTTAACAGTTCAGAGCCCAGTTCTGTAAACTCTCTGAAGCCATCAGTGCTATTTGTAAGACTAGCAAATCTGTCAAAACAGTAATTTATTCTCTTTCTTCTAAGCCCAAGGACCACTAAAGGGATTTTAATAGGTTCTGAGCAGTTTAAATCCACCATGCTCTTACAGCTGTTCCGTGTTAACAGCAAATTCATGGTCTTGCAAATTCCAGTTAAATCTTAAGGGTGGGGTGGCAACTCAATACACCTTTTTATAAATATACACACTACCTACATAAAGCTGTAACACAGCATTTTGTTATTTGGCTTCATTTACTGTCATTACAGCAATCTTCTTAAAAGCACTCAAGTGCAAGACTAATATCTGGATCCAAGCTACCGCTGAAGTCAATCTAGGCGTTAGCAGCAAAGTAATCTATTTAATCCTTTAGGGAAAGGGAGATAGCTAATAAGTAATGGAAATGAAGCCAAAGGAAGATCTCCACAAAGTTACCCAGTCACAGAAGATGGGGCAGTAAAAACATGTAGTACTGAAAAACTGCATCTCCCTTCCTACCCTGCTGCAGTCCTGATGCCATGTTCCGGCTTTCAGGCCGAGAGGGAAGCAGCAGCTGGCACGAGGCCAGCTTCAGCACCCGAGCCATCAGGTCCGAACACAAATCCCACACAGAGAGGATTCAGCAACAGGTAGTGCAGCATGGTTTTTCTCTGCCTATAATACAGCGTGCAGAATTTGGCCTGTGATATTGAACAAGGGAGAGAGGAGAGACAAAGAATCGAGGGAACAATCAATCAATCTGACATTGCTCACTTCCCTGAGTAGGTTTAGAGACTACAAATAGTCATTAATGGCCTGTAATTAGCTAACTGTCCTCTGTAAATATACACCGCTGCTTCCACTGAGAGCATTTGAAACAACTCCTTACAGGAATGACTGCTAATTCAATTCCCAATTGTTTATAAAGCAGTTCATAGTACTTACGAATTTTGACACATTTTCTGAGACACCTCACAGCTTCCCTGCTCCATGACCCAAGATCATCTTACTGTCTCTGTCAGGACAGGTGTCCTCTGCTGACCGTGCTCACAGTATCACAAGGGACTCCAAGCCCCAGGGTGACAGCACAGCTTACTGTGACATTCACCAGGTGCCAAGCCACTACGGACGTCAATAGATGGTTTGGAAACTAAGCTGAAGGACGCACGGTTGGAGCCCCAACTTGCAAGATGAAATTATCTCAGCAGTCCTATCTCCTTGGCTTCCTTCCTGTTTTTCATGCTACGTGTTCAAGAGGCTTTAGCTAACAGTCTTTTACTTAATTAAAATTAAGGTGCTGATCTAATTTTTTTAAAAGGAAGCAGATTGTAAATGTGGCTTGGGGAAAAAAATTTGTCTTCATTACTGAATCTTGCTAGACTTGCAAGTTCCTGCCCGCCCTGTGATGAGAGATTTTGGGGGAGCAGGGAGGGATGGCACTTCACAAAGCAAAGGGGGTGACAGCAGAAATGACTATTTCATTTCAATTACACGACTCCCCCAAAACTGGTAGCTCTTAACAATTCCTGAACAGCTGTAACATAAAATAAACTGAATGGAAAGTCACAAAGCTGAGAAGGAACGCCAGCCGTTAAGATGTCCTTACTATATTAAGGACCAAAGAGGACTTGTAGTGCCCTTTAGCTGACAGGCCTAAGCATTTCATTCCTCCTGCCAGTTACTGAGCCATTAGCACATTATAAAAATATACCCCTGAGGATGGCTCCACACAACACAGTCTGAGGATTAAGCCACTTTCAACCTTTAGAACGTGTCCCTGTTCAGTATGAAAAGCCTAATGAAGGAGAGTTCCGTTACGGTCTGGGGAGGTGTAAAGGGTGAGTGCCACAGTGCAGAAGCACAGATGACAATAATTATTGGTTTGGCCTTGCAGAAGAAGCAGCGATCACTCCCCATCAGCCAGCCTGTCATACTGCAAGGTGCAGCACTCTGCCTCCCTCCCAGGCTCTGACGCATGTGCGGCAGCAGCGAGCTCCACGCTCCGCAAGCCCCGCTGGCGTCATTAGGTTCCCCTCCATGCTTTCAGCAGCACTTATTGCATTAGCTTGCACATTATGCCTGTGGGTCAGCACTGGCTCGAAGCCAGCCAGGCTGCACAAGGGAGGCAGTGGGCAGGGCTGCCTGGAAATGGCAAGGCAGACATGCCCACATTGGTTAGCAATGCAATCCCAGGCCTAGACGTTGAAGCAAACTTCAGACTGATGGCCACAGTTCAAGGATGGTGCTGCTCCCCCTCCACCTCCCGGACACAAAATGTCTGAATTGGGAATGCAATGGAAAACAATATTTACTGCTTGACTTGGTTTTAAAACAGAAACTGATATTAGAAATCAGACTTTACTTGTATTTAATTAAAAACTGATTCAATGACTAAGAGAAGAACAGCCCCAAAAGGAAATGCCAGCATGCACTGTACTAGGCATGGTATTTTCTGTATAAGGGATAAAATGCCCATCGGTTTTGGGATTAAGCATAAATTGGGCATAGTTTTGAGGCTGACCTAGAGAATTCCAGATTGAAGAGTCCAAAACAAGCTCCGATTCAAAAACCACCTATTCCTACACAGTCATTTAAGAAGAACAAAGAGCCAGTATATTATGCTCCTTTTTTCATCTATTCAAAGAAAACAAGGAATAAAGTGAAAAAAACCGTACACGCAGAAAATTTCCGATTTCTCCCAAACTTTCTGTACTTCTTTTTTCAGTGGGGCTGGGGAAGTGGTAGAATAAAAACTCAGAGAGCACAAGAAACTCAATAGCCAGGACCACGCAAAACAACCAGGTGTCATTTTCAACCTCAGTTCGCTCTCATATCTTAATTCTTGAAGCAGACCCACCACCCTGCAGCCAAATAGCTTTCTCCAAAGCTCCTCAAAACAGCTTTCCTTTTAAAGATAATTTGTTGCCAAAAAAATTAAGTAAGTCAAAAGCTATATTTGTAAGCAAAACATACTAAAACTTCAAAATCTCCCATCTTGCAAACAATACAGTATCGTGTAATTTTGCAATTTCTAGGCTTTTTTGAGAGCAAAAGACAGTCTTTTTCCATCTCACCAACTGCTAACAGATGTTCTCCCCTGTGTTGTTAAACAAGTCCTGATAAAAACACACTCATGTCTTAATAGAACTGGATGTACCCTGAGTGGCTTTCCCATTTGATCTGCTGTGCGGCTCAGAGGCTTTTTTGTCCGCTTGTTGTAGCACAATGTGTGTTTGGTCCCACAACAGTGACAGCTGACAACTGTTTTTCCTGTTTGCAAAAGCTTTACCGTTCAACTTGAACCAAAAGCATTTGTCATGTTGCATGGCAGTGAAGTAGATTTAATCAGATGAGGCCACTAGCGTTGTCAGTGCCAGGCTGAAAGAATTCCGTAGAACAAAAGCTGGATTTATCCCTCTGGAAGTCTGTGCAGGGAACAGCAGTGCATCTTTGTGAATGTACAAGGGAGAATCTCAAGAGGAGAAGAAAACTAACCCAAGAGAATATTTTCAGTGCAGTTAAGCCAAAAAATAACTTAAGTGACCAGCCGGATGCTCCTGCCAGCCAAGAACACTGCTGTCAGAATTTTGACAACATGAAGTGAATCTCCATGTCCCTCCTTCAAATGTCACTAACACAGAGGACGATACCTTCTGTGCTCTATCCCTACATGAATCCATTTCCAGAATAATAAGCAGCACCTAATATCTGGTCACATTCAGCTATCAACCTGCAAAAAATCATTTAAAACAGATGACTGTTCCCAAATCGCAGTGACAATCCTCCAAAATATTCTTAGGATTTCAAATTCCTTACAAGTTATAACAAAGCACGTACCTCTCCTAGCTAATGTCAGAGACCATACTAAAAAAATCCCAACAAACCATTAAAGTAAAGAAAGTCTTCATCATTTTACATAGCCACCAAGATAATATTTTATACTCTTTGTATCCTTTTGGATGATCGAGCCTTTCCAGAAGATTTACGCACCTAACTTAAGCGCAGAAGAAAATGAACGAAGCCATATACGCAAAAAGCAAATCAGAGGCTTGCAGCATTTCCAACCCCCGGTAATGAGTGAAAAAACAGCAGCCCCACCTTAGGAGCTTTGCTGATTTACATCAACCTAATACGGTCTCATTGTGAAGTCATGCCTTGCAAAGAGGATGCTGGTGCAAGAGGAAGGAGCCCCACAACTACAGTGATTTAGGAAGTCATACCGTGGTTCTGATCTGCTATAAACTGGGATGGGGGGAGGACTAGAAATAGAACTTCTATTAAAAATTAGATTGTGAGGCAAAACTTATAAATCAAGGCACCTCAATGAGAGAATATCTTTTGTGAAGGTTACCTCATCTTCTCATATGAAGATTCAGAGCTTTCCATCTGCACCAGAGAGAGACCAGGAAACAAAATGCTCTTAGTAACCAAGAGAGCGGACACCGACAATGTTGCCTTGATATTCCCTTGCATTAAAGGGACAGTTTAAATCTGCCCAAGGTCTGATTAAGCAGCTGCCAAAGGTCAGAGGAAGAGGCGCCTGCATTTTGTGTAGAGTGTGCTGGTATAGCCGGTTCTCTGGCATGGCACAGCCTGGGGTTTGGCATTCCTATACTGAAAGCTGCCTGCAGCACATTAATGAATTGGAGTTCAGCCTTGCATGAAGTGTTTCAACATTCACTCCAACTGTGCTAAAGGAATTTCCCATTTGCTTTTTTCCGCTAATTAGGGAGCCACTGGGACACAACAGGGCCTTTTGAGACGTGCAGCAGGTCCTCAAGTTCTGCGGAGTCAGGAGAGGAGCGGGATATTTTGATCCACTTGGAAGACCACCTTCAACTTCCCAAATGAGTCTGCAAGCAGGACAGTAGCTATAAATGTTAGATAAGCTTTACAGCCTACAGGCACCAATATCCATCTAGACTTATTTAGTCCTTAATCCAGGAGATAAGGCAGCAACAGGGGCTGGGGAAAGTACAGATTTTTAAAGACTTAACTCATTTCAATAGATACCTGCCCTGCCTAGTACACATTTTTTTATGGACACATCTGCAAGGCAGAACACAATACCTGAAGCAACTGCTCAGAAGTGACCTGCAGAAAACACATATCTAAAAACCTGTTATAAAGCCTTGATACAGCATTCTGCAATCTCACTGCAGCTGCAGACTGTCCTGCTTCTGAACCCAAGCCCACCGAAAACACTGCTCACATTTATAATGCAACAGGCTCAGCACCTCTTACATGTTTATTCTTGATTTTGAACTAGAGATCCTGAATTTTAAGAGATACCAGAACTGCTTCAGAAATGCCTTATCATTTACTGTATCCTGAAGAGACAAAAAATTGCTTAAGAGCCGATACTTTTTAACCTAACTTCAAAACTGTGGAAAACAGATGCCTGTATTCTCATGGGACACTACATCCGTGGTATGCTTTATCTGCATCCAAGGAAAACACCTGCTGGGCTTCAGGTTGTGCAGTGCCACACGTCTCTCTGATTTCCGCTGTGCAGCAGGTGTGTCAGAAAATCAGCAGCACAGGCCTGAGGGTGTGATCCTCCTGCCACGAGAACCTCCCCGCTGGAATACCTCCTGCTGTCTTTCACTGCCTGCTGAAGCAGGTGAAACCTCTCACCACTGTTGAGCAAACATTCTCCTTGCAGCAGAAGCAGCCCCTCCTGCACCACTGTTCCTGGCTGTACTGTTTTCATTAAGCAGCATTCTACGATAATGAGCAAGGCACATGAACCACAACATTTATTTAGGATACTCACCAAAGCATGATAATCATAATACTGATTTATTTCAATGCCCTCAGATTGGAAACCAGCCTAATTTCCCATTTAATTTATTTTTACCCTTGCAACAACAACAATAATATACATTATAACCAAGATTTAAACATAGATTCTCTCTTGGTTTGCAACGCTGATCTGCAAGTTAAAATGTTATGTTTTATCTGAATATTAAGACATAGAACTAATAACTGGTCACTAAAATTAGCACTGCAAATTTTTACGCAACATACGGAATATTAATACAAACTATTTTAACTGAGATTAATTTTCATGACTTGGTTGCCTGAACTGGTATTTGAACAGCAGGCTTCACTTCTGCTACAGTACTAAACAATACTCATTTGTAAGCCTCTTTCTTTTTCAACTTGATAAAAACTTGTAACTATCTTACATTATTAATGTCTTTTATGCTTCTGAAAGCGTGGGTTTTTTCTGGAAGACAATAGTGGCCAGCCAAGTGGAGAGAAAAACTGAAGCTGAAAGCTGAATTTCCTCCAGATGTTATCAATAAATTGGCATCAATACCCAAAAATGCAGTAGGCTCCCCTCTCAACACCTGCCAGGTAAGACATGAACTCAGACATGGGATGGGAGAAGCAATGAGAGCAGGACTATCATCAGTAAGGTAATAACTACTGCAACCACATCTCTCCTGCACATATAGGAAGCATTTTATTTTCCTCCTGTCCATAATATAAATATTTGCAATCAGGTTAGGTTTTCTAGAATTTCAGAAGCCTCTTCAGAATGGAAGCCAAAATCCCAGGGCCAGACCCTGGGGAATCTCAGAGAAAAGCGATGTGAGGGGAGATTGAAAGCAAGGACGGCAAACAAGGAGGAAAGGAGGCCAAGTAGTAAGAACAGCACTGTGTCGAAGAAACCCAAGAAGGAATAAAGTTGCAATGTTTTATTTCCCTTGAAAAACAGAAACCAGGAGCAGTTTCTGCCAAGTCACCAGCTGCACCAACCTGACCCAGGCATGTACACCTCCAAACTCACTTGCATCAAGTGTTTTATTTTCCATTTCCCCCTCTCCCAAAAATACACCATTTACTTCACACTTTGAAAATCTTTCAAGGACCCATGCAGAATAAATCTAAAAGAATCTCCTCTTAAGCTAACATTAACACTGCAGACAAAAATATAACTGAGAACACAATTTCAGAGCAGCTTTTAAGAAATGAGAATGGAGGATGTTCCTCTACAACACATTCCCCATTTCCCCAATATTTATTCTTCAGTTCTCTTTACATATTTTTTTCAGCACTGTGAAAACAACTGGGACTTTGAAGTACAGCTGCTTTTCAGTGTTTCAGAAATTTAATTTCTGATCTGTAGTGGCACAGAAACCTGCCCAAATAATCAAATCTCATCTTTCTCCAATTGAAAAAAACCCAAGAATGACTGTATGTCTGTCTTATCAAATACATCTTTCTTTAAATTCCTTGTTTTCTTAAACACAGTATTAATTTCAATTTAAAAGAAACAATTTCTCTTTGTTTACTAACTCCTGATATCCAGAAAGGAAGGAACATCTTATGGGAGTTTCATTCCAAAGTCCTGAGCATCTTCCTCATTCTGATCTCCAAAACCTGATTGATTCCAGCAAGCAATAAAAGCACACAACATACAGAATAATCTTACCCAACACATGCAAAGATCACAAGTATTTGTGTGTCCTTCTCAGGGACACAAGGCACCAAAATAGGAAGCCTTAATTCAAGAAGAGAGTCCTGACAGAATGACCAAAAGGAGTTTCCATTCTACCCCAGGAGATCAGCAATTCTGAGTCTTCCACACCTTAAACTAATGCCCCAATCCCAGGTTACAGAAATCAGGGGGTTAATAAGAAGTCACCATGTTTTCCTGCTTTTTTCACTAAATTAAACCAAGTACCTCATCTGAATTTCACAGCTATTAGTACAACTCTTCTATTCACTATAATATAGTCCTTACAATGTTTTAATTAATTTTACTCCTTAAAATGCATGAAAATTTCACATCACCTTTAAATATTTATTGAAACTGTAGATTAATATTTCATGCCGATTTTAAAGAATAGAGAACCTTTTCATAACGTTTCTGTTAATACAAAATGGCAATTCTACACTCTCAGATATGCTCTAAGTACAATGAAAGGGAATTTTTCATCTTGTTCAAAGCAAGCCATAAACACTGGCTACTGCAGAGAAATACAAACATCAAGGACGAGTTTTTTCAAAGCTACTTTAGTGATTAGGGAGCCCACACAGCTCCCATTTAAATAAGTAGTAATTGCATGTCTCAATCTTTTGAGCAATTTTGAATATTTCATTGGTCTATGAAAGATTTTCCCAGTTCAGAGTAGTAAGTTGGGAGTAATTAATTGAAAACATATTACCTGTGATGTACAATGAAGAGAATTCTCATAGCACAATTGAGTATTTTAAGATGCTAAAATTGGCCACAAAAGCTCTACATAGTAGCACAATAAAATTTAAAACCAGCTGCCTCATTTCTGCATAATACCTGCCTTCCCCTTGAACTTACCATTTTTCTACCTTTTTTTTTTTTTAAAGGTCTTTTAAAGCTGCTGGAGATGCAACAGAGTAAGAGCACTGTGGTGGGTCAGACTGACTTAAGGAAGTTGGGGCCATAAACAGCTGAGACAGTGAAGGCAAGGCAGGTGCAAGTGCTTTCCCTGATGGTAAAACAATCAGTGCAGCCAGTGTTGGTTGTTTACACACAAACAGCCCTGTATATTGAAAAAATCCACCTGCTCTAATATTTAATTTAAAACAATCTTTCCTATTGCCATAGAAGGTTCTAAATATTCGTAGTTTTAGTAGCCAGATGCACAAAGATCCAGACAGCAGGCACTTTAAAAAAAAGTTACATAAGAAACCAGCCTGAGAAAAAAAACACAGTTAAAGCTGTAAGAGCAGCTTAGCACATAGAGAAACCAAGGTATTAATGTGCAAAATGCCTAGCAAATATATTGCCCCTTCACAAAACTTTGTCAGTCAGTAGCAAAAGCTTTCCATCAGGTGGTAGAGATTCCAGACTTCAGTGGTTCCTATGCTAATTCTGCCTGAAGAAATATGAAAACAGGAGCTAAAATCTTTTAGCAAACACAGAATACTTGATAGCTTGCTTTTCTTTGTTCTCAGGGAAGGCTAAAAATTGTCCTGTATTGAAGGATACTCTTACATTTTGTAGTTGTAAGATAGGTAAAAAGGCAAATGACAAGCACCCAAATAGAGGGGTGGACGTAAGCACAGAAAACTATGATTCTTTCCAGAAAATGAACACTGTGGTTAAAACAAAGCACTTGAGTATGCTGTGCCACAGTCATCATTACCAACATGCTCATTAGCATTAAATTAACATGGACGTGAAATATCAGGATGCAAATTAACAGCAGATGTGAAATCATAAGAAATTACTGTTATTTGCCAGTAATTCAACCAACAAAAGCAAGTTCTGTTTATCGCATGTAAACTCCAATACTGTGTTACAGTGTTTTGGTTTTTAACTAAAATCAACTAGCAAAAACAAAGAAACAAAAAATGTTACAATTTCACACTCACCTTCTATTTGGTACTGCTTGTGTTGGACACTAATTACATCAATGATCAAATCCAGGCAGCAATTTCATCAGAATACTAGACTCAGTTTTACAAAAGTAATTCTAATTTTCAGCAGCAACTATTTGAAATTATTTTCAATTAGATCTTTGCTCTTTTCCCCAAAGACCTGAACTGTAATATTTCCCAAGTTCTTTAAGGTTTCATTTTAGCATTCTCTGCCAAAGTGACTGCACTGTTATGATCAAAAACACATTCGCAATAATTATGCCCTAAATAGTTTGCAGCACATCCATACATTGACTTACACTGCAGAGGTCAGATATTTCACGGTAACTTACAATTCTGCATATCCTTCTCATGCATCGCAGGGTATTGCATGACATGAAGCCTGTACTGCCATCAGGAGCCATCCCAACACCCACACCAACTGCTCAGTCAGAGCAGGCAGGTGGCAATAATTAGAAGGAAGATAAGCTGAGGTGACAAAGCAACGAGAGCACATCAATTACTCCCTGTCACTTGAAGCAGGGAGCCTCTTGGAAGATGGACTGATATCACTGTATCATTGCCTATTATATTCAGCTTTTCTCCCCTTCATTTCCTCAAAATGGAAAGTCACCACAATACCATTATGGTTTTTAATACGAGTGAATTTTTCATAAATATTCGCTGCATGCACAATACAAATTAACGTTTGGCTACATCTCACAGGCTGCACACTGTACACAGAATACTGCCGTGATTTCCAAAAAGTAGGTCACGTGAGAGTAGTAGGCATGAACACTTAGGTTTGAGGAAGAGGAAGAGGTTTTTGTTTTGGCAAAAAAAAGCATGAACTATGTATATAGAGTCTGCTAGGAAAGTTTATCAGCAGGAGATAAGGGAAAAAGGGCAAGAAGAGAATAAAGAATATAATACATAATAAATGTGTATAATAAAGATAATACCTTTGCATCTTGCAGCTCCATATGTAACAAAGATTTTTATATAAACATGTACATAATTTTATACAAATATATAAATGTTTATTATGTTTCCTATATAATTTTATATATTGATATTTATCTTTTATATTCCCATATACACAAATATATCTAAATATATGTCTCCATCTTGAGAAATAAGTAGAGAGACTGTAGTTTAACTCCCTCAGGGATAAGAGCAAATACATTCCCAAGTACCCACCATAGTGGCAAGTTATCAGCAAGAAGTTAAAACAAAATAAACCCAAATTTTGAAATCTTGAAAATTCTCACAGAACAAGTTTGTCATCCCTTCCCTCTCTCTGCTGACCATCCTACAAGTAATCAAAAAACTCAAGTCACCTATGATCCAGCTGGTTTACAAGTAAGTAATTCCTGCCATCAGTTTTAACATGTTTTTTTCCAGAGGATTTTATAATCCAATGTCCAAACGTATTTTTGCCTTTAAAAAAAGCAAAGCAAAATTAAACTCGAGCTTTAGACAACCAGTCAAACTACCTATATAACTACATGATTACAAAAAATGTCATGCAGTCTGTAAAACTTGCAGCCATCCTTCATTCTGCTGCTGCTGGTGAGCAACTAAGGCTCAAGGTACAGAACAGAAAGACGAGAGGTTTCCAGCCACAGGACAACAAACAGCGAACTGGCTACATACTAAAACCCTTTAGACAGCAACTGTGCACAGACATAATTAAGTTTTGCTTCCATAAAATAGATGGAGGTCAAGAAAATAATGGCTAAGAGATTTTTCCTCGCCTTTCACCCTGGACTTCAAAAACTTCCTTTTAAATCCAGACAGCCCTTGAAAATAGCTGATTTTCAAGCAAATGCATTTAGTGGAAAATGCTCTGACCACCATTAGAGCAGATGGTTGGTGCAGTCACTAATCTGACACAGAAAGCTTCACCATCCTTTTTTGCACATCTTCCTCTTCCATCAGACAGAGGGGCCGCAAGTGCACATCTCTTCACTGTTTTATCCTCCAATAGCACTTTTATACCCAGTACAATTGCTTGTGTTAATTGGCAGTGCAAAAACTCCCCACAAACAGTAGATTAAGCCTGTGAAATTCAATGTATTCAAAATCATTTTTATTTGCTACTCAAGGACCGTTCTCTTAGGATGACAGAAAGAGGCAAGGAACAGGAGGAAGACCCTGAAAGCCATTCCTAGCTTTCACACACTTCTCTGCTGGACACCCCTCAGCCCCCCATACCCAATGTGCTTTGTGCTGGGCTGAGAGCAGGAGGCCTGCAGGTAATTTAAGAGGGGATCACTCATTATACTCTCCCTCACAGTACAGCGCTGTATAGAAATCACAGTAGAAAAGACAAGATGTTTTCATATCCCTTGGGACAAACGGAGCCATCTCCTGCAGTGGCATACACTGTGTCATAGGAATTCCAGTAGCTGCAGCTCTATATTATTAGTGAGTCATTTCAAAGATTGGAAATAGAAACCTTTTAAGTGCTTGTACACCATCACCCAATATTATTACGGAACACTGACAGCTGAACACTGCTTATCTCCCAGAAAAAAAAACCTCTTTTTTCAAAATTAAACCAATAATTTCTTCTACAGTACATAATAATTTTGTTTCATCCGTGTGTGCACTCCATGTATTGCCTTTCAATCTATTGTTCAAAACCTATTTTTGGAAGAAAAGACAGAGCTGAAATGCTTTATCTTCTTAAACAATATATAGTCAAGAACCTGATGTGCCAACCGTAGGAAGCCAGTGAGTGTGTGACATCTGGGAGTGGTGAGCACCCATGGCAAGAGAAGAGGCAAGGAGGCCAGTGTAGGTGCCTCACTGAAACAAGTCTCACCAAGAAGTACTTTGATTAATGGATTTAATTGTATTTATAAAGATTTCTGCTGTCACGCTGAATGAAAGCGGCACGTTGATGAAATCTGAGAAGCATCCTGGAACGCATCCTAAGCGCCACCTTCCTTCGCAGGTATGCATCCTACTCCGGTCCCTGCAGCGCGGTGTCAGCAGTTTCACCCCGCACACTTCACTCCCACAGGTGACAGTGAGGAAGCACGTGCAACATCCAGCACGGCTGGAGAATTCCACTGAGGCAGGCAAGAGGCAGCACCTGCCTGCGGAGTGCCGAGCTCCAGGCCGCTGTGAGGTTTCGTCTTTACGAACATCAGATCAGATCCGTGAAGTAAAGTGCGGTATGAAACGAGCCCAGCTGCTCTGCTGGTCAGGGCACCGACGTGCAAATCAGAGCTCTCTCTAACTGCACCCAATTAAGATTTTAAGTCACCGTCACTATTTAAAATTACTGAGAAATGAAAAGAGCCCGTAATGCCATGTTTGCTTCAGCTCAAAGCATAACATTGATTTCTCTGCTTACAAACAAACTCTTGAATCAATTCATCTTCTTAAAAATTGATAAATACTCACTTCTAGTAGTCATCAACTTTCTGTTCAAGAAATAAATAGAAATTGAAGCTCTTATGAATAGCTGCTTCCTATTTAACATCAAAACCATGCCAAAAACTGCCTTTCTGTACAAGGTACAATATGTAAAATCCCTTTGCAGCTAATTTTGTAGTTTCCCTCTAGGTAGACTGTAATTGTAAAGCCATAACTGATTTATTTTAAGTTATCTGCATGTGTTAAAATCTCACCACTGCCCTACATCTTTTCCCAGAAAAACAAAGAAACAGAATTAAGTTTTCTCTCCACAGCTTCAAATGGCAGATGGGAAAATACCTAGTTCTTTACGCAAGTGAAAAATACATGCTGCCATCAATGAGCTCAGAAACCGGAACACAGCTATGGGACTGCTACAACCTGAAACCTGTGCTGAGCCACAAAATAAAAATCCCAAGAGTTCAACTATTGCGAACATGAGTGGTCAATCAGTGCACTGTAGGACAAAATAAACCCAAGGGATCATTATCTTTTGCTTAACACATGAGAAACGGCTTTACATTCAAAATAGCCATCTTGATAAGCAGTTTTCAAGACTCTAAAATATTGTAGTGAACATTTAATATTAACTACCTTTTTTTCAAATAATGATATATGTTTGCTTGTTTTAAAAAGTTGTCCCTCCCTTACTTTCCAAACAGAATTTTCAGAGGGAGCTAAAAGGTGGTGAGTCAAATTTCCTATTTTACTGTATGTACATGTGTATGTGTAAATTTCTTAAATATAAATAAAAATACATATTTTTAAAACTTATTTGCTTCTTTGCTCCAAACCTTGTTGCAAAGTTGGGGAAAAATGTAAAATGAAAGCCTCTATCAGGAAAAAACAGAAGAGCTGGGGAGGATGAAGACATTCCAAAATAAGTTGAAATGAAGTTTTAGAAGCAACTTGCAAATAATTTTTAGGCCAGTAGTTTAGTAAGAAAATACCTCCTCGGCCTAAAATAAAGCAAATTATATGAGTGTCTTTGGAATTTAACCCATGGGCCCAGATGAAAGCCAATGAAACAGCACAGGAAGGTGGACAAGTGACAAGTTTCAGCTTCCAGTTTCACTGCAAAGGTTGAGGAAGAGGTGGAGGAGAGATGCTGGGGGTGAGAAAGCAAAAGGATGTGTCCAGAGGTGGAACAGGTGTTTTGCTGAAAGCATAACTAGCCAAGCAAAAACATGGAGCACGAAATACACGTTTCTGATACTCTTTCAAATAGAACCTATCAAACAATAAACTAATTCTGGACGATGGTGACAGCATGGTCTGAAGGGAGACAGTTCATGCCTATCACGAGGGGAAGACACCAAAGAGCCAATGCTGCTGAGGAAGCTGGAGGAAGTCTTGACACTGCGCACTCCCTGGGCTGGCATTTGCTTCGGGGGCCTGGCAGTCAGACAGACCCACATTCATCCCACCTCCTGCTGCTCAAAATGCTCACTCCAAACATGAGGTTTCCCTCTGCAGCAGCCCACAGCCAACAAGGCTGAGCTTTGTGACTAAGTGGGAATACATGCTGAAAAGCAATAGATAAAATAAAAAAGCAACAGAAACATATTTACATGACCGGTATGCATGTTTTATGATTGCAAAACTCTAATTTGTAACTAGATGTTACATAATACGAAAAAATACCTGTAACAGTCTCTGACCGATTGCTGTACATCACCACCCATTTAGGAGGCCTAACAGAATTAAAGCTGCTGCACTAGAGTCACAGAACTTTCTGTTCTGCATAGTTAACCAGCCTTGATGAAGTTGTTCTATGGAACACAAATATTTGGCTTCCAAGAAGACAGATGTCCCACACATCCACACTATCTTGTTGGTTTATTCTAAGGAAGGGCTGAGGTTATGAAGCTTAAAACGTAACTTTGTATACATATGTTACTTTGAATTATTAGAGTTTACATCATTCAAGATACCCCGACTCCCCACTTGGTCGAGCACTCCCAACGAATGGGACTGAACTACTTTCAGGAGTTAAATCTTCTAAACTTAAATGGGCAAATAATTTTAGACTACAATAGCAGCAGTTGCCAAAGGAGAGGTTTCCATGCCATTATCCCCAGGACATGGGAATTAAGTCCTCATGAGAGTCTGCATTATCTTGTCATTGTTAATACACAACAAACTTCAATGTTGCGTTTAACAACTGGAACAGTCTTGGAATACTAGGTCGGAACTGACGACAAACAAAGGCTCTTCTCACAGTTGCCTCAAATCAGTGCTAAGGATTTAGGGCCAAAATTACAACATAGGCATGTAAGCATGTTATAGTATGAAGCACATACACAGACACGCTTACAAATCCAGGTATTGTCTAGTTATGTATGAGGCACGCGCTGCTCAGATGTGCTGTTTGATATTGTATTTAGATTTATATGATCCCCTCACAAATGGATCTAACTCAATAATCTTCACACACCCTGTGAAAAAGAAGGAGGTACCACTAACCCTACTTTACCAAAACATTTAATGACTTGCCCCAGGTCACACAGGAAATCTGTGGTGGTGAAGCAGGGAACAGCTCTCCTGGGATGTCTGAAATCCCATCTCAATATTCCGGCCACACTGCCACCCATCCTCAGCCGTACTTAATACGACTAAATTACTGACGGCAACAAATAGCAGAATCTGACTTTCAGATGAGCTGATTTGTACAATGAGTCAATCCATAACTTTTGTCTCCTCCAGACACTTAGATCGATGGGCTGTATGCCCAGCACGTTATAATAACCCTGAAAAGCTTTTGGCTCAGCCTGCAAACACATTAGCATTAACTTAAATCTGCTGCTTTGTTTACTATACAAGATATCAGCTTGTGCTCTATGCCCTAGTGATACCAATTAAAGAGACCCAAATACAGAGCTCACAGAGCAGTACAAGACTAAAACTACCCATGAACACAAAATTTACTAAACTTCAAATGGTACTTATTCCTCCAAAGCATTATGGTCTGACAGGCACATTTTTCTTTTCCTGTCATGGACTTGTCATGATTTACATTCAGAAACTTCCCCAAAAAGTGATTCAGAAAGCGTTAGAAACTGGCTCCCCTCCCACTGCTTCCGAAATGGATTAACATGACTCCAGCCTTGGATCTGCATGACTACAAATTACAGCGAAGCCACCATTGATTTAAGCTGTTGGAGAGAACAACAGGGAAATCACCAAAAATTCTGCTCTTGCAGCTCTTTAAACCCATTCATTACAGAGTCCACAGGGCCACATATGTACCAGAGTAAATCACTCGGTGGGAGACAACATCACCCAGAAACAAGAGGCTTTTCTTATTTCCTTAGAGGTACAAATGTAGCAGGGCCAGAAGTGGTCTAATTACTCTCAGAACACCCAAGCTGCACTGGAAGTGGTAATTTATTGACCATATCAGTGTAGCTTAGTGCACAGAACGAAAAGACAAGTCAAGGATTGCATCTGGACCACTGAAATGCCCACAGCTTGCCAGGGTAGGCAGACCAATACAAGCCAACAAAGTAATCTGGCAAAACCATAAACCAGACTTACAATAAAACCATACTTGGCTCTTACTGGGCTTTAGCAAAATAAGAAAAAGGTAAGCCTTGAATTTTATTTTTAAACATGTAGAAACAAGTTTGGGAATGGGTACCTAGACAGCCTGCTGAAATCCAGAGTCACTACTTATCTAGACGGGCAGCTAGGGAGCCCATCCAAAAATCTATCCAGGTCAGCAAAGTGCTTCTTATCAATTGCCGTGGCCACCAGCTCGAGCCCTGGAATACCAGTGCTGACCTGACTAGTACTGGCTTAGCCTTTAACTCAAGCCATAACCATCGAATGCCAACCTCTACGTGGCTCTGCCCTTTTGTAAGCACAGAGAGTGGAAATAACGACGATATACAACGCACCAAAGTCAAACAGAATGGCAAAAGAATTTATTAAAATGTGTTTTCTTGCTCTTCTATACCAGCCCACTCTTCCATCTTGTGCTACCAAAAAAAGTAAAGGTTTCTGAGTGAAAAGTGCAACAGATTCACAAACACATTTTCCAGCAGCTACAACATCCTACTCTCCAGTAACACCTCCACAAAGCTCAAGCCCGTTTTGCAGAAAAATGAGAGAAGCAAACAGCAACAGGGGAATTTCACAGGCACGACCCCATCCATGTAAAGTCACTCATGGCAGATTAAGTATGTTCTTAGAATGGATTTTCCCTCTTCAATACTCTACCAAAAACAAAAATAGAGCAAAATAACTAAGACTAAAATGGGAAAGATGAATTAACATCTCTGGTATCTCCTTTTTTCCTCACCTGTATGAAAAGATAGGAAGCTAGGAGCAAAAGCAAAGGTTAAATCAATCTGTCTTTTGAAGAGGCGACACGCCCAAGGGCCTTAGTCAAGGCTCCATCCTTGGCTCCTGCACAGTCAGAATCCATGCACTGCTGCCAATGGAGCCTGGAAATCGTTTGGTGGAGCACTAGACATGAACAGCCTCTACATTCAGCTGTTTAGTATCAGAAATGTTAACTAGCGTTGCTTGATTATATCATGAGGAAAATTAAATAGGAAACAAGGATTTAACATGCATGTCTGATATTCACGCTTCTCGAGGAGAAAGAAAGAGAAGAGAGAAAACCTCAGGAACTGAGGACATTTTGCTTCCCCTGAACCCTCATTCATTCAAAGAGAAGAACCAGAAACCCTGACAATCTCCTCCAGCAACCCCCTCCCATCACATAGAAGGGAAAATTTTTCTGGACAGCTCTTTACAGAGGACACAGAAAAAATTGACAAATCTCCCTGTGTGCCTCTTCCCACTTGGCATGATGATCTTTCTCACCCGACGACTGCAGAAAGGCAGAGTTTGCACAGCTGAGGCAAGCCCCCCTTCCATGCAGCTATTCCACAGATGCAGCAAAAGCACCTGTGCCTACCAACCCTACACGGCTGTGGGATGGCACAGAAAATTCTCTCTGCACCCAGCAATACGAATGGAGGCTTCCTACCCGATCCCCTCATCTGCCTGAAACGTTACTTTGGCAGAAGGCAGACTTCCTGCTTCTGCTGGAAAAAATAAACTGCGATTATCCCTGCCTGATATTTACATTTTAATAATTCCTTACACAGGACAAGCTCTGTGGTTGCCATTGACAAATACCAATGGGAAAAAGAAAAACCACAAAATCCCACCACCCGAGCCACAGCCACGAAACACGACACCCTTGCACGGGCTCTTGAATGGACAGGGACCCCAGGTAACTTACTGACGGGTGTATTCCTTCCTCAACGCCGGGTTCCTGCAAGCCGCCCGTCACAGCGCCGGTGCTGCCGCAAGCCGCGGGCGCTGCCAGCCGCCCCACGCCTGTGGCAGCGCCGAGCAGGGAGCCCTCCCTCTCCCCTCCCTCCTCTCCCGGTATGTCCAAGCTTGCTCACGCCAGATCTGGAACACGAGCACGCAGGACGGCACGGAGCCCGCTGCTGCCCCCGCCGGGCGGTGGGGACAGGCGGGACCCCCGCCCACTCGCGGACAGCGACGGGGCGGAGGCTCCCGGCCCGCCGTGACACGCGTGGAGGCGGCCTCGGCCCCGCGCCGCCCCTCTGCCGGTTCTCCGCTGTAAGCCGCGGCCGCAGCGGGGGAGGAACCTGCGTGGGCACCCTCCAGGCTCGGCTCTCACGAGGGGCGGGATAGGGGAGCCACAGCCTCTGACGGACTATGCACACACACCACTGTGTTTTCGTTCCCCCACTCCCCTCTTCCCCCTGCAACGGACAGACGGTACATCTGGAACAGGGGCTGGCGAGCTATGGATAAGCCAAGCACAGGACCTGTGCTGGGATCAGGGAAAAGGGGGAAACTAAGCAAAGCAGCTGCTTCCAAACAGCTTTGCTGAGCCATGACGAGGCCAGCAAACGGTGCTAGTTTTGTCTAAAGACATCTAATTTTGCTTCATTGCTGCATTATAATATACTCCTGAGACTACAGCTATGCTAAAATAATCATGGAATTCACAGAATGGCTTGGGTTGGAAGGCATCTTGTCGTTTCAACCCCACTGCCATAGGCAAGGACACCTGCCGCTAGACCAGGTTTCCCCAAACCCTGTCCAGCCTGGCCTTGGACACTTGCAGGGATGGGGCAGCCACAGCTTCTCTGGGCAACCAGGTCCTTGTCTGGCCCAATCAGGGCCTCGCAGCCAAGAATTTCTTCTTAATATCCAATCTAACCCTGCCCTCTGTCTGGTCACTCCATGCCCTTGGGACAAATCTCTCTCCAGCTCTCCTGGAACCCCTTTAGGTACTGGAAGGTCTCCCCAGAGCATTCTCTTCTCCAGGCTGGATGACCTGTTTGAGGTGCAAAGCTGGAGTGAGAAATAAAAGTCTAAGCCAGTACTCCAAGGAACATCCAAAGGCAAAACCCTGGAAAAGGAGAGGCTGAGAGAACTAGGGACAGAAGGAAAGACAAGTCATGGGATACAGCTGGCAGAGAGCAAACAGCACATCACCACCTCCAGTGAAACGCTGGAGGTACAACATAGACCCCTGCTTCGACAGCTCCACATCTCTTTGCTCCACGTGCTGACTCATGTAGTCTGAGGAGACGTTCAATTGCATGGGCTGTGCAAAGCACTGAACACAGTGGCACTCAGAAAATACCATCTGGTTCAAAGATGACAGGTAACATCTCGTTCTTCTTCTATTATATCATCACTTTGGCATAGAATGGACAAAGTGTGGTGCTTTTCAAATTTTAGGGCTTCCTCAGTGCAACAACAGGAACTTACAATGAAGGGCACCAGGTATTTTCCATAGCCGTACACTTTTCCAAATAAAAGCTCAACAATGAACCATACAAAATCTTGTAGTGCAAGCACATGGATATTGAAGCCGGAATTGTTTCAGCCACATAAGGTTTGATGATTTTAGTAAGAAAATATTAACCCACACATCAAGAAGAAACACAAGATACCCTTTGATGTGCTGCAAAAACTAGGAGATTGGAGCAAGGGTTAAAGGGAACAGGAAATAGGAAGAAATGCAAAAATAGAAAGAAGCTATTCTGTGAAGCTGTACACACCAGCTCTTGTCAGTGCTGTCTGGAACCAACACTGAGAAAGATTTAACAGTTCTCAATACTTCCATTAAAACTGTAAATGACGTTTTAAAAAAAATCCAGCATAACTATCTTAACAGACCTCTTTCTGTACATTCCCTCCCCCCTCCAAATTAATTACATTATGCTTCTACATCGCTGACCTAAAATGACTATGTGACCTACAACATCATTCTGAGACCAAAGCAAGCAGTGGTACTGTGCGTGCAGCCTGATGAGGCAGGGCATTCTGAATCCTGCAGCACAAAACATGCACCAAATGCAACACGAAGGAAGTCAGGAATAAAGAAAGCTAGGAAATTGCTGCATTGAAATATGTGGCATGAAACATTCATTTGTTTTTCCCCATTCCTCCTTCTCTCATTTTCCAGATACATCTAAGTTGTTTCATTCATAGCAAATGGAATCGATAATGCTTTTAGCTCCGAGTGCATAAAGAGTTCAGCATAATACTGCACCCATTTCAAATCTAAACCCTTCCGGAATTACACAGGAGCAAATCCCAAGTGTAAAAGAAATTCTGGAGCAGGCCCAGCACAGCCATAGAGGAGGGTTTTTTAATAAGTAAATATACATATATACACACGCATTGGAGCTTTGAGAAGGATGGGGAAAGCCAGCAGTATTTCAATGCTGCTTAGTGAATTGGGTGTCAAAGCAGCTCTTAGGGGGAGCAGGTCATTTCACTAATTAAAGCTGTTCTTCCATGTTTCATTTCCTGACATTTGAGCAGTCCGGTTTCCTTGCCGTGAGCAGAATGGAACATGTCACTGAGCTCAAGCCAAAGGCTGATCATTTGTGACTCAGCTCAAATTAAAATACACAAATAAAAAGCTAAACCGACAGGTTACTACCCAAAGATGCATCCATATCCACTGAGCTTCAGAATGTCTTGTCCAACAGGGAGTTAAATTATCTTTCTTACATCACAACTTAACTAACAAAAAGAAGTGGCCAAAACCTCTCATCATCCAGCAGAACAAGGACTTTTCTCCTGCTAGGAATGTTTCGAGGGTTTCACCATTAAATAAGTTCTCTGCACAGTAACAGGCTACTGAAGAAAAATATTCTCTCCAGCATCAATCCCTTCAGAACTAAGCTCACAAAGGCCAGCTGTGAGAAGAGCCCTTCGTGCGCTGCCTCCTAAAGCACTAAAGGAAGGACAATCGTCACCTTCCGGGCAGAGCAAGCCACAGAGCAGCAGCTGCCAAATGCAATTAGCCCGGGTCTACAGAACAGCTTTGGACTACCGGAGATCAGAGCCTCGTGTGTTTCAAAGGCAACGTGGTTGGCTTGGGGTTTTTTAAGTTCCATTCTCCATGACAGTTACTTCATGAAGGTAACGGCAACAGTGAGCCTGGAGAGCCTTCCCAAGAGGAACTGCTCCTGAAGGGATGGATCAGAAATTTTATAGAAGCAGATCCATATTCCTCCCAGGGGAGTCTCCACCTGCAGAGAGGGCAAGACAATATCTACCCACACATTTGGGTCTCCACCTTATCTATCCACCACTAACCCCGAACCAAATCCCACAAGAGTCACTTGGACCAAGCAATGGGAAAAGCAAAGAAAAGCAAAGAAAAGCAAAGAAAAAGGATGGTGCTTATGTCCTTGACTTCTGCTTCCAAAACCTAGGGATTTTGAATGGAAACCCATCAGGAAACCTCACATGGCCAAATTAGCAAGTGAGGGATGCTGGGGAGTCATTTTTTGCTTCAAAGGGTAGCTTCAAACAATTGTTCTACACTCTTTCCATTTTTCTTCACTGTTGTTTGCCTTCCCTTTCCTTTCCCTCAAAGCCTCACTGGTAAGGGAATCTAACTTCATTTACAGAGTTGGCAAAAGGAAGTTCTCTGATATTTGCTCATTTCCAGCATTATGTCTTCCTAATTAAATTTCTGTGCATCTCTGTTCAGTGTGAAGGAGGTGTCTCCTGCAGTTCAGCCACCAACATGAGCCAAACTAAGGCTTTTTCCAAAGCTCACAACAGGAAGAGGCAGCTTTCCAACAAACCTAACAATTCCCTGGGGAGCTGGAACCACAACAGGTAGCTTCCGTCAGCATTCCCAAAGATGATCACACTGTAATCCTTACACAAGCACAGATCCACAGGCTGGATCCACTCTACAGTATCCAGCAAAACTCAAGATTCTGATTTTTCTCCCCAAGAGAAACTGTAGTCTTATCACACATCAATTCATCCTACAGCCTATGGAAATCAGAGCTACAATGTTCACTCGCTGAGATAACAAAATTTGCTATAAAGCACAAACTTGGAAAAAAACATTTTTGCTAATTGAGCACAACTTTTCCTCAGGCTTTCACCTACCCCCAAGGGATGCTTACTATCTTCTGGGATTAAGCTCACTGCAGAAGCCTTTGGAGTGTGCCAGCAGTTACTTACCCTTGCACATAGGCCATTCCCAAACCAAATTTATTGAGAATACTTTTCCCACTGCACCTGAAGGATGGCTGGGAGACAGTGTGTGGAGGAAAATAAGCAGAGCCTGAAGAGTAAGACGCTCGCAGGAGGCAGTGTGAACAGGGAGGATTTTTATACTGTCGCCTTTTTTCACTTGAAAATAAAGAGAATTCTCGGTATTGAGATACACCCCCTCAGCCTACAGATGAATCTGTACTTTTAAACAAAAGCTTCTTGTTAAACAGCAACAATTAAAAACAAAAAAAACCCTTAGCACACTATATATTTTAATGGAACAGTCCTTGACATGCAATATGAAGGCAAATTTGTTTCCTGTCAGCCCGACTCAGTCTAATGGACTTGGAGGCTGCAGTTTTTCCACTCCTCTTAATGACTTGTTGCAATGGAGATGAGTGCTCTGCGTACAGCAATGCCATCTTCTGGCACAGTTCCTGTGAGAAAGGCCGCTTGCTGAATACCACTAAAAGAAAGCTCCTGTTTTGGGAAAACAGAAACTCAGACGCCACAATAAATCTTGAATATTTCCCCTCTCCACTGCACTTGCTGTTGAGCTCTAATTGTTCAAGGGCGTGGAGCAAGGCAGTGGGAACACACACAGTGTGCTGCTGTAGGAGCAAACTCGCTCAAGTGTCTCTTAAAGGCACGCCAAGTACAGCACTGAGAGCGAGCATTTACAGGCTGAAGACAGGGATGAGTTCAAAGCCCATCGATGGAGGAGTCTGGCAGGAAGGGCAAGCAGTCACCCAGAGCCAACTGTGCATATCCCTGGGAAAATCAGCAAACATTTCACATGTCTGCCTTATTTAACTTTTGTATTTCCAGACAGATAATCTATATTAAGCAACAGCAAAGACTGAAAACACGTGCTATTTAGGCTGAGGAAATAAACACAGGCTGGCAATCCAAAACTTCCTCACCATTCTCACTTGCTCCTGAACAATCTCCATTTGGCATACAGAGGTGTAGTAGGACAGGCTTAGGATAAAGGTTTCCCACTAAATCCAACACCTCTGCTTTTTTTTTTTTCCTCCCCAAAGTTTGCGAGGTTCATGCTACAAGTACGTATTGAGAGTACAGATTTTAGACTGAGAAAAATCACATCTTAAACACTTCTAGTCTGAAAGAATACCTGAGAAGAAACAATACTGGAATTCCTATCTACTGTATCATTTGATACCAAAAGACCTCCCTGGGAATCAGATACACTGCAGAGGTGCTAACCTGGCAATCTCGGCCAAAACAGCCCATGCTCTGCTGATTCTAAGATACCCCCACCAGTAAGACGATGACCAGCCAATTACAGTTGATTCCTTTTTCTCTCTGATGTTTTCATTCCGCAACTCACCCCAAGATCTTAAAAAAAAAATACTTTGCAACACCCATAAAAGGACAATTTCATTTTTTCCCCACCAATGAAAAAATAATTAAAGGAACTGGTTTTTGTGACTGAAATCAGCCACGCTGGTTCTCAGATATTTGCTCAATAAAAAAAGCATGCCCTTCACATACTTATTTAATGAATGAAGAGCATATTTTAAAAGTATACTTTCATGTATGAGAAAGATATTTTGGCCTGTAATTTGTCAACAGTCGGACAAAGCTGGAAGTATTCTGCTTTCATTTCCGATTGCTTTGATTCCTTCCATTGTTTTTCCTTTGCTTCTTTCCCACTGTCAATTTTGTTTACCTCCTCTCTCCTGTGTATCTTTCAATTCCCATAAAAAAGGGCCTTCCCCAACTTGCCTGTACAACAGTTATCCACTTTTGCTCTAAGTTAAATGCAGTTTTTACAGAGGGCTCCCTCTGTGAAGAGTATTGTCTTCCTCAATGCTTGTCATTTACCTCTTCACAAATGGTTTGTGCAAAAAAAGCAACCAGAAGACATTTATTTTAGAGAAAGGTTTACCAGTTATTTTTTAAACAAGAATTTCACAGGTTTTGGACTTGAAAGAAGATAGGTGACAAATACCACCTAAACAGTTTTCAGAGCCCTTCAAGTCCTAGATTTCTGTCTTATGCTGGTGAACAAGTTAGCCAGTTAACTGGCTGTCACATCAAAGGTGTCTTTTTTTAAAACCATAACCTTTCAATCTGAGTTTCCCGTGCTCATGGCTCACAAAAGCCAGGATTGTTTTAGTATCAATTTTAAAGAACAGCCACTTTGGCAAACTAGACTGTCTGAATCCGTCAGCATCTTGGCCTGGCATGACTCAAGGCTGTGCCCCGACAAAAACACCTTCCAATCTACACTGCTAAAGCATTAGAAGGCAACGAGAGGAAGAAATGCAGCTTTGCAGCCATCGGAATTGCTCTAGGAGATGCCTGAATTAGTTGAACAACATGGAAGTTGCAACATGAGTCACATTTTAAGAAAATGAGTATGGGAAATGTCTGTCTGAAATGAATTCTTAGGTGTCTAATAAAGAGAAAGCTCCAAGTAAACTGCTTCCCAAAATAACTGTGTCTAGATACTCTTATTCCCATAGATTCCTGTTAGACCAAGGTCAAGAGTTACAGATATGCTCCATTCTTTCAACAATTCTTACTAGTCGATAATAATTTGCTATCAGAAATTTTATGTCTCATCTTTCACAGTTTTGAATATTTCCACAGGAAAATGCTTTGATCAGGCTCTATGCCGACATTTTGGCTGAAAGAAGGGATGCATGTATGGAGGCCTGGCCTGCAGTTCAAGCGCATTTTTCAAAAACTGTTTTGATTTATCTGGTAAACCATTCTATAAAAAACAGCCAGGCAGGCACTTCCAAGAAAACAACACTGTTACTGGAAATATCTTTGGTTAAATAGAACTTACCCTCCGGACACATTTACATAACAACCACTAACACTGGCCCAACATATGTAGTAAACAGAACAAACAGGCAACCACAGTCACTCAAAACACGAGGCTGAAGAGCTGACACAGTCAGGTTTGGGTTTAAGGCCCTTCCAGCCAAGCATCCTATTTCTTTCTTCCTCTGTGGGGGAGATCAGTCATTCAAAATAATATTGCTTGGGACTTGCTGCCCACATACTCGATCACTGCCTAATTTTGCTTTTTAAGAGTATTTCAGTGTTGAGGTTTTGCAATCGTCAAGCAATACAGCGAATACCACAGTTATGTCTAGCAAATACACAAAAGCTGTAGAATCAGCAATGCTCCCAACAGGAAAACTGATATGAAAACGGTGCTACTGACATTTTGGAAGCTGCGTATTTATTTTTCTTACAAAGCTATAAACGACTAGCTTAAAGCTACTTCAATATCTCAGTTATTTATGCATTAATACATACCATACCAGGATGAAAAGCTCATTTTTTAATCTTACCTTTCCACCTCACCAGCAGCACCTTGAAGTTAACCACGCTTCTGATGCAACCGTGCCTGCACAGGGCTGATAATCCAGCAGAAGGCAATTCCAGAGGTGAGGACACAAACTGTCATGCCTGGGTGCAGATGTTTGAAAGCAAAAGCTATATTCTTACCTCAGCTCTAGCAATTTTCCTCTGTGTGAGCAAACAGCACGCTGCCTGACAAGCTTTTGCAGAGAGATGTGAAATCAAGATCTGGTCTCCAACAGGTATAAATTCAACCTCTCACAAGATGAAAAAAGTACCAACAATGAAGAACACGTTACTAATTTCAAGATCTCATTATCTGAGAGGTCTTGTCACACAGGTTTAATAGGGCCAACCTTTGCTGGCTCTGGCAAACGTACAGTAAACAAAGACTTTCAATACCCAATAAATGAAAAAGCTTAGGAAATACAAACCAAATTGAATTGAAAAGCACTTAGGGCCAAATGTAATACATCTGCAGATCAGTGGCTGAACACGGTGGGTTTTTTCCTACTGAGTTATCTCTTCAGAGACTGTCCAACTACACAAACTAGGCAATCTTGCACATGTGCCTAGAGGGTTCTTCAGCTAGTGCAGATGTTTTAACTACAGTCCTCCCTTTGCAAGGGCATTTAAAAACCCTTAAGGCACAGAGGACAGTGTGATACACAAACACATTTGTATCCTGTACACAGGATATCTGTTTTTTGTACACTGTTCAAATATTTGGCTAGTTACATGATTTTTCTTCTAAAGTTCATGCATCTGGGTAAACACAAGCATTTCCCATGTCTACTGGTGTCCAAATTCCTCATGAGCAATCCCAACAATGTAAATTTGGAGTCGGAAGTGAAATATTTGTCTTGTCAACTAACATACACCAGCAACCCCTTTTCAGTAGTGTTTGTGTCTGGCAACAAAGTCAAACACTGGGCTCTGATGGCAACACCAAGGCTGGTGGCTTGTTTTGGGGTTTTTTTAATAGTTGTGGAGTTTTTTTCCCAGTATTCAGAGTAACACCAACTGGTCTTTAATCCCTGCAGTTTTAAAATGAAGTAAACCAAAACAAGGCAACTCTGTGGAGCTTACGTTCGGGGTCACAGATGATGTAGCTGCTGCTCCACACCACGTTTCAGAGCTGGTTTGACACTGTTTTCTCTGGAGCAGTAGCTCGATGCCAGCTGAGCAGAGCACTTGTCAGGTAAAACAGGATTACTGAATGTTCCTTCCTCAAGCAGGCGAGACATGAGTGTTCATGGCAGGGAATCGTGATTGATGACAACTCATCTCAAAAACCTGAGACAGATTTCTTTTTTTTTTTTTTTTTTTTTAACTGACATAGATGCTGATCTGCCTTTTAAAAACTTAATTTTGTTGTATCTCCTGTTGAGGGTGATAGAAATAAAAAGCTGCCTAAATCAAGACAAAAGTAACTTCGCCTGTGACCTCAACATTTCATTTAGACTTCGAAAACAGATAATTCCCATGTTTCCTGATTCCTTGTTTCCAGCTGTTCTGGCCACCAGTGTAAAATTTTCACATCAGTTTTCCAGCTTCACAGTAGAATAACTTATCAGTCTAATGACTGCTGTCATGTAAGCAATACACATCTAGATGCAACACTGCTTTCATTTTTGCCGGAATATAATCCTTAACAGGGACATTTAGTTACAAGCAAAAGATACAATTACATTTGCACAGATTTTCCATCCACAGGAGGGATAGAAAACCAACACAAAATGCCAAGTGCAAATCCTTGTCCAGTATTTAGATGTTAGAAGAGAAGGATTTCTCCAAATGTGTACTGATTTCTATATGCATGTTTACGTTCATCTACATTTGATACTTACATTGCATAAATTATATAAATTATTCATTAAATGGGCTCTGAGTGAAATACATAGTCATTAACATAATTAAAAATGCAACGGAAGTGTTACCTTTTATAGTTATTCCTTGGCTTCCACAGGATCTTAAGGATAAAAAAGTCAATGGCTCAGCTGTCATAATCTATGTTACCATGGTAAGTGTTCTGCCATACATAATTCCATCTGCCTACAAACAGGGACCAAAAATACATATTTGTGTCATCTCTAAAGGAGATTTAATTTTTCACTCCTATATCTAAGAAAACACATTTATATTGGTAACTACATTTAGGTCAGAGTTATTTTATGACAACTACACTCAATAATACAATTACAGATATCAAGAGTTTAAGAAACATTCTAGAAACCACCCATTTATAGTAAGAAATTGTTACTATCTTGGATTTCTCAATACTTACTTTTCCTGCTCTAATCCTTTCAGCTTCCTACAATATGAAAATGTCTGTTTAGAATGTACCTTAAGCCAGTATTTTCCTATTTTGCTCTTCCAGGTCAATGTGTCATAATGTGCTACTCTAGCTATTTCACTGGAAAAGTAGAGTCTAGGGGGTTCACTGCAATTTCTTTATGAAATCTATGACACATATGCTGCCTATTTAGTACAAAATAATTTCTCTTGGGAATTGTTTCACAAAGATAGTACGTATTCTGCAACAATGAGCCACTGTGCACTTACAGATTAATTCTTCAGGTTGCATGTACAAGCCTGAGAGACTCTATTTAAAATCCATCTGAATTAAAAATCAAGACAAAAATGGGCATTGATACACTATTACCTCTCCAACCTCTTACACACATGCAGTTTACATCAAGATGTATGTTGCAACATTAGCTCACTTATTCTGAATAATCACTGGCAGTGCATTCCAGAAGTAGAACTTAACTAAAAAGTATTAAAAACCTCTTCTTTATGCAGACCTGAAGTTCGCTGCCCGAAAGTGAAAATGGATTTTGTTACTTTTGCAGAAGCAACACGGACTAAGTAAGGGATTTCAAGCTGTAGCTGAAACTAAGGTGACCAACTCCCTGAAATCTTTGTTGAGTAGCAGCAGGACTGGGCAGATAATTGCTTCATGCTCTGAGGTTGGTTTGTCATAGCAACAGTATTGGAGGAAGCTAGAGGGTTCACTAGGAGCTTGCTTTTACAAAACACGGCATTTCTAGGATTTCAAATTGATAGATCATAATTAGGATCACAGTCATCATGACATTCTATTACTCATTACAAAAAACCCCACAATGATGTTGCTCAGCCATTTTCTCTGACTGAAATGAATCTCTAATCTGCAAAACCTTGATGAAAAGGAAAAAAGAAATCACAGATGCTATACAGCCATACTTTGAGGGGTAATTGTTATAGGGAAGAGAGGAGCATGCTGCACTTATACACCCCATAAATTTCAGTGCCAAAGCTCCCACAGGCATTACTCAAATTAAAGCTCCATGGGACAGCAGCAGGAGAGGTTGGCTCTCTCCTCATCTTCCAAATGCCTCCAAGGACAGGTCCTCCAAGAGGTTCAAATAACTTTCCCTTAGCAGAACAAGGTGAGCAACTGCCCTTCAAACATGCGGGAGGCAGCTCCAGGTAAAGGTCTAGGTCTGTGTGCACCCCTCCAAAACGGGCACAGCGAGAAGCAGGCTGACAGGTGCAGAGAATACCAAACTATGTTTAGTTGCAGCAAAGGCTGTGTCAGGTCACATTACAAATAACCAGACCTTTCTTCCACCCCCAGCACCACTCTTGGAGATGCCAAGGTTTGCCCCTCACCTCTGTGTTGAATCATCAGCAATCTGGTGTTTGTAAAAATACCACTGCAAAGGAGACCCCAGTTTTGTCAAGTGATGAAGAGCTGCATCAAGGGAGCAGCAACAGCTTAGTTCAAACATGAGTGCCAAGACCAGAATCAACTAAAACACCTGCCAGGAGCAGTGTTAGGCTGGGGGATAAGAGGTTATCACTCATTAGCCCATGATGAGTATGTAATTGATTAAGTAATTTCACATTATAAAAATAGAGCATCAATTGATTTTCTGCAGTGCCTGCACCTTGTACCAAATCTCACCACCACCTCCAAAACCTGTCACGCAAAATGCTTTGATACAGATTTCATACACATTTGCTTTACTAAATATAGACTCTCTTCTTTGAACTGAACAAACACAAGGGGAACTGGCAGCCACTGGAGCCAAAAGGAGTTTTGCAGAGGTAATTTTACTTCTAAATATTTATACCCAACTCTTCTGGCTCCCTACTTGCTCTGACTTACCCACCTGTCATTTTGAGAACCACAAGGCTTGCCCCTTGGTCATTTTAGTGCCACAGAAACTTAAGATCACTTGTTCTTCTCACCCTGTTTTTAAAAATTAATACATAATTTTCTCCAATTGCATCCTTACAATTTCACCATTCCCATAAAAGCATTACTAAAAATCAAGTTTATTGTTTGGGACTTTGGCTTGCTGCAGCAAGTGATCCATTGGGCTGATTAATATAAAGCAAAGGTTTGCTGAATATGAAATTCCCCCTCTAATGGTGAAGTGACACACATAACAGCTTGCTATTCCTGTAACAGGAATAAGATGAGTGCTCAAATAGCAGCAATCTGGGCTCCTGCTCCAAAGACGTCCCTAAGCCATGCTGTTTGCAAACAAATACACAAGAAATCTTGTCAACTCAAAACAGGCCATCGTGAAACTTTCAGCCTCAAATTTGCACATTGCTTATGCAAGGCTTGGACCCAGCAGGTAGGAAGTCTATAATCCGTTGCTTTCAGCACATTGTGACCCTTGGGAACAGCCTGTTCTTGCTCTTAGTAAAGTCTGAAGAAGGTTGTGCTGACACTCACTTGGCATGGGGGGTAAGAATAGGACTGCAACGGCATCTTTTCATCAATTATTGTCATCTGACAAATCATGTGTGCTCTTGGTCCCTGATGAAAGAACCACAGTTGGAAAAATTCAAACCAGATCCAGGAGTGTCAGCTCTATTTTCTGGTTTTCAGGTATATCATCCCAACAGTGTCCGTACCAAAGAAGATTAAACTTGCTTGGAACATCCTCCTTGTCAAATACCAGCCAGCCAGGAGAGAGCAGAGAATGCACACCAAGACAAAAAAGAACCCAGCAGGGATACCAGGTAAAGCATTTCCAGCGCAAGCCTCCAACTGAGACAGAAATAGCCTCATTAAAGGGCAGGTTCAGATACAAGAAGCCTATTTATAGGCAATCTAAGACTAAATTGTTAGTGACATGCTCTGGATCTAAAAATTCCCAAAGTTTACAGTGTTACAAGAGCTGTACATGCAGCATGTGATGCCCCTGAGTGCTACGCTGGGCGAATCCACGGGCTTTGGCTTCTGTGCGCAGACCAGCTGCTGCTCCCAGCAGGAACTAAAACCGTCTTGAACCGAGGCCAGGTTATTCACATCCAGCCCGAGCAAGCTCAAGTTCCCAGAAAGCTCCCGTGCCGCCACGAGAGTTCTACTCCTACCCAAGTCCTGCCCCTTCCCCTGCCAGCTCCCGCCACCCATGTTGGGTACACATCACAGGGAAGGGCAGCCTCCATCGCCCAGTGCCGCTGGAGCCCGACGCGCATTCCTGAGCACAGCAGCAGCTGGGGGTCACGGGTCACCAAGTACTGGCAGCCATCCCACACTCAGAGCAGGGGGGAAGGCTAGATTTTAGAAAGATAAAACAACAAACAAAAATGTCTCTGAGTGCACTCAAAGAGCCTACAAAGGATACTTCAGAAGGGTTCTGCTCATGGGATCCAAGAGCCAGTTACGAGCTTCGATCACATACCAAACACTCCACAATTAATCGCAAAGTTTATTTTTACCTCTTGGAGTTGCATATGTGGGAGTGCATTTGGGGAGAGGGGGTGTTTGTGCTGTTTTTAACCCAAAGATTTTGGGTACAAGCTATTTGTGATGGTGAGGAGGAGCTGTAAAATGCAAACTGCCCTCAGTTTGCTATTTTATGAATATACATATATAGATACATAAATAATCTAGAATTACTTTTTTTTTCCTTCAGAATAAAAGGAACCACAACATTTAGAAACACTGCAGAAGATGAATGAGGTCTGGACAGCCTCCATCTTTTCAGAGGTAAGCTCATAAAACAACACTTCACCATCTGACCTAACATAAACGACAAGGGTATTTACAGCACTGTGTCACTCGTTCAAACCCAGCCAGCCTGAATGCCTGAAATACATTCCCATCCATCAGATGCCTGTAAGCATCCCATGAGATTCAAGTTCTCTAACAGGACTTAGAACTTATGCCAAGACCTCTCACAACTTTTGGAAGATTGACAGGACTTTAGGTTGCACGCCATTTCCTCACCTGAATCTGTGCCTCACACGCATCCCACATGCTGCTCACGGCACAGTCTTCTTTCTACCCCAGAAACATCACCTTCAAACATCCAGATCATCTTAATAAATAACGCTCAAATTACGCAAGGGATGCATTTCATAAAGCTTCTCACCAGTTTTCAGCAAGCACAACTCTAATGCTAAAGGCAACACGTAAGTTATGGGAACTCGCCTTGGCTGTAAGTGGTCAAAGCACCCTTCAAAAAGAACCCCTGGGAGAGACAGATCAGCAGTTTTGTCTCCTGGAGCTGTACCTTCATTCGCACTGGCCCAAATAAACTCAAAGAATTAACATGGCAAACACCCAAAATGTTGTGCAGGGGGATGTTGCTGAATGAATCCTTGTTGCATAAACAAAGATTCCTTTAATATGAGAAGTCTCAACTGCCCCGTGACTTACTGTGCTCCTACTTCTCTTTAGGATCAGTCAAGTTCTGCAGATAAATCAAAATGCTTCAAGACCAGATGGCCAAAACAAACCAAAAAATACCATAAAATTAACAACCAAACTGCATAAGCAGAGACAACAAATAACATGGCTCTAACCCATTTTCTGTCCAGGATTACTCCTGACACTTGTAGTGAGCAAGGCGCAGCTTTTGGCTCTAAAGCTCTTACACAGAAATTTTATCAGATTGTTTCAGTCAGAAGCATACTTGCAAAGCTCTAGATATCTGTGCATCAACAATGGATGCGGGATACAGCCTGCTTTTCCCACCTGAGTTCATTAATCTCCAGCAGGTAATGAACAGCAATTTCTAGCTCACGCTCCCTCCCCTTTTCCTAAATACTTTTATTTTTTGAATACAGTCACATCTTGAAGTCTGCATCCTGCTGGATACCACAGTTGTTTCTGTGTTCCCAGCTGACTCACCATCCCAGTAAGGACAATCAGGCACTTCAGAAAGAAGGATAAAAGGGAAAAAAAGGACAGCCATCAGAACAGAACATATTGTGTTTTCCCCACTCCGTTAGTCAATTCCTTATTAACACTTAACCAGGAGGATTCTACAACCCATTTCCCAGTCAGTGTTTATAGACAGAGAACACCCATTGTGGTTTCTGAGGTAGCCTCACACAGGAGGTCACTCCAAAATAAAGCCTAAAGCCCTCTACAAAGACAACTTTGCAATAAATACTTCATAATAAGACTTACATATAGACACAGTATGTTCATTGTACAGTAGGGCTGCAAAAAGCCCTACTTAAACTTCACAAAGGTCTCACCTTAACAGGCAACAAAGCTACAGATATTAAGAGCAACAAGCTGTGTGATACATAGTGATCAGCATGGAAAACCTCACAAAGTGTTTTGAGGGTTTTGGACAGCGTGGGTATTTTTGTATGTTTTCAGGCTTTTTACTTACTGAGACGAAGCATGACTCCTTCCATTTTTAACAGCTTAAAGAACAAATCCTCTAGGGCAGGAGGTGGGCAGTCGCTGCTTTTTATCAAAGCAACCTGTGCTATTTGTTTCCTCTCCCATCCCCGTGCACCCCAACCAGAAGAAGGGACTTCAGCTTCACTACAGTGCCCACAACATGGCGGGCAGCCCCCTCCACCTCAACCTGACAGCGAGCAGTCCCCTCCTCACACAAAATGGCGGGCGCCCCCTCCCCACACAAAATGGCGGG
>VXAZ01009650.1:277724-288298 GCA_013399875.1 Gymnorhina tibicen
TACACTCCACCCGCGATCACACCCCCGCGCACACAGACACAGCTCCTGCACATCTGCCCGCCACCCTTCCCCACACGCCCCACGCGTGCTGAACCCGCGGGGGCTTTTGTTTGAGATGACAGTGTTGCACCTAGTGTTGCACCTTCCTGTTCCGGCTCCAAGTGTCAAAACACAGGGATAAACCCGCGGCTCAGGGCTGTGGAGAAACACAGGTATCCTCAGCTGCGATTGTCCTCATATCCCACCCTCTGCTCACAGGGTTTTAAATCCCCGAGTGCCTTTTGGGCATTATCTGGGAGGATAATGAATAAGGGAGAATTCTTCCCTGCTGCCTACATTGACATATTTTAAGGTCGGGGGAACCCTATAATCAGAGAGCCTAATCTCCCACATGCGACAAGAATTTCTGGGAATACAATTTCCCTCGAAAACAAACCCCAAACAGCTGGTGAAGCTACAATATACACATCAGGAAAGTGATGTAAAATAACAAAGTCAAGATAAATTCATTCTATCCCTAGGCAAGTGGTTCCAATGCCTAATGACACTAATTTATCTCCAAATTTCAACCACGGGAGCTCACTACACCCCTTCCTCCCTTCCTGCCCAAGAAAACCTTCACTCATTCACATTTAAATGCGGCACCATGTCACAAATCCTCACCAAAATCCCTGTCTCCTTAACAGAGCAATCTGCTATTAAAACAAATGATCCCCTTATTCAGCAGAGAATGAATTTGCTGCTTCACTCAAGTTCCTTTCCAAAAATAGTTTGTTCTTTAGCATGAGGTGTTGGAAAGCTGTTAATCAACATTTATGCCTCTGCAAAAGTACCGATGCCCTGTCCCAGTCTGTGTCAGCGCATCAGCCATCCCGCATCCCAGTGCCATCAGCTAAAACTAGCCCTGGGAAGCACACGCTCCAAAGTCGCCATGACTTCCAGTGCATTAGGGAGATGCTAAATTTACTCCAACCTGCTAATTAATTTAACAACTACTTAGTCGCGTTTGCGTCGGGATTTAGCCAATACCTTTAAGCCCCACCTCCAGCTCCGTGTCCCTACATCCATTCCCTGCTGATGCCTTGGCAGCCTTTTGTAACACCTGGCATGTCTTTTGATGAACAAGAGCCACAGGCTGTGTGAAGGGAAAGCACCGTTATTCCTCACTTGTGGAACACTGCAGGTGCAGAGGACATTTTTGAAAATCCATATAAAAGAAAGGTTTCACCTGCTTGCCTTTCTTCTGTTACCACTCTCCCGGTACATCCAGAAGGAACATCTGTCCAAGTCACCTCTGTCACACAAGGGCACATCTTGCCAGATCCTGCCACGCCTTGTGCACAACCAACAGGGTTATTTCTGGGAAGTACCAGCACATCTCCAGCACGCTTCAGGCTGGCAAGGTAGCCCAGGAACTCCAGGGCCACAGACAGACTGGATGGATCTGGATGAGGAGGAAGCCTGAGAAGTAGTAACAACTGGTGATAGGTGATGGGAATTGGAGACTTTGTTATTGAGAAGGGTGGAGCAGCAGGAGTCAGTGGAAAACCAAGTCCCAGGTGAGAGGGAAGCATTAGTCTGGTCATGACCACATATCCTGTATTTAAAGGTTTTGTTGGAGGATGTCTCCCAGGGAAGCTTGGAACACTGTTCCTGCTCACAGTCAGAACTAGGTTTCCCGTCTGGTTTCTTCCAAATCTATCTTACCTCCTCTTAGCTCCTTATCTTGGGCTCCTTTCTTATCGCCCAAACTTGTCTCAGGTGAAGGGCTTTCCTCACCTGTGCACTCAAGTACAACCCATTCCAAGAATGAAGCTGCTGGGGAAGAAATCAAGGACATAACAGAATTCCCAGGGGTTCCTAGGAAGTTAATCTAGTGGAGAGAGGCTCCCTCTGATTCCCACCATTCCCAGCATAACCCTCTTTTCCACCACTGATCTGGCTTAGCGTTCTCACATCAGAGGTACAAAAATCAGAGGCCAAAAGCAAGAGGAAGATGCCCGGTAGGAAAAAAACCGGCTCCAGTTCTGAATGGCCTCAGCAGGCACAGGTGATCCCCTCTCCTGTCCCCACCAAGGCTGCTTGAACAGCATGTTTCCAAGCCAGGCTCCTTAGCTTTGGCTTCAGCCACAGCTCTGTGCCAGCAGAAGCTGTCGATGGCACTGGAAGAGGAGAGCAAAGGGAAGCAGAAGAAAAAAATCTGACTGTAAATTAGATGCAGCGCAGGGTGGCTGTGATTTTCAGGACTGCCTAAGGGATTTGGATGACCAATTCCTACTTAATTGGGCATTATAATTTCCTAGGCAGCCTTGAAAACCTCTGCCAAGACTTAGGAACCGTTCATTCCCATGTCCAGCTCTGGGGAGCAGTCTGTTCTATCCCAACAGACAGTACAAGCTTCACCTTAATGAAGAAAACTATTTTTGTGCTCCAAGTATTGAGTTTTTGTGATGATATCTCTTTCTAAGCCACCCCTGTGTCCTTGAAGAGATTGTTTCTATACTTTGATATTAACTCTAATATTCTTCCATTTCTCATTGATATCTGCAGGTCCTGGATTAAATTTCCTGTATACAGCCTGCTAACAGACTTCCAGCCTTGTTCCCATCACTTAAAGTACTCTCCCCTGTGCCTGGAGTTAGAATCCCCCCTTGGCACAGCTTTGCCCTTTCGCCTGCTTTTCCACTTGGGCAGTGATTTTACACTCCAGTTCCTTTTGGATGAACAGCTTGTAAGATTCATGGAACTGGTTTTCTCGCTGAAATATTTCTAGTATCAGTATCTACTGTGATCCTGTGAACAGGCTCAAAGCTCAGGTTTTCCCGAGGGATATTATTCCTGGGCATAAATACCAGAGGCCAGGTTAGTCAGCCTCCTGACTCCGTACCTGCCATGAGGACCAGGAGTTCCTCCCTGCTGATGCCATTCAGGGCGGTCAGTGCTCCGGTATCTGAACAACTAGCAGAGAATTAACAGCGAGATAACAGATAAAGGAGCTCGACCTCATCCTTGCCAGTTGCTGTGTGAGGGGAACGATGCTGTGCATTACATCTACAGATCATCAGCTGTCATGCCCGTGCCAAATGAAGATAAAATTTGAGTGCTGCAGCAAGCAGCATGGCTGCTCCTTCCTGTCATGCCTCTATTGCTTTTTCATTTCACAGCAACAACCCCTTTGGATAAGGGCCCTCCTCTGATTTTGCTAAACGTGACAGGCAAAAAGCTGAGCTGAATTCTCACCTATAATCACTCAATTCTGTTAAAAACCATCAACCTGTACTTCCCAAAGGTCTGCCAGTGAGCCAGGCTGCAGGATGTCTGTGTGGCTGACGCCTGGCAGCTCTGCAGCACAGGCACACAGTGAGATGCGCCGCCTCGGGAAATCAGCCGGTGCGGCGTGATGGAGAAGAGAGCTGCCTGCAGACAGGTCTGCACTCAAAGCGGGAGCACCATGGAAACTGCTGGAGAACAAAGGCGCCACAGAAAGGGTCGGAGCGGCGAGCCGTGCCAGGACCTGCAAGGAATGTCCGAAAATACTTCTCTGTGCCTGGTGTGTTCACCTCCCAAAGCCGCAGCCCCCGCCACGCAGAGCCAAACTGGGGCTGCCCAGGGTTTGCAGTGGGCTCTGGGGTTTGCTTCCTCACCTCTGATCAAGAAAATTAGGAATACTGACAAGCAGATTCCGCAGAGGACTGTGTTTTCTATCTCCAAGGTGATGATGTAAAGTAGGGCAGCCCGCAGGGAATACACAGAAAAAGCATTTACTCTTCAGTAAGGACTGGCAAAGAGCCTACTAGAAGGGATAATAAGCAGGAGTTAAAAGACATACTTTGCACTCCAGAGGCTCAGGGGCTATTTCAGGGAACTTCCAGCATCTGTTTTTCCCAATTTTGTTTTCATCTTCCAAGTGCCAACTGCTGGAGAGGTGTGCTGAGCTCAAGGAAGCCTCAGTCCCACTGGGTATATGGCTACTCTGAGTTGTTCTTCCTTTTAACATCTGCTGTTAGCCAAATCTTCATCCAGTCAGCTTTAAGACAAGTGCACGGAGTGATACCAGCACATTGCAGCTAAGGGAGTCCCTACTGTACGCTTTTCCTCTAGTGGTTGTAGTGTACAGCAGGATTCCGACTGTAGCGGGGGAAGCTGACACACCAAGCCCAACATCCATCATCTCCTCTAGCTCAGGAAGAGCTGAAACACAAGGTAACTGCAGCTTTTGGTCTAGAAATCCCAATGGAAAACAACAGTATTTACTCCTAAGATGGAGTGGTATTCATAGATCTAGTGGGTTTTCTCCCACATAACATTTGTACGCCCCTGACAAGCACCAGGAAACAACCCCTAGCAATTCCCACACTGCTTGTAATGATGTTGAAAAACCACGGCATGACATTGCCAGTCCTTTTTCCTCTCCAGTGGCTCTGAGTCTCAGTGACAGATGAATACAAAACAGATGGGACGGTGGCAGAACCTCATCAGATGGACCTGATGGGGCTCAAGCTGCCCGTGCTATCGCATAGATTAGTGTCACATTATGCTGGGCTTTGTACTTTGATATTGAGAGCCACAGACTGGCTTTAGTCTTTTGTCTTGTCCTGTCCAAATGTCAAGATCCTCATTTTGATTTTGATATTATGCAGAAGATACACTTTAGAAGCTGCATCTATATTTCTGTGCATCAACTTTCTGTGCTAAGCTTTGAAATAGCAGAAGAGGCTCTTGTGCTGCATGAAAAGGCTTCTTGAATTGCTGCATTTAAAAAATCAGACCAAAAAACTCTACGCAAGTATTTGGTCTCGCTAGATTTTTGTCATGCATGCTTCTCAGATTGCTATTATCTCATGTAATTATTTAATAGCCATATTAATTTGGAAATATCTGTATTTGGCCACAGCAACACATCTGACATGTCCACTCAGTCCAAGAGATCCCTGCGAGCCGTTTGAGAGCATCTACAGCAGAGCCATCTCACTGAAAAATAACATCTCTTCTCTCTGACATAATTGCTCCTTGCCTTTTCCACAGCAGACCCGGGATGTTCCCCAGAGACACTCACTGCAGTCACACAACAGAGTCAGATTGCTGAGGCCACGATTATCAGTCAGCCTCTCCATGGCCCGTGGCTGTGCGTGCAGCTCCCTGCACAAGGGTCTGTCCTGCCTTTGCATAGAGCCACCGTCATGTCCTTCTCAGGAAACATCGTGGTGTGCTAGGAGAGGTGAAGGCCAAAAACCTGGAAAGCTCATTTCATTGGGAAGCAGACTTGCTTGGTCAAGCTGGTGTTGTCAGATGGGTCCGGCGGGTCGGCTCCTCTCGGCAGGCTTCCGGTCTGCCTTTAGGCATGATGCAAACCCCACGAGAACAGCTCCCCTGTGGCATGTTGTCACTTCTCATCCCCATCACAGCTAAAGCCAGACAGTGCTGAGACATGAAGAAAAAAACTGGTTTTAAAATTAACCCTTTGAATGTGGGTCAGGACCTCTCTGGATGAGGCAGCCATGGAGATTTGGAAAAGCCAAAATCAGAACCACCGTGGTGAGACAGGTTAATGAACACCTGCCCACACAGCAGGACACACTGTCTGCCATCCAGCAGCCTTCCCACTGGGAGAGTGGAGAGGGAGAACATTTTCTGGGCAAGCTGTCTCTTCCCAGTGCAGAATGCCAGCAGAACAGTTACAGAAATACTCCCCTTCTCCCTGCCTCCCCCACCACCAGCTTCACCAGGAATAGCTCCATTTCCCCCCATAAAGTGCCACCTCACACCCAAAGGACAAGTTATCCTCTTCGTATACCATGTGACCATGCTCAGCATTAGCTCTCACAGCCATACCTCCACATTGTGAAAGCTCCAGCCACCCCTTTCCAATAAAAACACCTCAGGAAGCTCCCCAAGGAAAGGCTCTCTCTTCTGCATGCACCACTCAGCTACCAGTTGCTTTAATCCGTTTGAATTTCCCTTAAAATCATTGCTTTTGCACAACAAAAGAAATTATATTCATGTATATATATTTATATACACATAATTTAGGACAAAATAAACGTGGAGCTCCCAACCAACAAAGCAAGACAGTAGGAGTTCAAAAGAGATTGCAACCCAGCAAGAAGCTACGTGCCCCATGGTAAAGCACTCGGACAACAAATGCGATGTAAAATACAGCACAGGAGTGGTAATCAGGGCACCTGAAACACGGGAGATGGTGCCAAATTCAGGCTTAAAAGCTGCAAAGTGGCTCTGCGTGCGTCTCCCTGCTGGAAGCTGCGGATGACCCGCTCTCCACTGCAGCTGTACCTATATTTAGTTGTACTGAGGGAAAGAGGTGGCTATAGAAATACATCTATAGCTGCAGCCTAAACCCAATTAGGTTACACAGCTGCACGTTTCAACACCCAAACAACTTTCAATATTTTGCCTTGATTCTAATCATGTTGTTCTGGTTTTTCCATCGGTGTAAGAGCGTGGCAAAAGGACACGGATCAGAGCTGGAGAGTTTCAGACATGCTGGTGGGTAAGGAGGTGATGAGAGTTGGAAGGAAAGGGGTTCGCCTTTAATCCTGGCAGTCAGTAGCAAAGAGAGAAGGAATAGGCATAAAAGGAAGACAGTAAAGGGAAAGGAAGACTGTGTGAATAAATAAGAAAAGGGAAATTAATTTCATCTTGCTTAGTTTTTTCAAGAAACTGTGTTTTTTCCACAGTTCTGCTTTTACATCAAAAATTACTTTGATGCATACACAGACCTGGACCAATGGTCAAGTACACTTTGTGCACATGGAAAAGGCTTTCTAGGCTAAACCGTGCAAGAAGCTACCCATTGAGGCACCAGACATGATGGGCAAGACCTGAGGGAGCGGCTCTATTCCCAAAATACTCACCAAACCAACACTATACAAAGCACCAGGTAACAAAAAGCCACTTTTTGTAACAGAACAATGTTTCAATGTGTAACAAGTAAGGGAAACAGAAGCACCAGCCATGGTGGAGGGCGGGAACAAAAGAAGGAATAAAATTGCATGAGGCACGCAGGTAAAAAGGTATACAACCATATCGGCTCCATACATCATTCAGGGGGTAGGAGAAATGGACCATTCTTCTTTCCCAAAATAAAAGTACGCAGCTTCATCCCCGGGATAGCCCAGCTGTCCCCGGCACTGTTTGTGCCTCCAGCCCAGGACAGCTGGAGCAGCTTTGCCCTCTGCTGGTCCCTGGAGGGCCCTCAGCCCAGCCCGGGCAGGAGCCTCCCTGTCCCACAGACACCTTCCGAGGCTGCCACTCTCTCACCCCCGGCCTTCCCAGGCCGTTAGAGCAAGGATTAGATACAGCAAGGGACTTCAGGAGTTGTCAGCTTAGTCAGGGTAGTGACACCTCAGAGGGAATAAAAAGTCTGGAAAAAGAGTAAAAAAAACCCAAAACCCTCTAAATATGATGGAGCTGAAGTCCCTGCTCCAGCCCAGAATGATAAAAGGGGTAGTTAAACAGCATTAATTAAATCACACCATACTGGAAGGCGTTTCCCACCAGACTCTGACTCCTCACTGCATTCCAAGGGTTTTCTTCTGCACAAATCACCAGGGTTGCACACTGCAAGGAAACATTTTGAAACAGCATTCCCGGCAACCAGCTGCCTCCACGGGCTGCCCAGGGCCAGGGAAGAGAGACCCCAGGTAGTCCCCTGTGCCCACAGAGACACCAGCCACTCCCCAGTGCCAGAGCTGGTTCGTCCCTTCCCTTCACCCCTCTCCCACATGTTTTCCTTCTTCAGGAGTTTGTTTGGTTCCACTCAGAATGCTGCAAGGCGAGAAAAGCACTGCAGTGTTTGTCCAGCACAAAATCAGTCACCGTGGCAACGGCCAGCAAAGCTTTCCCAGCTTCTCCTACTTCTTTTTCTCCTGGTTTTGCCGGGATTGGTGTGACTTGGGTGACAGCTCCAAGTGCCAAGTATGCCGTCAGCACCAGTCCCGGCAAAGGCAGGGATGAATACAAGAGCTGGCCTGGCTGTGCTGTAAACTACGGGAAACTTGTGTGCTGCCAAGTCCCCTGGGAGCTGGCAACTTCCTGACGCCATCCACAGCAAACCCATCACTTGTAGGTAACATAACTGCATTACTGCCTCACTCAGGCAATCTCAAAGTCACCCAAGCATACCTGATCTAATTATTTTTCCAGCACTCAGCGGCATTATTCCCATGATTTAATCCTGCCCGGGATCATTAGACACCACGGTACCGTTAGGAAAGCAATTATGACACTGACCTATGTTTTCAGGGAGCTGGGCAGGCAAGTAAGTGCCTTTGTCATCTATCAGAAGGTAATTTTCTAATGTGATTTAGAGCCTCTCTAGAAAAAGATAATTTACTTACCTGCTGGCTTTCAAGGATGCCTTCAAGTCTGATTTAAACCAGGGTACAGTGAATAACTTAGGGGGAAAAAACTCCCAAAACACAAGTATAAGCTGTGTAAAATAAACCAGGCAGAACAGGCTTGCTCCACGTGATGGTAGGATGAGGACAGCCAGACAAACATTAACCAAAGGTGCAAAATCAAGTGTAAAAAGGCTTTTCCACACTGCAGGGATAGGTAGAAGGGACAGTGGGGTACCAGCATCATGCTGTGAGTGGGATACTGTGCTGAGTGGGGGCCACTGGCTACCGAAAACTGGCAGGTCCAGTAATCCTGGAATATTAGGCATGTGTTCCGCTAAAACCAGTCCTGCTGCTGCCATGCAAACTCATGGAAGAGAGGTAAAAATATGAGTGCTAAAAATAATTTCCCACTCAGCCCCGTGCTGGGTCACAAAGAGCAGAATCAATGCTGGGTTCTGCTCCAGGCAGATGGATGGTAATGTAATGATGTTATTTCAAAACACTCAGTCCGGGGAGACAGAAAAATCAGCAACAAGAAAGGAGCACTCCAAGGTTAAGAATTCCTATAATGTTACAGTATCATCCTGAATTTTTAAATAAAATGTGTTTCTTGGGGAAAAAGAAAGGAAAATGTCAGTGTGGGAAGTTCCTAGAGGTCTAACAAAGTTCCTTTAGGGATGCAGTTCTTGGGCTGGTAAAACTCAACAGCTGGATGGGGAAGGACAACAGCAGCAGCAATTAACTGTCACGTGCGCTTAAAGAAAAAATACACAAACCATTCTGGCACACTTGAGAATCCAAGCTTCTTTTGTAAAAACATCTAGGCCATCCTCTCCATTCCTGACTTCTGAATTAAGTGGCAAAAATTCTGTTATTAACTTCTTCAGGAAGTGTTAAACACTGACTGACCTTCCCTGCTGGAGCAGATTGCTGCACTAGTTTGGAAAAGCAGAAAAAGAAAACTGATGTTTAAGTGTAAGGAATTAACCTGCATAAATATGGAAAGATACAGAAGGGTGGCTTCTACGTGTTCAGGTTAGGAATTATTAATATAAGAGCAAAACTCCCCAACTCATGCTTTTGCAGTTCTGTTCCACTCTCCACCAAACATAAAAAGTCTGAATCATTTATGATCTGAATTATTTATAACACAGATATATTTTTAACTTAAATGAATTTCAGCAGCAAAATCCCAAGCATTTTACCCAGGGTAGGCTGTGGGGTTTGTTTTTTCCCTTCACATCACAAAGGGAAAAAGGAAAAAAAAAAAAAACAACCCTCCTGTCTTTCAGGCTGGATGCCTAGAAGACATCAGGTGATCCATTTTTTTCACAGTTAGGTATGAAAACTCCTCTCTGCTGAGTCACCCAATCTCTCACCTAGGATAAGAGAGGAGCTAAAGATTAAATAATAATAAATAAAAAAATGCTGCAACTGGACCAAACAGGAATACTGCAGGAGTGCCTGGCACACAGGTTAGTTCCAGCCTTCCCCCACTTTTCCCCTGCAGCCCCTCTGGGAGGAATCCTCCATGGACCATTCCCAAGAACCATCAGCAAGCTCTTCCCCTCCAGCCCTGAAAGCTGGTCCCTTATCTTGCACTTTTCCCCTCCCTATTCTTGCTATCTTCACTCTGATCACTGCTATTCTCTCTCCATTCAATCCTGCCCCACCAGCAGACTTAGTCACACAGAAGTGAAACCTCGTGGAGAATTCCAATTTCACATTTAATTTTCTTTAAACTTTTTAAATTGCCAGGCCCCCGTGAAATAATTGAAAGCCATTAAAATCACCATCCTAACTTGTGAACTACACAACTTGAACACTTATCTGCAAGTGAGTAACCAGATGTACCAAAGATATTCTTATTTCTTCTTCTGAAGATTCTTCTAAAAAATAAAAAAAGTCTAAATTCAGTTTAGTGTGTATTTACACAAGTAAATTTCCTTCCAGACTCCTCAATAGCAGATGTCCTGTCAGCCCTACCCACTTGAAAATAACAGAAGATTATTCTCCTCTATTTTGAAACAGCTTGATGGACTAAAAAGAGGCCTAGAGGGGTTTTATATAGCATTAAACACTTTTATTATTTATAGTCTCATAAAAAGCAAATGGAAGAATTAGAGATACACAACTGAAATTCTCAAGCATTTTATTTTATAACCTAGTGTATAAAACTTCAACATACAAAAACAAAAAAGCAAAACAAACAAA
>VXAZ01009650.1:288319-333253 GCA_013399875.1 Gymnorhina tibicen
AAAAAAAAAAAAAAAAAAAAAAAAAAAAAAAAAAAAAAAAAAAAAAAAAAAAAAAAAAAAAAGAAAAAAAATCCCAACGAACTGGAAGTGAACTAAAGGAAGATCTCATAATACACATGTTCCAAAAAGCTTTACCTAAGGGCTCAGAAGCAGTAAACATTCAGCCTATTAAAAACGGGATTCAGAACCAATCTTCACACCTGCAGTCTGCAGAGTTATGGATCCAAGGGCCCGGGTTTAGTTGCTGTAAGCAGTGGTGGTTGTGAGGGCTGGTTTTGGTTGCTTTGTTTGGAATACCTACAGTTCACTTCCAAGCTCACCATCAAGCCTGGTTAGTTGTCATCAGTGAATCGAATGTGTTTGCTTGTCTGTTGAGTCTTCTCGAGCCGCATCCTTTCAGCTTTAGCGATCAACTGCAAGCAGAAAAAATGACATGGAAAATTAGAGCACAACTGTATTGTTAGGATTTTACCTTACAATCATGGATATATTACATCCCTTGCTCCCTCCAACATGGTTGAAGACAACAAAGTTGCAATTTCAAAATCCTAAAATACAGTCTCATACAGGAAGTTAAAGAACTTTATCTTTTAATGGGATTCATTTGGCTACTGATGTAGGAAAAACAAGGTTAGACCATCAAAAAAAAAAAAAGTGCTTTATGAATATTGTGGCATTTTCAACAGGAAAAAATCCCCATGTGCCCCCAGCACACCACAGAAACTCCACATGAGCCCACTCAAGAACAAACACAGAAGCACAGAAAAACCACGCACAGAGACAACAAAAAACACACGCAAAATAAAAAACCCATAGAAACTCCACACGTGAACAAACACAAACCCACTGAAAACAAAACAGAACACACAAACCACAAAAAATCCCCAAGCCCAGGCAAAACATTCACACTGAAACCACAAACTCACGTAAGAACACGCACAGAAACCGCCAAACCCACAAATCAACACAAGAATATGCACAAAAAGCCACGTGGAGAAACAGCACAAACACACCACCACACCTAAAGGTACATGAAAACCCCACAGAATCCAACACATGAACACACTTAAAGGCACATAGAGAACCCAGAACTCCCCCCAGCAAAAAATCCACCAGCCTCCCTAAAAATAACAGCAAAAATCCAAACCCAGTAAGAAACACCAAAACCAACCCCTGAAAATATGTAACTTGCCAAAAAAATACCCAAATGAAAAAAATTACCGAAAATCTCCCAAGCCCCTCCAAACACCCCCAAACCCCAATAGATTAATACACTTAAAGGCACATTTAAAACCCCCAAATCCCACAGAAACCAACAGCCAAAGGTATGTACAGAACCCACAAAACCCATCACAATACACAGAAAACCACATACACGGAAACCCCAAACCAACACAAGAAACCACACAAAAATGCACTCACACATAATGCAAAAATACACAAACAACAAACAAAACACAACAAACAAAAAACCAAACAAAAAACCAAATCAAAAAAGCAAACAAAAAACCAAACAAGAAATAAACAAAAACAAATAAAAAACCCAAACAAAAAACCCTAAACCAAAAAAACCCAAACAAAAAAAAAACCAAACCAAAAAACCAAAACCACCACCTCTCTCAAAAAAAAACCCCAAAACTAAAAAACCAGACAAAAATCCACAGCAGCTTCTCTTCTGGGGACTACTCAAGCATGTTAGCTGGTGTTATGGGGAAGGGTCATTTGCTCCCCAGGCAGCACAGTGTGCCAGATATAAACAATTTCACATACAAATCAAATTATTTGTCACTTCTGCATACGGCCGAGTCCTGCACACAGCAGGGAGGTGCACGCTGTGCTGCTGCACTCACTGTGGCAGGCAAGATTTGAGGCTTTCTCAACCAGTTTCCAGCAATAAAACAGACCTAAAGATGGCTGACTTTTATTCTCTGGCGCCTAAAAATTCCAGTTTAAAATAGTTCAACCGTAAGAGGAAGCAGAGTACAGTGGTTTACTCGTTCAGCATATGGGATGGAGAAGGACAAACACGGGAAGGGAAGCTCTGAGACACCAGCTGCCCAGTGCATATTGCTGAGTGTTTCCATTCGAGTGCCTCAGAATTTGCAAGAGGCCTCAAGGACTCCCATTTCCAGCTCATCAATTCAGGATCAGCACCTGTGTGTAAGCACACCGCTGCTCCTGGACCCTAACAGGGATCCAGCCATTCCATAGCCACCAGGGTCACAGACCCAGGGTGCAATCTGTCCCCACGGGCCCACAGACAGGGAGCTGCCCATTCTTGCAAGGACACAGCCCCTGAGCCCCAGACATCATCAGGAGAGTGTGGGCTGTGCCCAGACATTCCCGCTGTCCTCCTTTTCCATATATCCTGCCAATTATTCCGCCCCTCACAAATACTCAATTCTCACTTCCCTGCCAAATGCCTTTCACTTCTACCACCCCTCCCACCCTCTTAAACTTCCTCCTTCCCCCTATGGAAGGGGAAGGAAGGTGCAAATGAGGTTCAGCAGCACCTCCCCCCGGGAGACGAGGATCTAAGCAGAAAGCTTGCAGGCACTCCCGCCTTGGCTTTGGCAACGGGAGACTCCAATAGGTCTGGAGTTTAAGGCTACAGACTGATGAATTGCTTTAGGTCTGAATAAAGTGGCACTGCCCTAAGAGGCAGTTCTGGCTGGAAGTTTTCCATCTGTATCAGTAAATCACGGAGGTGGTTTTATCAGGCAGTTAAACAGACAAAAGGGAAGATGGATTGGGAAGGGGCAGCAGAGGGGAGCAGAGAGGTGACAATCAACCAGGCCTGGGGGAAAGACACTGGGCACCTTTTTCACTCCAAAGGATGGCCAGGCCTTTTCTGAGGAACCTAGGGATATCCTATCTCTTTTGGACATCTGGTTTATTATAAAATCTCTACCACTTGCTTTGGTTTTGGGCACTGCACCAGCCATCTGCTGAAGTGATCCTTAACCCTCATCCTGAGGAAAGCCAAGTAGGCCTACACTTTTTAGAAAACACGGGAAAAAGGAACCTTAAACTGCCTAAACTCAAACGCTGTGTGCTGCCTGTGATGGGATTGCAGTCCATGAATTTCAACACTGATTGAAAGAAAATATAAGATGCCTGATTTCCAAGCATAAAGCAGCTAACGGGCAAAAAGCTCCATTTCAAAATCCTGTAAGGGATTTCAAAACGTTATTATCAGAGCAGACCTTGACAAGAAAGGCACACTAATGGCAGGTTTTACTGAAGATGTTTAATTATAAAATATAATATTACTTTTTTCTACCTTTGAGACCTTCAAGAGAAATCACTTTGGAAGTACTAAGGAAAACTTTTCAAATGGGAAAATATTAACCAACAGAAAACTATTTTTTTATGATTAATCTCTATTTCAGGGAAACAGCCTGTCAAAAAGTAAGGAAAGGGTTAAGATTTACTGACTGCAGCGAGGCATTCTTGTCTTGATGTTTTGCTTAACAGCGTTAGCATTTAAATAGAATTCCCCAGGCTTTGAAGTTCACACCTCCCGGTGTGGCAAGGTGATGGGCGGGGGGGAAGGAGCAGGAGTTTGCATCCTTGTGCTGCCATTGTTAGGCAGAACCGAGAGAGTTTGTATTTGCAAGCCTAGATGAGGTACATTACTGCCCAATTTACACCAATTTGGTCAACAAATACCAATCTTCAAAAGATGAAGAGAAACTTGAGAGCAAGGGCTCATACAGTCAAAATTAAAGTCAAAGGTCCCACTGGCACCTTTGGTTTAAAAAAGTAAAAGTACATTAAAAAAAAACCTGGCAGCAATCAAAAAAAATGATCTAAAGCTGCAGTTTTCAAATTCCCTTTCTGCTTATATTAAAGAAGAACGGCTCGAGTAAACGCCATGTTTAGGCTTTTAAGAAAATTAAATTAGACCTTTGGGCAAATTCTTTATGCACATCTTTGTTTAAAAAAACTCAACTTATTTGTCTGCAGGATCTCTGAAAGAACATTCATACAAACGGGATAAGACATGCAAAACTTGCCTTGTACAAGGTAAGGTTTTGACCTGTGCGACTGCTGTTCCTTTAGGTCAGCGAAATTTTCCACTATATACGGGACAGTATTTTTTTTTCCTAGCGTCCAGGAAACAAAGAGTCTCCCAAGTCACCAACAAATAATTAAGGTCAGATGATTCTGAAGTTTTGCAAGCCACAGCAAAAAAAATTCAGGCTAAAGCCAACTCAGAAACCTTATCTGGAGTGTGTGTGAAGCAAACCTGGCAATAAAATGTCTGTGAAATACTCTCTGGCTCCTCTCTGTCAGGTCAGGGATCTGACTTGGCTTAATCAAGGAACCCTTCATGCCTGGAAGGATCTGCTGGGGCTGGAGTAGAAGCTGCAGCCTGCAAGTTCATTGCAACACTCCCTCAAGGCTGCAGCCTGACAGGCACAGCGAGGAGAAGGCTGCTATTTCCCAGTTTGGATCTGGAAGCTGTACAGCTATGGATGCTTGCAGCAACACCCAGGTGCACAGGCTCCTGACCACACTGGGAACACACCAGCATTTCCCACAGCACGAATTAAATTATGTTAATCGGAAGGAAAATGAGATTGATTCTCTAGAAAATGATTTTCTGGAACATACTAGAGAATTAAGAGTGTAGCGCTAGACTTGATTTCACTAGAGCACATCAAGACTACTTAACTTACTAATGAGCTCATCCAGACAGGGTTTGAAAAGAAATCCAGCTTACAAATTAAGTTCAGGCCTTTAGTCACGGAGTTAACTTCCTCCAATTGCCCCTATAAAGACAAGCCTTGCACTTGTCACTTGGAGAAGGACAGCCACGCTCTCGACTTTGTGGCTGTAAAACCCTGCTGCCAAGTCAGTAGGGAGTGATTTAACAGACTTAAACACACGGTCAGAGTGTCAAAAACCATGGAGCAATGCAGAAACAGTGTCATGTTTCCAACCACGGCTGTACAGGAAAAAGCTGTGATTTGCAGGTTACCTTCTCAGTACCCCGCTTCTTTTCTCGAGGCTGGTTCAGCTTAGCTTGTCTGTCCACCAAAATCTTCTGCCAGTAACGTTGTTCATGGTCACCTTGGGGGAAAATTAACATTGAGCAATGTCAATAAAAGTAGCCACGAGAAGTGGATGAAATCTTTTCTAAGCCAAACACTCATGAAAATACCTTTCAGAGAAACCCAGGTATTTCCCCAGTAGTCTCACATTTCCTATCCACAGAAGCCATATAGAACTGCACTCTACATGTCACCAGCAAAAGGAGCTGAGTTTTAGCCAAAGTTTCACCACAGCACATGGAGGCCCCTTTGATTTACTGATGTACTCAACCTCTGACTCATTTTAAACAACTACCAAACAGGAGGAAAAAAAAAGTAATTACTGTAAGAACTACTGAGACTGTTTTGTTTCATCAAAACCATTGCCTGGGGACTTCACGAGCTGTCAGGAATATTTGAACATGGGCAGCAATACAAAAGCAGATAATTCTGCAGCTTTTCTCAGCATCTGCTTTGCAGGGAAGCAGCAGTTTGCCACTGTTCCTTCTGGTTTGTGATGTAATTATCACAATGGGAATTCTCTGATATTATTTTCATGGTCTCAGGGTTCATCTTCAGCCACAGGGAAGTTTCTGAATGATCTTGGAAAAGATTCCTGCGAAAGACAACATCTAAACATGATCACAGATGGTTACCATCTTGCCAGATGCCAAGCTGAAGATACTTTAAGTCAAATCCTGAAGAGTAAAATACTACTGGGAAACATTTAGTCCCTGCTGTAGGGAGCATTAAAGATTCTTTCCTTTTCATCTCTCACCTTCTGCCACCAAGAAAAACAGAAATCCTTACTCTGAGTCCCTTGTGCATTCCTGGAAAGCTTTTCCATTCTCATTTCAATGAGCCAGTTAGAAAAAAATAAATCTTAAGACTATGAATGGAATGCTCCTACAATGTGGTACTTACTCCTAATCTCCTACTGCACTCTTATGTAAGGACACAAAACCAGAGACAAACAGACACAGAGCACACAGCTGTAGAACATAAAATTTGAGGTTATTTCTGGATCTCTGAAACAGAACACACTGGAGACAAATCTATCTCCAAATGACATTAGCAGCACTCACAGAGTCTCAAACTCCAATTAACTTTGATACGATCATGAAGGTTAATGCTTCCATCAAAGCTTCTCGTTCTGCAATCCTTAACTGGTGTTTTGGGGAGTCTACGTCCCTGCACCCGTGAGACTGGGCCCTATATGAGGATTTGGGCAGGAGTGGGGTAAAACATGTTAAGCACAGATGAGGCAGTCTCATATTGATTGCTTAACCTGGGAGGTTTCTTTGTACATTTACAATTTTTGGTGTATCTCTCGAATAGAAAAATTTTATGAATACACCAAGTTTGGGAGACTTCCTCTTTTTTCTATCCCTCAATTCCACAAAGAGGCTTCTCCACACTTAGCAAACTAATCCAGTCTAATACAAGATACAAATTTAGAACAGCACAGTAATTTCAGAAAGAAATAACACACATTAAAATGAAGTTCAAAAGTAGAGCCCTTAAGGACCCTTTGAGAGTAATAACTTTTCTGTAAATACATTAAAAAAAAAAGGGCTTATTCTGGCCTAAATTATTCAACTTCCTGAAAAATAAAGATCAATTAGTAGGTAAGTGCTAAACCCACTTAAAGTGTATCCATGCTGTTAGATCCTTGCCATGTCATTTCACACATATGCTCAGTATTTTAAAGAAAGTCTTCCTTTTAAATTCTTCTGCATTATCAGAATGTTGTATTCATAAAGCTGAAATGTGAATTAAGTTCTGTAGTCCTTTGCCACTGAAAGTGAAGCAAACCCATCTAAAAAGAACAGAATTAAGTTTGTAATAGCAAGCAGAAAATCATTATTCTGCTCTGAATGGTGGCATAAAATCCCTTTTAGTTTTACCAATTTCATAGTAACTGCAAAATGAGAAGACTCTCAGAAATAAAACCAAACTAAACTTGCAATCTTTCTCCCCAAGATATCTAAATATATCCATAAATTCACCAAGAACGATCCCTTTTCACAGTATTTAAGGCTTCTCCTGTACTTCCATGAAAAAAAGAAGTCTTACCAGTGAGAACTTCGAATTTCCAGTTGTTTTTGATCTGTATTTCTTTGTATGATTTCATGACTATCTGTGCATCCTCAGGAGTCTTAAAACGGACGTGACACTCGGTGTCTCCCTCCAGCATGTCAACATAAGCCACCTCAGCCAGCACTGCCAGAGCATCCTGTCGAAGCATGAGACAACACACACCATAAATCAGCCTTCAAAAAGAGAATATAAAAAGAGTGACTTTTGACCATTCCATTTGGAGGTCATTAACATTTTCAAAAAGGTCATGAAGTAGGAGGCAGTAACTGAACTTTGTCATTTCATCGATCAATCTCTTGCCAAAGAATTTTGAATTAACATATTTTCCTAAGAAGGTTATAACTGAATTCTGATTTATGATCCTGCAACCTCTACCCATCTATCTCTCATCATGCCCTCCCTCCATCAACAATTTAAAGCAGTAATTCCTGGAAATGCTGTGGTATCATTTTACTAATGGAGCATCGCCCCTTGATTTCAGCACTGTATCTGATTTTTTTTCAAAAGTAAAAACTGTGTACTGTAACATTGATAGATCTCAGCCTAACACAAAAGTATCGAGCTTGATTCTACACATGAAGTGTAGAAAAGCAAGCTCATTCATGGCAGATTATTTGAGAACTAAGTAGTAGTAAAACAACTCTTATATTCATGAAGTGACCTCTGCCTGAAAATTTTCACTGACAGCTGAAGGGAGAAGAGTCACAAATGCTCTTGCAGATGAAGTACTTCACTTGTAATTCCTGCTGTTAGGGAAATTAAGTAGGACCACACATTCCTAGTCAATTTCGTTCACAGCAGGCAGCCCAAGTAAGATGCTTCTATTCAGCGATCACACACTGCTTTTAACCCTCCACTACCAAGGGCAGCCTTAAAACAGAACAAAAATTAAGTGACAACACCGTTAAGATCATTTGAGAGCCAACAAAAGCTGCTTTCCAGCCTTATTCTGTTATCCCAAAGTCAGGATTTAATGGAAAACTAAGAAGAACCAAATAGTTCTCTGGAACTGGCAAAAGTCGGTAGCTCTGAGGAGCACCTCAAGAGCAAAATAGGGAAGCAGTGAAGTGTCAAATTAAAACATCAACGTAATATTTTTTAACCACGCTGCAAAGACCTTTCCACGTTGTGTGGCATGCATAATTGCTCCCATACCACGAAAAATGCAGATCAGTTCTGGAAGTCTGAGGGGAAAAAAAGCCCTGGAAGCGCTGCTTTGAGGCATTTTGCTGCAGCTGGTAGTCCAGTAACACAGCAAAGCCAGATCTGGTTGCACTTCTGCCTTCCACAGTTATGCAACTAGTATGGCCAGAAAAACGAAACAGAAAGGAAAGAAATATCAAAACCATTTAAGTTTTCTGCTATTTAAATAGTACGCTTCCCTGTTGCTTCAAACATATTAAGGTGTGACACAGACTTAACCCAGTGAGGTGTATACTGCAGTCAAAGGGGCCCTCAGAGGTTACAGGGACAACTTGTACCACATCCTCTCAGTGTCTCCAGCACTCAGACAGCTGCCTTCAACTACACCGAGAAAGATTAGGCTGATTAGGTTGAAACCCCACCACCAGTGAGATGAGGGTTTTCAGTGAGAGAATCCCTCATATTGCTTAGGTTGATGAACACACCAAGCCTCACACACTTGAAAGCAGCTGGTGACTCGAAATGGCCTCCTCAGATATAAATGTTTGATAAACAGCATCAGAACTCGCATTTCACATCATTCCCTCATTGTCCTGAGTGGTCTGGACATGTGCACCAACCTGAGTTCAAGTTGGTCAAATTCTTTCCAGCTGTTACTCATCCTAAAGAGCAATTTGGGAAAGAAAATGTCCTGCGTAACATTAATGGAAAATTCAGGTTCTGCAAAAAGCCTGTTATTTCCTTTGGAAAACTCTTAATATTTCCATTTCAAAAGGATGCTGCTTAAAACTGGTATTTTCCTTAAAAAGAAATATTCTACTCACTGTGTATAACTTTTGTGTCATCATACATAACTGAAGGTATCTAAACACTTTTTAAATTGAGAAAACAAGCACTTGTATTAGGAAAAAAGTGACTGAATCAACAAGTTCCACTGCTGTCACTCTCCCTGAAATTGAGTTTTTGTCATTGTAAAATCCTTATTGAAAGGAAGAAAATTGGTTTCCCATGCAGAGAGCATTTTCCTGCCCCCAAACTCCTGTTAATGATAAAACACCATAAACTTTAAAAAAACCCACATATATACTTTTACAGCTCTCTTGTCAGGATGACTGGCACAGTGACAAACGCAGAACACTGCAGCAGTCCCCAGCTCCTTTTTTTAAACTGGAAAGCACTAGAGCATTGCTTATTCTCCTCAATATTTTCATTATAAACTTGACATTGCTCCAAGCACACTAAAGGCTTGGTTTTACTTTGAAACATCCCCCTTAGCCTATTTTGCCATTGAAAAATCTGCCATTAACAGATACTAAAGAAGAACCTGTACACAGCTACTGGCCAAATAGATGAAAAAAAAAAAATCAGTGAGACTGGGTGAAATGGTATTCCATATTCAAACATTTGGGGGCAGGGTAAGAGGAAAGGCTAACAGCTACCCTGAGGTTACAAAGGCATTACCTTGATCTGCTTCCTGCCCGGCAGGGGCTCGGTGCTAATGATCTTCACAATTACTCCGCTGACGAACTGAGGCCCCATTGTGTTGGCCTTGGCGGGAGGGGCACAATCTTCAGTGGTGGCTGGTCAAGTTAAAAACAGGGTGGAAAAAAAAATAGAAAAAAGTTTTTACATTTATTAGGTTGAAAAAATTAAGAAGTTATGAAAACACAGAACAACGTAAACAAGTATCCAATATTGTTAGTGCAGAGTGAAGTTTATGAAACGAAGGATCAACATTGTCCATAGGTTCAAGTCAATTTTAGTAAAAAAATATAACAGCTTCAAGAAAAACTCTTAGAGATATTTTTGCAGTCCACAGGGTCTTTCCTATAAGAATACTTTTATAGCAACGCCTCAGTTCTAGAGTGATAAAAAACATGCAGAGGGCCATTGGAACATCAGTGTTGAAGTTAGTGAAGAGAAGCACAGAGCATTCAGAGCAAATAAAATAGAGAAGACTTCTAAACCTGAAAAAAAAGGTAGAAATTTAACTACGAGGACATAATTACAAAGCTCCTCTTATCCATAGAGCTGATAAAGCCCAATTTCAAGTTGGTTTTTTGCCTATCTCTGGTACAGTTAAACCCAAGTAGGTCAGGCCCAAGCTGCAGCACCAAAAAAGCTGATTGTTGATTTACCTCTCTGAGGCTTTCTAATTACAATTACCTCAATACATCTGTAAGCCTGGGAAGTGCTTCTGAAATATGCTGAAATCACTTTAGTATTTATTTATGTAACTCCTTAGTCCCAAATCCACTTAAATACAGGGAGGGGGTTGCTCTTACTATCTGACATTTTGAGAAAACAACAGCATTTTACAAAATAAAACCTTGTGGCAGTGTTTCTGCAAGATCGGGGTCTTGCGCCACTTCTGTTTGCGTACTAGAAACATGAAGAAAACAAGACAAAACCCAGGATTACTTTTGTCATTTGCAGATTTCTGCACACCAGATTCTGTTTCCATCTCTCCCACGGGCTCGGGTTTTATTTGAGACATCGTTTTCTTTAAGGAGGCCATGCTGGCTTTCTGCAGGGCCAAATACTCTTGCTTCAAATCCATCCATTCAGTCCTAAAAGAAGCAACACAGGCACATGATGTCAGTTGTCAACAAGGAACTGATGTTTAGAAAGTTAACGGTAACTTAACAGGTTACAAACAGCTTTAGGTGGACTTGGTGGACAGTGCAGACCATTTTGCCTTTAGAGATCTCCCTGAACTTCAGTCAAATTCAGTTTTGTCCCTAACTGAATTTCCCATGACTTTGCTTCAGATTTTAATAATCCAAGAGAGTTCCAACAACATCAACCTATCATTCAAGAGAGAGGCTTTCAAATTTGCTTTAAATCTTCAGACAGCATAGAGAACAGTTTAACAAACTGTGTTTTCCACTGGAACTACAAGGAGAACAGGCACTAATTCAGAGTTAATTCAGAGACAGTGAACTCTCAATTCACTGAATTAGTTCAGTGAACCCGCTCCTGTGTCAGTATATTAAGAATCAGTCACTCATTTTCTAGAAAAAAATCATTGATGGAAAATCAACAACTGGTTAAACTCACCAAAAACCTACCGAGATAAGGACATTCCTCACTATTCAAATGCATTTTGGTTAAAAAATACCCCCCATGGAAGCAATTTATATATTTACATACATTTAACACGGAGATGTTTCTGCAAACAGCGAGAACTTTGCTCCACAGCAACACAATGCCAGCACTGCCACTGTGAGAACGACTCATTGTTACCCTAATCTGTGCTATCAAACAAGCTGATAGAGGATTTTTAAAGAGGAGGATATCTTGTGGTAATGGTTTTAGCTGTTAACAGTGACAACTGTAAACTTCAAAAAAGCATCCAGACTCACCCAGGATCATACATTCTCAACAGAGCAAAGGCATTAAAATAACAAAAGACCCACGTAATGATTCTCGGAGATAAAAAGGCAACACCATCCCATAGCTTGGTTTGGTATAAATACAAGCTCAAGGAGGAGCTTGGTAACTTGCCTCAAAGGAAGAGGAGATCATCGAGAATGAGTCAGGCAAGTATATGCAATGCTTATACTCTTGAAACTTCATTTTACCCCTTTGCTACAGTTGAATAACATTTTAACCAAAACTCTGTGTTCGTTGCAGTTCGCTCAGAATGCCGGCGGCGGAGGACAAGCTCCGTTGATAACCTTTTTTTTTTTTTTGTGTGGACCCCTTTTACTTTAACATGGAGGTGCTTTCTGTGATATAGAAAAAGTAAGTGCTTCCATGTTTTAGTAGAGGTGAATCCTGATCGCAATCCTGAAAGACCATCCGGGATTTTACTTTTTTTCTGGCCTGCACTTGAGTTGAAGATTTTTAGATTTGGGCAAAAGTTTGGATGTGAGCAGATTATCTCCAAAACCTAAAATCTTAAGCGGCTAAAGTTCATTTAAAGCGATTTTTAATTTTCAAGGTCTCCCTTTGCTTTAACATGGAGGTACCTGCTGCCTAAAAAAGTAAGTGCTTCCATGTTTCAGTGGCGGTGGATCCTCATCTTCGAAGGCTTCTTACAAGGAACGTACATGTATGTTTTTTATTACTGCGTTTTTGTTTTACTTATTATGTAGTTTCTCCACCAAAGGACCCCCATTACTTAAATGTGGATGTGCTTGCTTTGCTCCACAATAGTAAGTGCTTCCATGTTTTAGTGGTGGTGAATCCTTTTTACCTCAACATTTCCCTCTGGAAATGTGTCAAAATATGAAAAAATGTGTTACTACACAAAGCACAATTTTGCAGCACAAGACGGCGAGGACCCCCTCTACTTTAACATGGAGGTACTTGCTGGATGCCTAAAAAGTAAGTGCTTCCATGTTTTAGTTGTGGTGACTCCTAAAAGCCCAACACTTTTGGATTATGAGCTTGGCAGAACTCTTACACATCAAGCAATGAAGATAAACTCTGGTATTTCAATCTTTTATGCTACAGGCTAATACTGTTGCTAATATGCAACTCTGTTGTATAAAATTTGGAATTGCACTTTAGCAATGGTGATGGACTGTCAGACATACCAAGACTGAAAGAATAAATCACTCCAAAGGTTTAAAATAAGGTAAATGAAATTTTTTAAGCAGTAAAATTTCAATAAAGTATGCAAAACATGTGACTCAATCATTCCTACAAGTGACAAAAAACTGCATACTGCAGGAAAATATGAGCATCCCAACATTTTAAAAACATTAAAATGTGGTACCACAAAGCAACAATGTTCACAAGATCCCCGAGATAAATATAAATTGTAGTAAACTGCAAACAAAAATGCAAAGAGGCCCAACATAGACCGAGATTAAAAGTGTGTTTCATAATTATAGTAGAAGGTGTGACAATCACAAAAAGTTGGGATTTTGTAAACATTACTGTCTCCTTCAGGAGCTCTCTCTTTCCAAAGCCAGCCAACAACTTCCCAGTACTACTGAAGAAAAAAAAATTCAAATCGGTGATATCACAGAAAACTGATAATATATGTCACCTACTTGGAGAGCACTCTGAGTGGAATGACTTCTTCACCCATTTTGTGTCTTTCTTTGTGTTTTTTCTTGTGTTTTCTTTTAGATTTGGAAAGGGATGTGTCTTTTTTGTCTTTGTCTTCTTCTGCAGAAACTTCTACATTAAACAGTCCAAATGAAAACATGTGAATTCTAACATAGTTAAATATTATTTCAATAAAATAACATTCAGTATCTACTGGTTCCTTGCCTTAACTACTTCTCATCCATTTCATCACCTACCCAAGATTACTTTGCTTGTCACACTAAATCTGATTTCAATGCAGCTTATCTCATCTCATGGAACAAACAGATCATTAGCTTTTCCCTTTTGTATTTTAATTTATTTATCTAGATTCCTGTGCTGTCTCAAGTTTGCCCAGGCTGTCTGTTTGACCCATACTTTACTTCACTCAAGTTCTATTGATATGAATTCTTTGAACCATTTTTACTTCTGATTAGATTTCCCTGCTTTGGTGTTGCAAGTTCTTCCTTATTTTCCATGTAGCTCCTCTCCTTAACAGTGACTCCTTACCAGGTTTAAAAATATAACTGCAGGGAACACTAATTTGCCCAAGCTGATCTAATGCCTCCACTATACCCAGCCTATCACTCCTCATCCCTAAGGGCTATCTGCCACTCCGTTTCACTCACGCATATAAGCCCTGATAAGAAAAACAGGTAAGAATTTTTACCATTGGAATCTTTCGGAGCTTCTGTTGTTTCTTCTTTTACTGTTTCCACTTCATCTTTTTCAGCAGTTTTCTTGACTTTTGGAGCTGATGCCTCACCATCTCCTGAGCTGGTTCTTTTTCTCTTTCCTGGCCTGCTTTCCCAGGTTACCTCTGAGCTCTCTGTTCTGTCCCATTTCCTTTTCTCCCTTTTGGAGGGCTGCCTGGGAGTCTCAGTTGCCTCCATCTCGGAACACTCTGATGGAGTCCTGTGTCTTTTAGACTTGGGTACTGGCTCTGTTGTAGTGTTTGTGTTTGATTCCTTTGGCTCTGCAGCTGCCTGTGCATTGCTCTCTTTCTTGATTTTGGATTTCTTTTTTTTCTTCTTTTTCTTCTCTTCTGGATTAAAAACACAATATTTAAAACTGCCCATGATCTAAGACAAAACTGGGTTGTTAAATGAGATGCTTGTCTCTGGCATTTCTACGGGAGAGATGCAGCACTGACATTAAGTTTTTCCTGGGTGTTTTAAGAAGGAAAAAAAAGTGGGTGTAAAGCAGAGTTGAAAAACCATGGATTTGATTTCAATTTTTTTTTGTTTCCAATAACAGTTACTGGTATAACAAAGAACTAGTGGTAATTGTGAGGAATAGTAATGTGATTAATCATTAGTCTTACAAAAAAGACGGGAAGATGTCTGAAGTCTGGGAAATTGCATTACACCACCAGAAATGAGGGAATATGTTCTGGTGATGAAGTTGCAACATAGTCCTGTCACACTGGTTTGTAAGTTACAGTAGATTTTCATATTTAAGTCTATGCTGGCCCAACACAGCAACACGCATTGTTGTTATTACAAGCTTTTAAGAAACATGAAATTAAATTGCAGTAACATAGCAGCTGAAAATTTTTTCTTCAGAAGCCGAGACACAAAACTCATCCAAATAACTTAATAATGCTTCCTTCATCCCAATAATTTAGCAACACTTACCTACTACAGTGTTGTTACTTGAATTCAGTGTAGGAACTGGTTTATTCTTTACTGTTTTGGGGAAAATCCCAGGCTTCCGTGGCGCTTCTTCTGGTGGATTATTCAAAAACTAAAAGAAGGAAAATTAAAACCACGTCACATTACTAAAAAATCATACTTTCTTCAAGGACTCTGCATTCAAGTTAAAACCAGCATCCTAATCACATTTCAATACATAAATATTTTCAAATCACATTTAATTACAAAAAATTTGGTCTGACCATGCTTGCTTGATGAAATTTAATCATCATTTTACTGGTGCACAGAGATCTCTTTCTCTAAAAGATGTCAAGAGTGGCCAACCAAATTATTTGGAAAAAAAAGCCATCGTATTTCTACTAAGTCTTCAGGTTACTAATAGAATTAAATCTGCAAAGAATTGTGGAACTGATCGTAGGTCTGGGAGTAGGAAAGAGGAACATAACTGCTGTTAAGTGAAGCTTATAGATGATATTTTAGGAATTTCTCTAAGATTCAGTAGGTGACCTAGTAAAGAGCACACCATTCATATCACAACGTGACACCAGGAACAATGTCAGCAGCAGAGGCACCAGCACTCACCTCAATGGCTTTCTCTGCTTGTTCTTTAGTTTCAAATTCAACAAAAGCAAAGCCCTTTGGATCACCAGTACTTTTATACCGGGGGATACTGACGTAAACTACGTTGCCACACTTCCCAAATACCCGCTCAATCCAACTGTGATTAACATTTTTGGGAAGCAGCTCCTAAAGGAGAAAAAAAAATTGAAGTTGGATGTCAAAATGTTGAGAGTCACAGTATCCAGGTAGTAAAAAAGGACCTGAGAACAGCTCTCTAATCATTCATATACCTGTAACAAATACATTATATATTTAATTTAGATGCTTACTTCTTCCTGTGACAGACACCAAGACCTGCAGCTGTATCTTAGCAACACAAAATCTCTCAGTAAATTTAAAACCTTGGAGCAAATACTGGAGTGGCTTGTCCCAAAAGACCCTCTGCAAAGCACAAGCTATTTTTTTTTAATTGGTGGTAATGCAGGCAGGTAGCACAGAAAGAATTCCAGCAGGCCAGTAAAGAGTCACTACTGCTAAAATTTTTACCAGTAGCCAAAATTTTCAAGTTTAGCAGTTACAGCTTAATTCATCTGATGAGCAGAAACTTTTAGGCAGCTTCTTGGATGACAAAATTGCCTGATTTCTACTTCTGTAAAGTCCTCAATATAGCAACACATTTTAGCAGCTTGCAGACATCGTGTCTGAGTTCAACATTTCCTCTCCCCCATCAAAGAGAAATCGTGTCACACCGATTTCTCACTAGACCCAACGGAACACTTTAAAATCCCACTCTCAAATTCTTGCCTAAACAACAACGGTGTTGGCACTATTTCATTTTTTTTTCCACAACAAGTTACTGCACTAAAAGGCTCTCCTTGTAGGGAAACTTATCACATTCAGATTTTCTTTTTACATTAACTTTGCCAGACTCAGCAAAACATTTTGTTATGGTTTGACTTTAAGGTGAAAAGCCGGTTACTTCAAGTTTTAAGAATTCTATGGGATGAGTGCAAAATAATAGTATAATAGTGAAGTCTGCGTTAAAGCACATAAAAAGAGTCAGATTGTTCCAGAGAAATTTAACTTACCAACACTTGGACTACTTCTACTCTTCCCATTGCCACGTACTGGCTATTTACAAAACATTTAGCCACACACTTAAGCTCTGTATAGACAACGTAGCTCATGACATGAGAATATCTTATCCAAAAACGATACAGACAAAGTATTTCAGAGTTCTAAGCAGTCCCTGTAATCACGTTAGGAAAATATTATGTCTAGCACATGGTATTTAAAAAAATACAACCCAGCAACCTTTTCAGGGCTTTTGTTACGGAAGGAATCACCAGAGCAATTCAGTTCCTCCTTATCTGAATAGGCTGGCATTTCGGCCATGATTATTGTGTATCTTTATCACAGAAAACTCTGTGCTGTCTGGAAAACACTAATTCAGCTGCTAACAGCTACAGGTACATAGCAAAATGATACTTGTCATAAAAAGCAAATAGAGACAAAGCAAATTCCACAGTAGCTTCAAATCTAGTAAAAAAAAATGCCTAGGGTTTAAATAAGCAACAGCTCAACCGTCAGATTTTTTCCAAGCTACCACTTAAGTGGCTCAGCAATGTAACAGCTTTTTCACTCTGACACAGCTGAAATACCATGGTGAAATGCAGACTTATCCCATCAGCACAAGCTATTTTCATTTAAATTAAGCAGTCATTCCAGTATCAAGGCAGCCACAGGACAGTGTGCTATTAGGAGGACTGTTAAAATTTTTCAGGTATATTCTGCCTTTAAAAGAATGGCGTTTGTGTGTACAAAACCAGAGGCACTTGCAATAGATCTTATGAACAGATAATGCTGTTTAAAGTACCCTGATAAAACTCGGGAACGCAGCTGGATCCTGTTTGATGAAACTAATTTAGTTGTTATTAGAAAGCTTTGACTACATTAACGTAATTAGTAAATATTTCTTAATACCACTGGTGCTCCTCTAATGGCATTAAAAAAGCCCAGTGAACGCAGTAATAGATCAATGAAATTGCACCTTTTCAGCCTGGGAAGCAGCACTTTGCTCAGCACTTAAAACTATTTAAGCTGGCACAAGAAATCCATGCACCAAACTAAGCCCTTTCTTGCCACAGTCACTCTCAGCTCTTGCTCACCTGCCTTTGCTTGATTAATTTTTTTTACCTTTGCTGCACAATCAGCAGCAGTCAACAAAAATCCTGATGCACAAATGGAATTTCCATAGTTAGGAACAAACAGGCAGGGAGAAACACAAGTCCAGCCTTACCACATAGACAGTCCGACTGTCCACGTCCTTTGGGCGCTCACCCAGAGGTTGGCGTCTCCTGATCCTGGTTCCTTCCAAGTCCAACTAAAAGTAGGGAGAGAGAAACATTTTCCATGAAATTATTGCTTACTTCAGCACCTCTATCACTACTTTTCCAGCACCAGCAAATACAGAAAGGTGAGATGTTAAATACCTCCACAACAGATGAACTTTTAACTGCCCGAGCGATCAGCTTCCCGTCAGTAGTCAATTTTTTCATTTTGTTGAAAGAAACAAGAAGTGATATGTCAACATCTGGGGGGGGAAAAAAAAGTGTCATTATGAAATCAGGTGATGTGTTCTAATCCACTAGTTTTCTTGTGAAACAAACTGCAAGTTCTAAGTGCAGTATTTAACCAAGGATTCACAGAAAATTTTTACCATCAAAATTCAAGTTTTAAGTACACATAAATTTAATTTTCTTTTGTGCTAACCTTTATCAAAGGAATTTTGTTCTTTTACCTCCCCACTGATAACTGCCCTCTTTGAAAAGAAAGGAAGAAACTCCCCCCTTTCTGATGTAGTTTTACAGCACAAAAGCAATTTGCATTGAAAACCTCTCCTTCAAATACTCAATTGAGTATTTAACCCAGTGCTGCCAACACGGAGCCCCTGCTTGCACTTCAGTTGCAACGAGTCATGCCTCTAAAACCTTGACCGAAGATTACGTAGCACTGGTCTTAATAAACATCTAGACATTTCTAGAATCTCTAGAAAATGTAGGGGTAAATTTTACTTATTTATTACTTTATTTATTATTTAAGGGGGTCCTTAGAAAAGTCCAAACAACATGAAAAATTGTCTGAAGAGACTCACAGTAACCCTACACGCAAATATACAATTTCTTATCAAACTTTTAGAGAAAATATGAAAAAAGTACCTATGCCTCACAACAAATTCGAGTGACATTTTAATTTCTGCACGTATCTACCCTGCAAAACAAGTACAGTACCTCTGACGGCAAAATGACTTGTTTCATGGCTTGTTCTTGAAATTATACAAAAATGGATAAAGAAAATCAGGTCTCCCAAACAGTCATTTCTACCCTGGCAGATGTCTTTAACATAGGGCTGATATGACAAGAGAAGAGAAAGAGCAAACGAAACTTTTAAAATCTAGTACCAGTTCTGCCTCCTGAGCTGCTGATGCTGATTTGCGGCATGGAACTCGTGCCTTTCCCAGGAGAAGACACCCACTTCAAAATAACCTGTCACTGTTACCAGAAATACAGGGAAGAACACAGTGAAACTAAACTGTTTGCTGAAATATACTGAATATAAACTTACACCCATCTCTGGACTTCTCTATTTGTTCTCGGAGAAATCTGTCTTTGTGGAGATTAACGTCACCAAACCAGAAATCCACTTGCTTGGCTATATCTGCCAGCACCTGTTTAACTCTTGACCTCTTCTTCTTCTCTCTTTCCTTTTTCTGCTCAGTGCTTTCTTCTTCCAAGGCTTTGTCTCTCGCCGTTTCAGTCTCCATTCCTGTCATTCTGTCAAATGAGAGGTAAACATAATCTCAAAAAGAACAAAAGTCTTATTTCAAGGAGTAAATGTTCTGGTTTAATCTTCTGCCTTGTTACCAGAAAAGCAAGTTACTCACGGAAAGGAGTCCACAACAACTGAAGCTGAAAAACAGGTAATTTCCCTCCTCAGAAACACATTTTTCTAAGAATTGAAAAGATAGATCATTTTTTCTCCACTTCCCCTAACTCCCAGTACAAGCCATTAGAAAGAACACACACAAAACCCAGGAGCACTACACACTTCAGAAACTAACCTTGATCATGGCAGATGTGGTAACAGTAAGGTTTGTTTTTAGAAAATTGTCTTTATTATGTCAAAAATGCAAACCACTCACTCCGACATCTGCCAAGGCCCTGCCCAAGAGCAGTAATTCAATAAAGTGTCTCTGATTTTAATGGCAAACCAAGGTCTGTCAGAACTCCAGAATCAGGCCCCTGAAAAATAAACACTAACTAGAAGCAAGTGACTTAATACACAGATTCATCTTGAAAAATATAAAACCTTTTTAATGCATCAATTCATCTCTTTTGTTCACATTTCAATTCGCTGCAGCTGAACACTGCCAGTCACCACTTCAGTACCTCATTTCACACGAGCAAAACAAAGCAATGCTACCAGAAGCAGACAGCTTTTGGAAAATTAAATTAACACAAAAATTAAAGTAATTAATGTCGCAATCACCATATGAAAGAGTTCTCAGCTCTCTGCCAAGGCAGCAGAGAGCTCAGCCATCAGAGAGGAAGCCCACCTCGACAACAGGATGGCAAAATGGAAATGGTCTCCAAATTATTGTGCAAATCAGGCTTCCTCAGCCGGAGATCAGTTTCTCCCCCGCTGTGAGCTGACGACTCAAGATAGTGAAAGGTCAGCAGTTACCTTGGAAAGATAAGCCAGGTAAAACTGCTCAGCAAGTTCAAGCTCCACTCAAGCCCTTCCGCAAGTTTTTTATATTAATAACCAGCAGCTGCTTAGCTGAGGGCTATACGGCGGTGCATCACAAACGTAAAACGTCATTATGAGATATTTGTAGTGGCTGAACCACACCAACATATTAGTGTGGCTCGTGGACAGCACAGCTCTGTTTTAAGACGCATTTTGAGTCCCTCAGCTCTGGGACTTCCTTCCCAGAAGAGGGGTTCTCATTCAAGCTAGAAGAAAAACAGCTGCAAGCTGCATTCCGGGCTTCCCCTTCACTTTGTGCTTTAGAAAGGAAGCTTTGAGAAAATGACTTTGTATTTCAAGCTTCTCCAGAGTCAGAGCAAATATCAACTATTAATATGTACACGAATATCCAGGTAATTAATGTAGCACTCTCCATATGCCCGGGTGTAAGGCAGTCTGTATTTTTCACATGTCAACTCTCACAACTGCCAGCACTACTCTGATAAACAATTAAAATCAGAGCAGAGCAAAAGCAGGCTCAAAACTTCACACTGATAAAGCAAAAGATCTCCTTTAAAGAAATAAAATCGCAGTGCCTCTGTGTGCCAGAGTGAAACCAGGAAAAGGAGGGATAATTAAACATGGGGAAGGAACTTCAGGAAAGCAACGATAATGTAAATCAAAATAACACAGCTCCAAACCCATCTGTAGAAACTTATCTAGGCTCGATAAAAATTAAAGATGTCCCTGCTAATCCATATCCACCCCCACTTTCAATTATTATCAACATCTAGAAAACATAATAAAATTCAACAGTAATCCAAGGTCTGGAAAAAACAGGGTGCAGATATAAAATATACTTTATTCTTTCAAGCACTGATGCAAATGTTTGTTGGCTTGGGGCATTTTAAAAAGTAAAACGGGGCAATAGGGGATGAGGGAGAAAAAAGAAAAATTGAAAACACTTTATATACTATGAAAATGTTTTTGTATAGTCAGTGGCAGCCCTAGGCACGTACTGCAGAATAAAAGCAAGTATTCAGCAAACCTGAAACTACTTAAAAAGACACATCCTGTAACAGTTTTACACCAATACAGACACAAGCAGAGCTGCAGCAGTGAAGTTCCTGCCCTGCCCTGAAACTTCTCTCTATGCAAAGTGAGGTAACAAACGACAGGAATTAATACACGGGGGCCAGCACAATCTTCTTAATCCAAAACCAGAGAACCTTCTTCTTTTCCCCTCCCATTTTAAGCAATGAAACAAATACATCGTTTTAAACGCAGTTTTAAGGTACGAGTGTGCCCACAAACAGAATAAGCTTTGCTTCCATTGACAGTGATGAGTGTTAAGGCTATTCCCACACACAGGGAGATCCCTGTGTGTCAGTTGTGCACTTCCCTCTGTCATCTCAGGAGGTGCAAAGTGGATTTATTTGTGTTCAAGACTGGATATGGGACTTAGTGCCATGGTCTGGTTGACAAGGCGGTGATCGGTCAAAGGTTGGACTCCATCTCAGAGGTCTTTTCCAACATAAGCGATTCTGTGGTTATAATTAAAATATATGCCAGCACCAGACTCTGATTAGGTGGATTCACCTGTATGACACCAAAAGGGCAGCCCAGCTCTTTCGCCTCACAATATCTCACCCTCAAGTAACACAGCTGAATTTTATGACCTGAGAACTAATTTCTGGTTCTTCCCTATTGGGAAAACCAGATGATTAAAGAACTGAAAAAGCAGAAGAGCTGCTGGAGGGAAGCAACAGGAATAAGTACTTGGAAGCAGAGTGGAGGTGGTTACAAAAGCCAAGCACTCTGCTGCTCTGGTAGCTGCTGCCCTAGACAAGGAACACTGAAAAACCGTAGGACAACCTCACCTTCTTTACCATTCAAACAAGGGGCAGACCACAACGTGACACAGATTTTTCTAGCTCTGACTTACCCTGAGAAGCCTGACCACCATACATTTATCACTGCACAGGTACTGACCACTGCAGGTGCTGCTGCTGTAGCGATTCACAGATCTTACAGACAGAACATTAATAAACAAAACAAGCAGAGACTAGCCCTAAGTCTGTAGCTCCATACAGGCCCCCTCAGCACGAGTCCCTCGGCCCCAACACGAGGCGTCAAGGCATGACCCCACGCAGAAGAGTCACCTGTGCATCACTTGCGGGCAAAACCACCTCAGCGCCCCGGGGCGGTGACGAGCCCTCAGGAAGGCGCCACACGCGTCGGGAGCAGCGGGCACCGGGAGAGGAGGATGCCCGGGGCGGGCAAAGGACGGGCCAGGGTTACAGTGTGATGCCGGCAGGGAGCGATGACCTGAGGGGACCGACGCCACCCCCCCGCCCCGGCCGTGAGGGGAGCGCGAGGGAGGGGGGGGGGCGAGGGGGGAAGCTGCGCGCGGGCGGCGGGAAAGCCGCGGAGGGGACGACAGCGCCCCCTGTCTGCGCCGCCGCCGCTACAACCGGCAAACCCACAGCCCCTCCCCGGCCACTGACCTGCCGCCGCGGCGACACCGGTTCGGCTCCGCCCGGCCCGTCGGCGGCTCAGGCTCCACCACCGTCCTCGTCGGTCCCGGCGCGACGCGCTACCCGCTCCCCCCCTTTCCAAAGGGGGAAAAAAAAAAAAGCCCCGCGGCGGCGCCCGCGCGTGCGCGGCGGCGTCGGGGGCGCGCCTGACTTAGGGCGCACGTGACTTCCTCCTCGCGGGGTGTCGCGGCGTCGTGACGTCACCCGGGGCGCTGCGGCGGGAAGTTCGGAGAGGCGGCGGCTGTTACCGTGATCCCGGTCCCGATCCCGATTCTGATTCCGATTCCGATTCCGGAGCCGCTGGGTAGGATCGAGGCGTCCGCCCGGTCCCCCGGGAGTGGCGGGCGGCTGCGGTCGCGGTCTCTCGGGGCATCCCCCTGGGTGGCGGCGCTGGCGCTGAAGGGAGTGCTGGTGGATGGAGGGCTGGGAAAGGGCTGTGTGGAGGCGGCGGGTTTGACAGCGGCGTGTCCGTGTGTTCGGCGCGTCCCAGTGCCCGTGGCATTCCCTCGGGACTCATCCTGAGGGTTCGCATTGATCCAACTGCTCTCATAACTTAAGGAATAACTCTGTCCTACAACGGGTGTCCGTTTCCAGGGATTTTCACCTTATGAAGCACCCAAGGAGGTGGCAGCCATAAGAAACAGCGCGAATCTTTCCCCCTTCCGTCATATAAACTGTTTCTCACTAATCCAAAGAGTATATAAAAATTTATTTTAAAATATATCGCCGTCTAACTTTAAATATGCAAAGAGGTTTGGCGTCACGGGGAGCTGGTTTGGAGAGTCAGTTATTTTTTGCATGAGTTAAACATGCGTGACCAACTCCACACCTGTGACAAAATCATGCTGGTGAAGGCTTCTCTGGTTTTTAGGTTTTGGAGGTTTTTTTTTTGCTGCAAGTAAACTTTTTTAAATTTAATTCAGGTAATTCTGTATAAGAGTATTCAGAGTTGCCAGCCATTCATTTAAACGAATGAATTCACCTAAAAGCTAGAAATATCATGACATCTATTAAAAAAAGCGATTTTTTCACCAGCAGTCTGTTAGATTGGTTTTGAGCTTTCTCTTTAAAATGCCCACAGCAGCTCTACCCCACTGGTTTGATACTGTCTTGCATCTAACTCTTTTCTTTTGAGGGGAAAAAAGAAATAATTTCTTGTCCACACCTTTCCTTCACAGTTCAGGTGCATCCTGATCATTTCCCTGTCTCTCAGGCTGTGGATATCTATGAAATAAGCTGTTGGATGATTGTGTTGCCAAAGTAATGGCCTCTCAAGAATTTACTGTGAGTGATTTTTAACACTCTGTACAATTAAGTAGGAATAACTTTAAAGACTGTAGCTGCTGAAGTATTTGAACATTTTCTTACTTGTTATTTTTTCAACATTTTACATGTTTAAAACAGGTATTATATACTCACCAAAAGACAAAAAAATCAAAAACGTGGCAAGATGGAATTCTGAGGGTTAGAACTGGCAGAAATCAGGTGAAAATTCAGACTTAACACTATTGGATTTAATATCATCTGCTACTGCTGGACTGCTAGTGGTAGTCTAGTTGATCTGTGAAATAACTGGTTATGTAAAATCTTATTTTTCATATTGCAGGCTACCCTGTTTGATGATAAAGGACAATGTCTGGAGAGTATTTTTATAAAATCTCAGGTATATTTTGTTTGGAGTTGTTATTTTTATATATGATTGTAGTTTGTCTTTCAGGCAGCATTTCAAACACTTGCTTGGTAGCTAAAATAGTAGTTTTTCTTGTTGTTGGTATAAAACTCTGCTACAGTGCAAATAATGGAAAGGGAAAACAGCTTCTATTTATTGATAAATCTTACTGTTTGTCCAGAAGGTTTCATGGAATTTTTCTTCCTTTGTGGTAAAAGCAGTGTATTATAGTGATATATGAAATAATCTCTATAATAAATTGAATCTAAGTGCTAATGCTTTTTAAAATATATATATAAGTAAAAGTATTATATGGTATCTGTGATATAGTAGGTGTAAGTACCTGAATTTTTTACATATAAGTACTTAACAGACTATATTTATTTAAAATAATTATATACATTATGGTTTCTTATATAGTACTATTATGTACACAGTGCTGCTCTCTCCTTTCCAGGTGACTCCTGGAGATGATTTCGAAAGTGAGCGATATTTAATCACAGTTGAAGCAGTCAAAGTGAGTGAAAAGCCCTCTGAAGATCGGCCAAGGAAAGCAGAAGCTCCAGCAATGGATAGAAATGGTGTAAAACCTGGTCTTCTGCCCCCAAGACATCTCCCTGTTGGCTTGAAAAGGAAGTTTACGGTGTGTTTTTGTTCCAAGTTTTTATGTCTCGTGTTTACATGCATTTTAAAACACAAGGGACACGTATTCTCATGAATGGTAAATATATACATAATTTCTTCCTGCTATTTTTTTTTTGAGCTGTAATCCAGAATGTGTTCCCTGTAGGTGTTTTTTCCACATTTAGGAAATTTGGTTTAGCAGGATTGCTATTGCTGAGCCTGCAATAAAAATCACAAGGGCTTGAGGTTGTTTCTATGCACCTCATGCGGATCTGATCAGAATATATTTTCAGGCTGTTTGATCAGGATATAGTTCATGGAGTGTGCCCCATTTTCAACGTTTGATTACAAAATGTGGATTAATTTAAAATTTCTCTCCTAGGGGTTCCAAGGGCCACGCCAAGTTGAGAAGAAAATACCAGCTGTGGAAGATGAAGAAAAACCAACAGTGTTGCCTTTATCTAAGCAGTGCCAAGGGAGTTTTCCATCCCAGTTTTATATCAGCTCTCCGTTATTTTCTACGATTCGCAAGAAGGATGCAGAAACAAATCCCTCTGCAGGCTTTCAGGAAGAGGGATGTAGGGACAATGGCAGAGAACACATGTCTGTGTCCTCACTGCTTTCAGCTCCATTTATTGATAGCTTTGAGGAGACAGAGAAGCAAAACTCTGATCAGTTTGTTGCGAAGCCAGAATCTCCTCTCCTTACTGGGCACACTGGTCCCACGGCAGTGTCCCACCACATCAGGAGCACAGCACAGATAATTGCTCTTCTGAAGTCTAAACCAGCACAAGGACACAGAGAGCAAACATCTGGAGTCACAGGTTGTCTTTCCACTTTTCAGGCAGCAAAAAATGCAGATTTATATAACAAAAATAGCCCCGTCATACCAGCTTTTTCAGGCAACCCTGCCAAAGGACTCATTCCAGATACTCAGCGCCTGCCTTTTCTGCAGGGAACTGGAAGTGATGAAAAGGACTGGAATGCTGAAATGCTTCCAAGTTCAGCTGAACAACCTGGTGCTGAAGAAGTCACAGGACAGAGACAAGGCAAAAAGGTAAATAATTTAAGTCACGATTTACAAGATCACTGCGACACAGATAGTTGCTTCCTACCTGAGTCCACCGTAAGTAGAATGAGTGACAGTCAGTTTGTCCCATCCTCAGGTGGCATTTCACGTTCAGCAAGTCCAGCCACCTCTGAAAACAATCCCTTTGGATACAGGGAGCATTCAGGGACTGACAAGCTTAGAGAGAATTTGTCACTGAAGATGCAGAATGAGCTTCATCCAAGACAAAATTCAGAGGGAGTGTCTAGTGACCCGCAGCTCTCTGGGGATGTGACATTGACTGAAGCTGGAATTGTGAAGAAGGAGTTCAGTTTGCATGGCAAAGACTGTAGTTCAGATGAGGAATTGATGGACGTTAACTTTAGCCTAATGGAGACTTTTGATTTTAATGACACAGACAATGAAGACGTGTGTGAAAGAGAAGTGAAGGAGCTCACTGAGGGAGACACACCTTCACAGAGCCCAGTCTGCTTACAGGGAGAAGATGTAGCACAAGATGCTGCCTCGAGGCCTCATTCTTGCTGTGAAGTAGAGACACACAGCAAAAATAAAGTCAAATGTTCAAATTTTGGTGGAGATGGGGGTACACCACCCCAGCTTTGTGGCAATGATGCCAGGAGAACTGCAGAAGATTTTTCAAACCAGACCAGAACTGAAGTGGAACTTTTAGGTGATGGACGCAACATAAAAGAGATCAATGAGAGTCAGTCAAGTTTTGAAGCCACGAACAACGAGGAGGACCTGGATGGCTGTGCAGCACTCACCATTAATGGCACATCATGGATAAGAAACCAGCACTCTGATCTCTTGCCTGGTGATATCAATGTTAATGAATGTCACCCTGAAACCAGTGTGTTGGAGGCAACTGGAAGTATTCCTGGTTTTCCTCCCAGCAGAATGATTGCTGCCGTGGACAAAAAGACTGAGGAAGGAGTTACACAGTTTGGATGCATGGAATCCCCAGATGTTGGCTCAGAGCACTTCTGGGGTACTAAGGGTGATGACATTAAACCAGGTAGCCCTCTGCTGGCTTTGTCACAAAAATCAGATCCTTTAGGAACAGGTTATTCGTCTCCAGAGGAAACAGCAGTAGGAGAAACTGAGTTGGAAAATGCAGAGAACATAACTGCATCTCCTGAAATCTGCAAAGGTGAAACAATAGGGGTGGATTGCCTGAAATGCACAGCAGTGGCTGAGAATTCCTCAGGTGTCCCTGATCTGGTGAATGATATCGCTCTTCTGAGAGCTTTGACTCAGCATAGCACAGCATTAGAGAGCTTGCAAAAGATGGAGGAAAGTAACAGCGTGTTCTGTGAAACAGACCCTTCTAAGGAGACACTTGAACCCCTTGAGAAGGATGAAGGTTAGGTCAGCTTGTATTTTAAAGTGAATTCTGTATGTCTGTAACTGTTTGACTTCTGTACTCTTGATTTCTCCTCATATTTAGAAATACTTTTGGAATGATGTGTTACATAGGTTCCCTTGTGCACTTTTTACTGTTTGAAGCAACATTGTGATCTCCCAAGTCTGTCTCTGTTTGCTCTCATTCAGTTAAATCCTAACTGTGCGATTCGTTGCATGGGTTAGGTTTGCAAGACCAATAAATATTCAGATGTTTTCATGTAAAAAAACCCCAGACTATTGACTGTAACTCACTGTGCTTTTCCATCTCTTGTAGCTATTAAAGAGTTTACAGCAATGCCTTACTCAGAAAGTTTACAGGCATCTTCCTGTTCATACTTTGATTCTCCTGGCCTTATGGTAACCAATTTTTGACTACATATATTTATCTGTACAAGATAAATTCATTTTCCACCTGGCTCCTGGAATAGAATTCTTGGTTTATGGAACCATAGAGGTTGAGCTACAAATTGCTTAGAGGCATTGTTTATGAAGCTGGTCATAAACAGAGGATGTCCTCTTGCCAATATTCAGGAGGCCTCATGTAAAACAAGAAACTTAATGCAAATTTTAGTATTTATTCATGTTTAATGTTCCATTAATATGTCTGGTACTTCTCCTTCCCTACCCCATCTTTTACCACCTATTTTTTTTCACTGTCTTTTTAAATACATGGCTTTCCTTGGAATTTTAGCATTTGGGAAATACACTGGGACAACTGTTTGTGTTTGATGATTCACACTGATTTTTATGCAGTGCTATTAACAGCCTTTTTTCTTTTTCAATCCATCTAAAGCTTAAAGAAAGATTTTAGATTAAATCCTTCTCTTTTTCCTGTCCTGTTTGAAAAGCAAACATAGTTTCTTATCCTGTCATGGATGGTCCCGGCTTCCAAATAAAAAGGCTGTAACTGAAAACGCTTCCTTTGTATAAATACAAGACATTTCTTAGCCTAAATTTTCACTTTAAATGGTTATTAAATTGTTAGACTAATTAGGTTTTGATACTTTTCTATGCAGGCCAACTGTGTGGACAATTTATTACAGAAGACAGAGGCATATATTGTACCAATAGCAGCAGCCCAAAGAGTCCCAGGGACATCTGACTGGAAACCCAAGGTACCATTTCTGTGGAACTGAAGTATAATTAACAGTGTTTCCTAAATTTCAGTTAAATGGTTTGCTAATTGCAATATATTACAATAAGTCCTAATAAAATTTTAGCCGGTTCTCGTAATTTTTAGTACAGTTCACTGCGGGAAGTTTTCCAGAGAGAGTTTTAAACTCAAATTACAAGGAAAAAAAACCCAGACTTTTTTGTTTCTCTTCTGCAGTTCCCAACAGATTATTTTTGTTGTACATACAAAAACTACCTGTATTGACTGTAGATAGTTGCAGAGCAGTTTTTACTTCCTGTTAGTGATAATTCCAATGCCTTGTGTAGCCTGTTGCCTTCCAAGGGCACCAAGTGAAAGGATCAGCAACTAGTGAGGTCATGTTGAGAGCTCCATGCTCCCAGCTAGGATGGCAGCAGCACCCAGAGAACACGGACTTTGCAGCTGAGACATTTTTCTCACCCCTCTTTTCAAGGACTTATGACCTTTATGACTTCAGACAGGTAAAACTTTTTTTGTTTAGTTATCTGAGTGCAAGAAAGTATCCTGTCAATTTAGGATAGAAAATAGTTCATTTTTAGACTGCTACAATCATATCAAAATCAATTATTTCTACTTACCTTTGTCACAGAACTTCATAATGTGTGACTTGGTTTTTTCTGCTCCTCTGATCAGCTGCACTTTGAAAAAAAGAAGATAAAACAGTTTAATTTTTAACAAGCTTTTGCTTATGCTTTTTTTTAAATAAAGTTTCCAGGTTCCAGGAGCCTTCATAAGGATGATGTTGATGTTATCAGAGAAGGGAATTTTCAAATGAAGCCTGATGTTATTGAAGAGCCAGGAATAAACCAATCCTGTAAGTGAAAGTAAAAGGAGAAGGGCAGTGATTGGCCTCAAAATTTCTGCATGACTTCAGTGCTTCACATGTTTTTCCTAGCACTGGCATTGGATGTGTATCCTGAAGTGCCACCATGGACAATGTCAGGCTCACCCTCGCACTCTGACCTGAGACAAGCACAGTGGACTGCCTGGGAACCTGGCAAGGTGTGGATTGACTGTCTCTTGCAGATACTCTTGGCTTTACTTCCTGTGTGCTCGTGGCAATTTCTTATTTTTGAAGCTGTTTTATCTCAACTCTGAGAGACATTTCAATTGTTTAGAATGATGAGAGAGAGAGAATAGTGGGAAAAGAGCTGTATTCAGGGGGTTTTCTCCAGTCATTCACCTGACATGTTAATTCTCCACCTGTAGATTTCATCAGAACTGACTTCCCCGCTTGCGACAATTTCTCCAGCTTCAGGAAATGAGGAGACCATTGGAGACATCCGGGAACCCCTGACACCTGGGATCTTACCAAGTGAAACAGAACTCCCAGGGTTTTTTTTCAGTAAGAATTTACAGTTTATACTGGCACGTCACAGTGTTTTAGCTGGAAAATCTCTGAGCATTCTTGAAGCACAACAAATTGGGCTATCATAGACAGTTACCCTGCCAATTGTTTTCTCCTAAAAAAGACTTCAGTAGAGGGATTTTGTTTTATAAAGGAAAATCAGCTTTTACTTTGGGGGCAAAAAAGGCTGTAAGCTAAGCTTCTAAATCATATTTAGGTTTTTATTTACCTATTTTTAGTTTTCTTCCATATTCAACTGTCCTTTGATCCACGTCATTTGACACCTATCAATGACTGTAATTACTGATAATTAATTTAGTCAAAAGGATGCTTTTTGGTACTAAGAGCTTATTTATCTGCATTGTTTAATATTAATTCATAGTTTTGTGGGTTATCTTTCGGAAAAAGCAGCAAATGTTAAAATGGGTGTTTTCTAGTTGGCAACTGTCAGTGATATCAGATTAATGACCTCCGAAACACAACCGTGTTAAATAATGGTCTTTTATACAAGCAGAGTGGCTACAGAATGTGTTCTGAATATGGGGATTTAAAATAATTAAAATTGATTAAAGGAATCACACAAAATCCATCATTGTGTATGGAATTTTAGTGTAATACTGCACAGGCACGATCCAGAGAGCTTCCCAGTTAGAAGACAGGATGTAAAAGGAGGAACTTAGAATTCCTTCCTTATCTTTTTGTACATCTGAAGTACCATCCCTAGGTGCCACAATTTGCTTGTAAGCTGTTTTTGCCCCACAGCTCGGGAGAAATCCAGCCATCCAGAGGAATGCAGCCTCCCAGGATTCAAGCCCACGATGAAAACACGAACTCCTTTTGTCACTCTTCCTGCCACCGAGGAGATTCCTGACATGTTTTACCCCACTGAGAGCGAGGAGGTCCAGCAATCTTTGGGCTCTTCAGGAGGCAATTTGTGCAGCGAGTCAGTGGCATTTCCTTGGAGTGCTCCTGGCCCCGAGGACAGGAATTATGAAACCTCTGTGTTTGGGGAGTACACGGAAGATGGACAAAGGGGGTCTGTGCCACCAGTGCTCACTAATGGGACAGCCCAGCACAGACAAAGCAAGTGGCTGAAGTATCAAAACAGTGCTCAGTGTGATTTGATCCCTGAAAACAGCACTGACGGGGAAGAGAATGATGACATCTGTGCCCAGAGCGTCCTCGGAATGCCGCCGGCTGACACAGGAGAGGGCAGAGCCATGAACCCAAGTGCTCCCAGCTCTGCACTGCTGCTGCCAGCCAGGAGCTCGCCTGGGGAACGCCGTGCAAACAGCAGCCACCCAGATCTGGTTTCAGAGGGGAAGGTACTTTCCCTGCACTTAAGGCAGACACCTTTGGCTGCGGCCACACAAAAGGTGTTGAGTCACCTGAGCTGTCACGCCGGAACAGGAGACGGCCAGGTGTGTACCTGTTCAAGCAAACACAGCTATCACTGACACAAACACATTTCTCTGGCCAAAGTGACTGCATTTATCTGATTTCCTGCAAGATGTTATCAGTATGATTGGATGAAATGTTTCTACCGTAGTGACAGAAAAACATGTATTTTTTTAAGTGCCGTGACTAATCCTTTGTAAAGGTAATTCCTTGGCACACACAGTGCCAGATTTAGATTTTTAATCTGAATGTTGATGGCAGGAAGATGAAAGAAAAGCTGTTGGACTGTTTTGTCATTTGTAATTGTAAAAAATTGTGTGCATGAAGGGCTTTTCTTAATTGTGGTATGAGCATCATTTTAATGAACCCCTATTTTTGCTTCAAGGCATAGTCTCTGACTTCCAAATACTATAAATTCCTTCAGTTTTAGTTGTGTAAAAGTGATGGCTTTGAATAAGCACCAAAAATCTGGCACAGCTGCTTGTGACCAGTAGACAAATGGAGTAAACTGGGGGGAAACACCACACTAACCACAAATCAGGTTTTTAAAGTTGTCAAATGGTTTTGAGAGTTGAAGAAAATGTTAGCTTTTTCCTTTTTTTAAACATTTTTTGGTTCTTTAATACTGTCTGTCCAGTACAGCATTTGTGTGAAGTAGAGGTGAGGAAATAACTAATATATTTCATATATACACTAGTATACACCTTGTGTGTGCTTTTATACAAATATATATGTGTGTGTGTGCGTGTGTAAAATCCATGTATACTGGACTTAAAAACCTTATGAAGACAGTTAGGATTAATTTATTTCTGGGAAAAAAAATGGTGTTAAAAATGGGGTCTGTGTGCTCCTTCCCCATGCCTAGTGGTGAAAAACATGATTTTGAGCTACACAGTTTTCTCTGAAGCCTTTGGAAGTATTATCTGTGTTATTATAAATGCAGGCTGCTTGGCAAGGGGCAAATTTTAACCTCGTGCTGCATCCTAAATGGCAGCCCAAGCTCTAGGGAAATGTATTTTTACAGATCTGCAAAATTTGTCTCATTCAAGGTCTTGCAAGTTTTAATAGTTTATTTTCCTGGGTCTTTCTAGGACATAACAATTTCTGAGTTGTCTTTTCCTGCTGTGGATAAAGTGAAACATGCTAATCTTCCTAAAAGAAAGATTTCCATCCCAGCTGTGTTTCAGTCTCACACTCACTACAAACAGGTTTTCAAAGCTGCTCTGACGGGTAAGTCTCACACTATGCTCTGTGAAATGCTGTCATTTTCAAACATTGCCTATTACAACAACAGGGTACATTTGATTTTTTATATATATACTGAAATCTATTCAGTCTATACCCAAAGATTCCGGGTACTCCCCAACATTGCAAAGACAAACCAAAAGGACAGTACACTTCAGTTCAACTATGTAACCTCCTGCTGTTTCCCTGTCTTAAGATTCCTAAGGTTTTTTTTTTTTTCCCCTGGAATAAGTGGATTTTGCAGGTCACGTGGTTTCTTTTAGGATTCAGATTAAATATTTTTATTTGGGATGGAAATCTTCCAATGAAAATATATTTGTTTGAATGCTGTGTACCTGCGTAATCATTTTAAGGCTGTGCTAATGATTGTGTTGTTCTCCTTTCTTTACCAAGAACAATTGAACATAATGCTGTTTGAGCTGGCACAGAGACTGCACAATGCCCTCTCCAAAGTGGATATATCATTTTACACTGCAGTGAAAGATGGGCAAAGCCAGAGCCAAGGAAGCTGCGCTCCACTCTGCAACCACATGCACCCTGCTAAGCTGGTGATGGTTAAAAAAGAAGGTCAAAACAAGGTGCTGTTTATTCCTTGTGTTTTTATACTTTTGGGGTGAAAGTGTTGCTCCATTGCTTTCTCTTTTTTTCTTGCTTGTTTTAGTGCTCATGGACTTTTTTTTCCTCCCTTCCCTTGCAGGGTCGTTTGTTCTATGCCTGTGATGCCCCAAAAGCTGAGCAGTGTTCTTTTTTCAAGTGGATTGAAGATGTGAACCCCACACAGACAAAATCCAGACCGAGCGCTGTGCTCCACGACACAAAAAGTATTGGGACATACCTCAGGAGTCAAAAGATTGCTGTCTATGAGGAATGCCAGCTTTTGGTGAGGTATCCTGAAACGCTGTGTGCACTTCTCTCAAGTGCTGTGTGAATTCAGGGACTATAAATATTCCAGTAGCCCGCGATGTCAGCAGGATTTAGCACATTTTCATTATATTTGAAGAGTAAAGATATCTTTCTGTAAAGAAATTCAAGAGCCAAATGAGTGAAGGAAAAATATTTATATCAATGGTATTTCTTTTTAGCAAGAATCAAAACTGCTGACCAGCAACTTGATCAATTGCTTAATGTTACAATTGCTGCATTTGAATTATTGTTCATTTAATCTTCAGTAAGAGAATTTGATTAATTCTCTTCAAGATTCTAATTTTAATTCCAGAAGTCGTCTCAAAGACAATTCTGTGCTGCTTAACTTTAGAGGAAACAATTTAATTGTGGCTGAATATGAGGGAATTTTGCAGTCAAGATAAATGTATGTAAAACTTGTTGATGTAAGATGATGTACAACCACTTGGTCCAGTCTGTGGAGGTTTCTTATTTGTGGTGCTGAATCCAAAATGTGCCAATTGTTTACAGACTTTTTGTTTTTAAATTACAATTTCCTAGGAAAGCCTTTGAAATTCCAACACAGCGGTACAGTAAGTTCAAGAAATTTATGAATACACCTGCCAGCTTTGATGGTGACTCCAAATCCAAATTATACCTGAAACTAAGCCGAAAGGAGCATTCTTCTCTCTACAGCAAAGGTATGCACATCTTAAACATCAGATTTTAAAGGTGGCAGTAGGAGAAGCTTATGAGGACTGTGTATTTTTTTTGGTAGATGACATCTGGGTTGTTTCAAAGACTCTGAACTTTGATCCCATCGATACTTTCATTGCAAGCAGCGCTTTCTTTGGACCATCCTCCAACAATGAAATAGAATTGCTACCACTGAAAGGCTACAGTCCCTCCAACTGGAGATCAAACAGTGAGTTCCACAGCAAATCATTCAGAACTGTGGGAAACAACTATGGTAAAATCCAGCCAGCCATGAAGGAAGAGTTTAGAATTTCTCAAATCTTGCACATGATTTAATTCACAGTATTTTTTTTTTCCTTGTATATTTGAATACAGTAATTGTAATTAACGCAATTAAACCTGCAGAGTAGCTGGTAAGTTCCAAATGGGTGGGGAAGAAATGAGAATAATATAAAGAAAGTAGTAAATTATATAATACAATATACTGTGCAAACTGACTGTCAGAGTGTAAGTAACAGGAATATGTTTTTACTGTCCTTGAAAAACAAAATACAGAAACCTCAAACAACTCACTGGAAAATTTATATTCATATAAAAAGCCATGTATTAAATCTGTCATTCTGCAAAAGTTTCTTGGTTTTGCTGTTGAATTGAGCTGAAGCTTTGGGGTTGTTTTGTTTTGTTAATGAAGGAAATAAAATCACTTAATTACTCTTCTGGCATTTTATAATTCATTTATTTAGTTGATTTGAAATTTTGGCTCATTTAATCTCTTTCTCGTTTTATTCTTCTGTGGCATTTCCAGTGTGTGTTCACGCCTTGCTGGTCTGTAATGCCAGTGGTGAGCTGGCATCCTTAAGAAACATGGAGGAGCACTTCAATCCATCCACGTTACCACTAATCCCATATCTCCTGAAAATGTGAGTTACTGTTCTGTGATACTGTGAGCAGGTCATAAAACAGCAGCAGTTCAGTGTAGGACTATCAGAACCAGGAGATACAAATTATATCTTTTGGCTATTTTTTGGTTTCTTAGGAATTGTAATTCTGAAAATGCTACGAAAAGAGTGAACAAAAGGAAATTTACCCCACCTGCCATGAGCCTGAAACGCTCAGTGATGTCTGGCCCTGTGAGCTCTGAAGTGGCAATGGGAGTGGCTGAAGAGATGATCCAAAGGTTCTCCCTGAACCCAGATCAAGCAACTTCATTGATTCACATAGCCCAGATGATGGCCTCCTGTGAAAACCCCAAACCAGGGGAAGAACATCAGAGCTTGCCCATCACAATCATACGTGGTATACAACAAAGAACTGTGATATTTGCTGCTATTGTATCTTTGCAAAAACGCTGATTAATCTGAAATGTCTTTAATATGAAATGCCAGAATCAGCCCCTCTGATAATGACCTTGACAGTAATACATCCATTCTGTCAGCACAGAGCTTTCGCTCCTTAAATTTTCATTCTGCCTTTTTAGCAGGATTTCACAGAAGCATAAGAGGTTTTTTCCCTAGAAATATCTATACACAAAATCAGAGTTATTTCATGTCTTCTGCTTCTTTCTTTTCATAATTAAGCCACTTTTTATCGTGTATTTATCATGTTTTTATAAGTGTAAGGTAACTGGTTGCCCCTGGATACTGGGAGCTGCTGAAGCAAGCCCATGCAATGTTTTTACAGGAATCACAGCATACCTGAAGTTCAAGCAATTGATTCAAACTTTCTAGGAAATTTTCACTCCTAACTTGGGCTTTTTCTTCCAAAATACCAGGTGTTTTTGGAGCTGGCAAGAGCTACCTGCTGTCTGTGGTGATCTTGTTCCTCGTGCAGCTCTTTGAAAGCAGTGAAGCTACAGAGGGTCCAAGGGCAACTCCGTGGAAACTTCTCATTGCTTCTTCCACCAACGTTGCAGTGGACAGGATACTGCTGGGGTGGGTTACCGAGGCTTTTACGGACTCTTCTTCCAAAACCAGTAATAATGCACCGCAGTGGTGGTGATAATTGTGTTGGTATTTCCTGTAAAACACATCAAAAAGATTGGTTTCTTTCCCTAAAAAGTGCCACACACAGGCTTTTATTTTAACCTCAGCTCTTTTGCACAGTTAAAAGAGTGAAAGCTACATAAAACATTTACAGAGGACTAATATTAGGCTTTACTGTCATCAAATTTACTATTAAAATGCATCATGACGAAGTAATGCTGCTCAGGAATCTTTGGGGTGTAGCAGTAGGGGACGGAGGGGCAGAGAGAATCAGATTTGTGAAAATTCAGCATGAAGTTAACATGAAATAAAAAATTCATGGTTTGGAAGGAAAAAGGAAGGGAAGATACATAGGGAAGACTATGAGAGGGGAATCATCAAGGCATTAAGCATTTTTGAGGCAAATCATGATGAGGTAACTTATTTTGATTTTCTTGAATTAATGAGGTACTTCGTCCCGTTAATCACTGAAGTTTGTGTTCCTCAGTGTTCTGATGTGTCTTTTGAAACCACTTGTAAAGTTTTCAGTATTTCTTTTTTCCATTTCTGTAATTTTTATCATCCCTTTCTTTAAAGTCTGCTCGATCTTGGATTTGAGGATTTTATAAGAGTGGGAAGTATAAGGAAAATCACGAAAGCAATTCTTCCCCATAGGTAAGAAAACCTCTTTGAGGGATCTGAAGCAATTTGGGGTATGTTAGTACATTGTTGTAAAGTGATGTTACATATAAAGTATGATTATTTTTCCAAGCACTGCTATTTTCAGTTACTGTAATGTATGTTACAAAATCTTCTTTTAAGTTTACATGCAGGCTCAGGAAATGAAAATGAGCAGTTGAAAGAGCTGCTTGCTCTCATGAAAGAAGATTTGACTCCAGCTGAAAAAATATATGTCAGGAAGAGCATTGAGCAGCATAAACTGGGGACCAACAAAACTATTCTGCAGCAGGTACAGTCAAAGAGATGGGATGGCAAAGCAGGGGTTTGCTGTGTCTTATCCACAGTGCCCAGCAAATGGAAACTGGGAATTCCTTCTCACACCTGCCAAAGCTCCTGGTTTTGAAAAATGAAGTGAATGTTAGATTTAATTCCACAGGTATAGCTTAGTGTCTTTTTTCTAAAAATAAATTTAGTTGTATTCTCCCGCTATAGTTATGTGCTGCACAGAGATTCACTTTGAAATGATCTTAACTTTCTGCCTACCCATTTTCCCCTTGCTCATGGAAGGTGAAAGTGGTTGGAGTGACGTGTGCTGCCTGCCCCTTCCCTTGTCTGAACACGCTCAGGTTTCCTGTGGTGATGCTGGATGAGTGCAGTCAGATGACTGAACCTGCTTCTCTCCTTCCCATCGCCAGGTACAGCTTTCCTGGGGCCTTCAGCAGGGACACAAGCTCCAAATAGTGCCAAACTCCACACCTTTTCGAGCACGTGAACCCCGAGGTCTCGCCTTAGAGAGCAAGAGTGATTTTACACTGAGGCCTGCCCTTAGGTGTTATTAAACTGGGGTGGAGAAGGGAGGCTGATGGGAAGCAATGTGATACAGAAACACAGCACACGCTTTGGTTATGAACGGTTTAACGTCCTTCTTAGAACACTTTTTTCCCTTGTTTTTTCACATTCTTATTTAGGTTTCAGTGTGAAAAGCTCGTCCTTGTTGGAGACCCCAAGCAATTGCCACCAACTATTCAAGGGTCTGAGAGTGTTCATGAGCAGGGATTGGAGCAGACTCTATTTGACCGGCTCTGCTTGATGGTAGGTGCTGCTAAACGCACCTTTGGAAAAGGTGGAGAGTGGAATTGTAGGTCCACTGAAGTCACTAGGGGAATTCTGGTTCAGCTGTCAGAGGATCGGCGTTTCAGCATTGCAAAATAGCAAAAAAATCACAGAATGGTTTGGGTTGGAAGGGACCCCAAAGGTCACCTAATCCAACCTGCCATAGACAGGGACACCTTCCACTAGACCAGGTTGCTCCAAGCTCCATCCACGTGAACACTTCCCACTCCTAATTTCTCTATCCTCACTCTTTAGGGACATAACCCCATACTTCTTCGGACACAGTACCGCTGTCACCCTGCCCTCAGTGCCATCGCCAACGAGCTGTTCTATGAAGGGAACCTCATAGATGGGATTTCTGAGGAGGACAGGACTCCTTTATTGGAATGGCTTCCAACGCTGTGCTTTTATAGCGTTCATGGCATGGAGCAAGTAAGTTCCTCAACACTTCTTATAGACACTTCTTACATAAAAAGTCAATATGGTAGTTTTTCCTCCATTCCATATCTTTTTACACTGTTGGTGAGAACTAATTTGGGACTCTTTTTCCCTCTTTGCAGATTGAAAGAGACAACAGCTTTTATAACATGGCAGAAGCTCATTTTACAGTCAAGCTCATCCAGTCTCTGATTGCAAGTGGAATAGAAGGAGCTGCTATTGGTGTGATTACCCTTTATAAATCACAGATGTATAAGGTTTCTATAATAAACCAATAATAAAAATCAATAAAGCCGTTTTCTTAAATGTACTCTGAGTAGCCAAACTCATCCCCTTCCCTGTTTCTTTGCCCACAGATTCAGAATTTGCTCAGTGGGGTTCACTCCGAGGCTTTTGAAGTCAAGCCCGTCCAGGTGTCCACGGTGGACGCGTTCCAAGGCGCCGAGAGGGAAATCATCGTCCTGTCGTGTGTCAGGACGAGGCAGTTTGGGTTCATAGACTCGGAGAAGAGGATGAACGTGGCACTAACGAGGGCAAAGAGGCACCTGCTGATTGTGGGAAGTCTGGCCTGCCTGAGCAGGAACAAGATGTGGGGAAGAGTAATTCACCACTGCAAAGGTAATAGTTTTCTTTTCTGGGGTTTCTTGAAATCGTGCGCCTCATTTTCTTTAATTAGACTGTGTATAATATACCTTTAAGAGTTTATATACAATATGTAATAATATATAAAATATATGGTATGTACACTAGAGCAACCACTATATTCATTACATATAAACTCTAATTTTTAATATTACGTGGAATATCTAATATGTCGCAGGAAAATGCAAGAATGTGCACGTTGCATGTCTGCAGTTTTACCTGCAAACTCTTTTTATCCAGTAATGGGACTTTACGTGCTTGGCTGACATCAAAGAAAGCATCTTGTTAGTGACTGAATTCCAAAGAACCATTTTCCAAGCAGAAATACTCCAGCCAGTCAGTCCTCTTAGGGAAATAGATGCTGGCATTGCCAGGGGCTGATTCCATGATGGATGCTGTAAAGAGAGATGTAATTATCCCGTTTATTGCTGCTTTTAGGATGGGAAAATGGATTACAACATGCAAGCCAGTGCGAGCAGCAGCTAAACAACATTCTCAAGTCTTACTTGGAGAATTGGGAGGAAGAAGAACAGAGTAAGAAAAAGGAAAAATAAAGTATGTGTTGGTTTTATGAACAACATATTATTTGCTGGTCTGTAAAAGTTATCAGAGCTATTGCTAATCTAGTATTTATTTAACGTGGGATATTTTTGTTTGGATCTCAGTGCACTGATACTTCTGTTTGAAGAACACTGATACTTGTGTTTATGTGACTAAAAGTGAATAAAGTGACTTTATTTGGTCGATAACCATAAATAGAGTGACTTTAGCTGCTTGAGAAGTGAGATTCTTTTATGCTTACAATGTAGCTAATCATTTTAGTGATATTTCATTGTTCTTCAGATTGAACAACATGGTATTTTAGAACAATTCTGTCACCTTCCATATTTACAGGTAAGTCACATTCAGGAAGGAGCTTGGCTAAAACAATTAAAAGGCCCCTTCCCCAGCTCTTGAGAAAACCTTAAGCACCTCCCAGTGCCTACAGGGGCTCCAAGAGAGCTGGAGAGCGACTTGTCACAAGGGCATGGAGTGACAGGACAAGGGGCAATGTCTTCAAATGCCAGAGGACAGGTTTAACTCGATATTAGGGAGAAATTCTTCCCTGTGAGGGTAGTGAGGCACTGGCACAGGTTCCCAGAGGAGCTGTGGCCGCCTCATGCCTGTAAGTGTTCAGGGCTAGGCTGGACGGTGCTTGTGAGCAGTGCTGCGGTGGTGTCCCTTCCGATAGGTGCCAGCCACACCGGGAATTCCCCGTTTGCTTCCCGATTTTCCTGATCCCGGGTGCCTCGGTCCCCCGCAGGTCCCGCCGCCGCCAGATGGCGCCGCGCGCGCGGCGGACGGAGCCGCCCTGGCGGTGATGCGCCCCTCCCGCCAGCCCGCCACTGCGGCCGCAGCACCGCTCCGCCCTGAGGGGGCAGCGCCGGCTCCTTCCGCCGGGGGAGGGCTGAATAGCGCCTTTAAATTACTGCTGACACCTCTGTCCTAGCTCCCTAAAATCTCAATCAACAAGCCATTAGAACTCAACGGGAGTAAAACTAAATCCTCGTTTAAGTGTATTTATCCGCTCTCTTTTCTCTCTTTCAAATGCTAAATCCATTTCAGCATATGCCCCTTCTTTCTCTCGCCTTTCTCTAAAGACTGGCAGCCCGCACTACTCTTGTAAATATGAAAGATGCTAATCATATGACATATCACGTCTCAGTCGGAGCCTGGAATAAAGCCTTGAGATTTGGGATCATTGCCTCCAGACAACAGCTTCATCAGCCGGAAAGTTGGGTTTTTTTCTCCTTTCCTTCAACTCTCAATCCCTTCTTTGTCTGAGAGAAAATGCAGCCAACTCGAGCCACCCCGGCCATATGGTTCACTCTGTGTTTTCTTAGTTGAATCCTGAATTGTTTGTGACTTGCGAAGGGTTTTTTTTTTTTTTTTTGGAAGTGTGTATAAAGACATAGAAGAGGCTGCCTGGACCGGGGCGGCTCTGCAGGCTAACTCCATGTTCTTCACGTGTTCGCTTTCAGCCACCTCACCACACAGTTAAAAAGTATAAACCTGCAGACACACTTTATACCAATAACCTATTCCAGGTATCTGGTATTTTTCCCATTCTGGGCAAAACTATCCAGGTGTTTTTCCCTTTTCTGGATGGAAATTCCTTCTTGAAACACCATTTGTGTCTTTACTCACCTCTGTAAAACAGAGTTATTGCTCACTGGCAAATCCCTTCTAGAAATGCCTTGACTAAGAAAAGCCCCCAAGTATTTCGAGTAAGGAAAAGTGGCTTTTAAGACTTGTATAAATTAGGAGCCGAGTGAGTTCGGCACGCCCGAGTTTGGATATCTCCCTGTTTGATAGCCAGCCTGCCAAATTTTCTTTCTCTCTTTCCTTACACAAACCCCCCCAAAAAAGGCCCTTTCACCAAATCATTAAATTCTACAGAGGTGGTCAAGCTAGTCCTGCTTTTCAGGCATTCGAGAAAGAAAAGGGTCCTTGAAGTTTAGAAGATGCCCAAGGAAAACTCATTGAATGACATCAAAAGAATGAGTTTCCATAGCTGTTGAAGCACGAGAGCCGTGTAGCTGCACAAAGGCAGGTTGGGGCAGTGGGACTGTCCCACTGCTCTATCCCAGCACAATTGGGTCACTGAAATAGGGAATTAATTACCATTGGAGAGTGGGCAGCCCATTCACCACTGGCTGAGTTTTATTAAACGCCAATATAAATAACAAAACAACTCTTGTGGCTGCACTATTCCTACACGCCAAAGGAAGGATTATGTTGGGGATTAACATCTTAAAGTCTATGAGACTTTCTGACTCAAGGCTCGGAGCTGGTAATCGTATTTGTCTCCTGGTTCAGCGATTAGTGCTCTCCCTCGCGCACCTTCGCCTGGATGGCCAATGTCCCTTTTTGCAGGCACTGGGTTTTTCACACAATCGGCTGTTCTTTTCCCCACATCTATAGAAAAGAATAAGAAAACTGAAGCGTGTTCACGCGATCCTCAAGCTTCTTCTCTTGTTCATGGGAAAGGAAGGCACCGGCGGCCTTTTTGCACAAGGGGGGGGGAAGCAAACCCTCTTGGCGGGGGGGGCTCAGGACTGCAAAATCGCTTCGCAGGCCTGCACCTGCCATGCAAATCTGCCGGGAACAATCGGCCCCCGACGAGGGCTGGGGTGGGGGGAGCCAGGGAAGGATGCCGGGACAGCGCTTACGGGGGGACCCCTCCTTGCCTTGATCCCAGAACAAACCCCAAATGTGCTAATACAGCTTGGGAGTTGGGGGGCTGGTTCTCCCTGTGACACTTTTCACCACAGTGTGCATGGGGTGTTCGGGAAGGACCTGGATCAGGGCGCGGGGGACACACACTGCAGTACTTTTGATTTCTCCCCTCTGCAGAGCACCCCAGTACTCTGCTGTGTGGGGACATATTCTCACACCCCATTTAGGAGCAGAACCACCCCACTCTTGGGGCTAGTAGGTGCTGCCCAGGGCTGGGCACCACACGATTCAGGGCACCCTGGTGTATGTGGGCATCTCCGGGACCCTGAACCCTTAGGACACCGCAGGCTTCTGGGTGTGAGGGAGGCAGAGCTGGGAGGGGTCAGGCCACCCTGTCCCCACAGCTTTGTCCCCACATTTCCCGGGATGTCGTGCCCCTCTTCACCTGAGGCAGGCTGGCCATTAATGCCGGCTCTCAACTTGTGAGGTCGACGTGTGGATGGGCTGTGCCCAGAGGTCTCTCAGCAACACAGACCCTAAACTTTTAGGGCTATCGGGTCGCCTCAGAGTTCAATCTTCTTACAGCAAACAAAGCCCTTCTGAAGGTCTCCCCCTCTCCCCCACATGAGCTCAGCGTCCTTTATTTCTGGACTGTGTGTGATAAGCTTAAATCATTGTGCTCCCATTTCTTGATCGTTGCCTACTTTGGGCTTTTGTTCCCCTAAAGTAGGATTGAGTCTGGCAAAGGGGCTGAAGTTGAACAGTTTGACCCTTGGAGGACAGTTCAGGCGGTGGGCAGCGGCGGCGGCAGCATTCCTACTCCTGATCCCCCGCCACCTCCTCTCCCCACCGCTCTCGGCCAAGCAGCTCGGCCCTCGCTCTGCCCACAGACCACACAAGTGCCTGCCGAGAGCTGTGAGGACTTGGTGGCACCCTTGTCCTCGATCACCTTGTGCCCAACCCTACGGAAAAAAACACTGCATGGCAGGGGCTGGCAGCAGGAATTGGGCTGAACCCCAGAAAGGCACCACAATGGTTTATGCACCCACAGCACCACCTCTGCCTCACCTCTCCGTCAGTGCTTTCCATCAGCGCTGGAAGGACAGAAATCTCGGCAGGCAGGGTGGTGACAGAGGGATGGGCTGGCCTTATCACAGGTGTGCTCTGCTTTGTGCCTTAAGGGGCTGAAAAAGAAGTAAAGTGCTTTTGTGTCACTTTCCCGGGAAGGCAATGGGACCTGTGGGTCTCCCGTTTTTCACAAGGAGGTGAGGGGACTGTTACAATGTTTCACAGTCACAGAGATACTGACTGAGGCACCCACCCGGCCTCCATTGCTCCCAAAGGCCACAAACTCAGAGGGCAACAAGAGTGAGGGACTGATTTGGATGTGAGTTTGTGGTGTGCTGAGCACAACTTCTGCAGCGGTTTCAGCTCTTTCATCTATTTTGGGCTTTTCTAGTAGTTGCAAATAAAATTCTGTTTCAAAGCCCAACTCCCCCAAAGTGCCTTGTTGATGGTGTTTCCATATGGAGAGGAGAGTGCACTGGGGTTTCAGTTTTGTATGTTCTCACTGTCATTTTTCTGACAAGGACTTGGAGTGACAGGACAAGAGGGGATGGCTTCACACTGACAGAGGGCACGGTTAGGCGGAATACTGGAAAAAGTTCTTCCCTGTGAGGGTGGGGAGGCCCTGGCACAGGTTGCCCAGAGAAGCCGTGGCTGCCCCATCCCTGGAAGTGTCCAAGGCCAGGTTGGACAGGGCTTGAAGCAGCCTGGGATAGTGGAAGGTGTGTCCCCAAGGGGTCTGTGGAGCAGAGCCAGCCTGCCGACCCCACGGGCATGTCACCAGGCTCTGCCGTTCCCTGGGGCTTTCTGCCCTGAGGGAGGGCTTGAAGAGAAGAGCGGTGAAAGGAATGAAGGTTTTCCTGGTGCATTGACAAGCTGGTATTTTGGGGTTTTTTAATAAAATCTCCTCTAGCCTGTGTTGTGCCTGTGAGTTGTATTTGACAGCACTGAGCTCCCCGGAGCGCAGGGCTTTCCCCCACTTCGGGTTTGCCCTGATGCAAACGGAGCAGCCGCGTGCCCGGAGCATCTGCCCAGCAAGCCATGTATGAAACTATGCACCTTTACCACAGCACCAGGTCTCCCCAGAAGGCGAAACCCTCCGGGGAATTAGAGGGGTTGAAGGGTAGCCCCCCATCCCTCCCTCTCTCCCTCCCTTTCCTTGCCGGGCCCGTAAATGAAGCGGCTGAAAGGGAGCCGGCTCCGGGCGCGCGCGTGGCGCGCGGGGCGCGGGGATTGGCCGCCTGCGCCTCGCGCCCCCCCCTCCCCATTCATTAATAAATTAGCGGCACGCTCCAGCCGAGCGCGAGGCGCCAATGGGGCCCCGGCGGGGGGGGCGCGGCGGCGGCGGCGCCCCCGACAAGAGTCGCGGGCGGGGCGGGCAGGGCGAGGGGGACCCCGGGGGTAGGTTTGATTGTTCCCCGCGGGGTATATAAGGGGTGTTAAGGAGGGTCGTGTGCCAGACACGCAGCCCGACGGGCCCCGGGCGCCGCTCCCGCCGCC